>CM052808.1:42381680-42419456 GCA_028533885.1 Nasua narica
GATGATTCACAGACATGTACCCTGGGGTAAATAATACATGTTAATAAAAAAATAAATTAAAAAATAATAAATAAATAAAAATTTTAAAAATAATTTTGAAATAAAAAAAAAACATTGAAAAGAGATCTACCCTATGACCCAGCAATCGCACTACTGGGTATTTATCCTAAAGATACAAATGTAGTGATCTGAAGGGGCACATGCACCTGAATATTTATAGCAACAATGTTTACAATAGCCAAACTATGGAAAGAACCTAGATGTCCATCAACAGACGAATGGATAAAGAAGATATGGTATTGGGCGCCTGGGTGGCTCAGTTGGTTGAGCAACTGCCTTTGGCTCAGGTCATGATCCTTGAGTTCCAGGATCGAGTCCCACATCGGGCTCCCAGCTCCACGGGAAGTCTGCTTCTTCCTCTAACCTTCTCTCTTCTCATGCTCTCTCTCACTTTCTCTGTCCCTCTAATAAATAAATAAAATCTTAAAAAAAAAGAAGATATGGTGTGTGTATATATATATATACACAATGGAATACTATGCAGCCTTCAAGAGAAACAAAATCTTGCCTTTTGCAACGACATGGATGGAGCTAGAGGGTATTATGTTAAGTGAAATAAGTCAATCAGAGAAAGACAATTATATCATCTTTTTGATATGAAGATTTTGAGAGGCAGGGCGGGGGGTCATGGGGAGTGGAGGAGCAATGAAACAAGATGGGATCAGTAGGGAGACTGTGACTCCTAAACTCACAAAACAAACTGAGGGTTGCTAGTGGGAAGGGGGTAGGGATAGGGTGGCTGGGTTATGGGCATTGGGGAGGATATGTGCTATGGTAAGTGCTGTGAAATGTGTAAGCCTGATGATTCACAGACATGTACCCTGGGGTAAATAATACACTATATGTTAATAAAAAAATTTAAAAAATATATCAGTAATTTGGGATAGGAAGCTTCCAAAGTAAATTTTTACCTTTCTAAATTTCAGACTGAGTTTTATACAGTTTCACAGAATCTATTGTTAATACATTTGACAGTCCATTGAATAAAACAATACTTGATGCTATAAACAATAAAATAGACTTTTATGAAGTAATAAACTTTATCCTCAAAGAATAAAAACAAGGACATAATTTACCTATATACACAAAATTAGGAATGACGTGAAGAACCCAAGATCTTCATGAAGATGTATTCTCTAATACTGGGAAATCCACATATTGTAGACATAAGATCCATATGATTGACATGCATGTATACATATCAATGTATTATCTGTCTATATAAAATCAATGTACATTATCAATCTATAGGAGGTTGCCTGAAAGCACTGTGCCAATAGCAGAGCAGTTTTATGAGACCAGTGGAGTCAAGAAAGAAAGTAAAAATCAGAAGCAAGTGAGCATGCAATTTATAAAGATATTAGAATAGACAATCAATGCTTCTCTTGACCTGTCATACTGAGATGTGTCACTACTCTTTTCCAACTATCGATCACTGCTACTCAATTATCTCATAATATCCCAAAATACCATTTTATCTGACTTAACATGCACCTTCTAAATGGTAACATGTTTTTTAAAACTCTACCCTCATACATATGTACTTTAGAGCACATTTATCCCTACTTAAAGTTAATTCATTTATAAAACAGAGAAAACAATGCAAGGATCACCTATGAGTATTAAATGAAATAGTGTCGTAAATAGACCTACCCTGCAAATGTTAGTAATATATTAATTCCATATACTTCTAACTTTATTTTTGGTAATGGCTACATAGATTTTTATTAGCACAAGTCTATATTTCAAGACAAATGACAATTGTACATTTTACTAAAAGTGGATGAAGTAATGTTTTGGTTAGTAGTAGTCAAATTCATTAGTGCTTGGTTACAATAAGGAAAATTATAAATATTATTCTGGGGACTGTCAAGTTGAATAATAATTTTCATATTACAGATGATTGTTGCCAAGATTCAACAGCTTCTTGACTTTTAAGCAAGACATCATGCTCACCTAATTATCTTTTTCCCTGGGGGCCTGGGTGGCTCAGTCAGTTAAGCATCTACCTTCAGCTCAGGTCATGATCCCAGGTCTTGGGATTCAGCCCAACATCTGGCTCCCTGCTCAGTGGGAAGCCTGCTTCTCCCTCTCCCAGTCCCCCTGCTTGTGTTCCTACTCTTGCTGTATCTCTGTCAAGTAAATAAATAAAATATTCTTTAAAATTATATTTTTCCCCTGTTAATATGTATTTAATTTAACTCATGGGAGGATTGTTTTAACCACACTGATATGAACATGATAGTTTCCCATATTTCAAGTAATGTATTATATTTTATATTATACATGTGACAACATATCCTTCACCTTTAGAAAATTTTAGGTTAGGGTATACTAGAAGATTTTTACTTTATATAAAGAAAACTAGAAAAACTAGAGAAAGTCTTTACATTTGTAGGAGTCATATAGGAATACTCTTTTACATTCTTATGCAGTAGTCATCTTCCAGATGTATGGCAGTAAAATAGGTTAAGATGAAACTCAAATCTGAACTGGCCACCTAGAAGACATACCTAGAAGTAAATAACTGCATATTCCATTATAGATTATCCAATAGACTTCTCTAGTTTATATTTTAAATACGTATAAGAAATTTTATGACACCATTTAATTTTTTTTCCGCTAAGGTGTAATTATTATATTTAATTTGTAGTTATTATTAATACATAGTACTTTCCAGAATTTAAATACATAAATATATAGATTTATACATACATATATTTTTCATTAATTTTTCCATGAGGCTTTTGCAGATTCTCATTTTTGTGGCTTTACAGAATTATAATCACTATTGTCACATCATACAGATAAAGCCAGCACCTTCTTAAATAATACATAGGATGCCGACTGTATATAGCTGATTTTTCTATTAGTGATTAGCTCCGGTTTACTGCATCCTTCATGGTTGTGTGAAACCCCTTCCTTCATCAAGTAAGTATTATGAATATAAATTATGTTTACTCCCACCAATGCTATTGGTGATTAAGTACAGCTAAGCTTCACCCTGAGTATTTCTTTCAAGTTAAAAACACAATTTATAAATGTAGACATCTTCTGATGGCAACAGAAAGGCCATTTGGAACTATGATTTAATTTGTTTCTGAAAAAAAGTGTAGTTTGAACGGAAACTATTTCAGATTAAGACCCTCCAGGACCCTCTGTTTTGTAATGTTTAGAAGGAAACTATTATATTAGTAGCACCTTATTATAAAGCGCTTTTATAATTAGTACCTTATTATATTAGTAGAAACAAATGTGATCAAAGTCACCAAGTACATATACTATTCTTGCAAAATACTGACTCAGGAGTGTACTTAGATACTTTCCTTTCTTCCTTCTCTTCCTTCTTTTGCCCCTTCTATTCCTCTGCCTTCTTCTTTTCCTCTTGGGCATAATGGTGAGTAAAATGCAATCATTCTCCACTGAAATTATTTGCAATAAACAACTCAGAAGAGAACAGTCTCATTGTCATTAATAATGTATCTAACAATTTCTGGATTTGGACATTTACAGAATAGTATGTATGTGTGTGTGTGCATATGTGTGTGTATCCATGCATATAAATGTTTCTAGTGTGCTACTAGAAACTGTCCTTTCCATTCATAGACCAATTATTCTAAGGTAAATGCATGATGTATTGCTAAGTTTAATATATTTCAAGTTTTTTTCAAAATCATTAAGCTTTGGAACTTCTTATAAAGGAATTATAGATACCTACAGTATGAGCAACTCTCTATAAATGAGATTTGTCTTCTACTTAAAAATTTTAGGGCCATTATATCTTTATGGCAATACTAACTAAGAAGAATAAGGTTAAAATGAGAAATTGTATCTTTTTGGTATAATCCCAAGTAAATGTATCTCTAACTCTTACAAAGATTGTTAGAGCCACCTATCCCCCCTCAATAAAAACAACTCCAGAATTCTAATAAAAACCAGTAAACACTTTCTAATTTGGCTTGAATATCTCATGTACGATAGAGACAAATTAACAAACCAAGAACCACTGTCAAGGAAACAACAACAATGAAAAGTGAATACAAATACCATAGTTGCATATGCATATGCTGGTGTACAACAAAGCATAAAAATGGAAGTTTGTGATTCTGTATATCTCATTTTTTTGTTAACAGAATACATTTATATCCATTTCTGATCTTAAAAGTTATGTATCTGAAAGTTAAGGCAGAGGCTCATTATTAAAATTAGAGTTAGCCCACTTTTACATATTCTGTTATATTTAAAAAATGACAATTCTTTTTTATGTATACAATGTCATAATGTATATGCTGTGTGATATAAATTATGGAAATCCCCTTAAATATTCTTGGTATTTAGAATGAACATTGCCTTCATAGAAAAACAGCAACAACAAAGATATTCTATCTCAAGCATGTGGAAGAAAAAAATGGATGAACCCAGAGATATATTTTAGCATTATTATATCGGGCACCTAAGGACCAAAGTTGACTGAAACAGAAAAGATTATCTTTGGTCTGATGAAAATAATAAATCTTTAATTAGGCTGAAGGGAAGCAGTAGCAATTGGCATAGCTGTCTGACAGCTGGGATTCTGTCAGAAGATTGTCAAGTATTCTATTACTTGAGGGTGACATGGAATTGGAAACCAAATGACAGCAGTTGACAGAAATATAATTTTTTCAAGAAATATCTTTAAAGCTCTAATTAAGCATAATGAAAAAAAAATAAGGATAACCTGCTGAGAAACAGGGGATATGTTCTTATTCCAATTTCACCTTATTTGGGATATTTAAGTAAATTAGTAGTACTCTTTGAAATAACTTAGATATTTATTCATGTTTTGCCTAAGCCTTAAATTGACAAATCTCAGATAAAACTCTTCTAATAAAAGAAAACTCTTCCAATAACTATTTTATAATAAGCTTATACAGCATAATCATTAAATTTATGAAATCTTTAGACTATATGAAAGAAATATTTACGGGAATCAAGCATATGCATTATAAAAACTTTAAGACTGTGTCTAGAACATTGTATGTGATATAAAATTACTATGAAGACTATTACTACTACTACCACTACTATTAGGATTATTTATCATTCTATCCTCATCACAATAAATCAAGACTGGTATTATCCTCATTTTGCAGAAATGGAAATTGAAGTTAGTGACAATGAATGCATATCATTGCTTCACTCACTCAGTTTAGTAGTCACATATCTGCTGTGCTTGTAACTTTTCTTCAGAAGTCATTCTCTTGTTAAATGAAATAAGCACCCATAGGTTCCCAGAAGACATTTAGTATGTTTTCTTCATATTCCTGGAGTTAAAAGATTTTCTAAAGTCCCATATGCACTTATACACTTTTGGTGTTATTTTTTGTAATATAAGTGTTTATGAGTTTCTCTTGAACACAATGAATTCATCTGCATCATTAATTCAAATGAAGAACTTAGAAAAATAACAATAAGAAGAATAGAAGGAAATAATAGTAAGAGCAAAATTGAATTAATTTGCTGAAGCTATCTAACCTAAATTTTAAGGAAAAGTAAAAAAAAATGAAAATGAGAGACAATATAAGCAAAGAAGCATACAAAATTGTAAATATCAAAGATGAAACAACAAAAATGAGAGAATTTTTAAAAATTTTGAGAGTAATCTGCCATATTATGTGGAAGTATATTTGACTACTTAAAAATGTGAATAATTTACTGAAGAATCATTCACTACAAGTTGTCAAAAGAAACGGAAGCCTAAAATGGAGTACTAAAAAGTACACAATCCAAATAAGCCACAAATGAGAAAAAGTAAGGGAAAAAAACAAAAAAAAAAGCATGAGCAAACATACATGGGCCAGTTAGAAAAAAACAGCAAGAGACTTACTTCAAACTTATCACTAGTCATGTTAATGTATATCTTCAGAACTCCCAAGAAAAAGGCTAAAAGTGGAAGATTATAAAAGAGAAGAATGTCCAATTATAGTTATTAAAAAGAAATATGTTTTAAATGTCCTTTCAATTAAGAGGACACAGAGAGGTTACAAGCGTAAGAATTTAAAAGTTTACATATAAACACATCATTCTATAGATATGCATATCTGTACATATTTGGAAACTTTAATCATAATATTAAAAAGTTAATAGTATCCTGGATATGTCTTAACAGTTTGCTCTCTGGGGGAAAACAAAAACAATGACAACCTCAATTAATGTAGACATTACAGTTCTTAATAAAATATTAGCAAATTAAATTGAATGATACACAAGAATGTTAATACATCAAGACAAAAGGTATTTATTAAAATCACATAGGTTGATTTAACATTCAAAAACCAATTGACGTAATTCACTATCTCTTCAAAACAAAAGAAAATATATATGATCTAAATGTATGAATAAAGCATTTGAAGAAACTTATCACCCATGCATGATTTGAAAATGGAACAAAACAAAACAAAACAATCAAACAAAAACAGAAAAATAAGACTTTTTCAGAAAATTGAAAATGAAAGGGAACTTCCCTGGCCTGATAAAGGGCAACTATGAATGATCGATAGCCTTCATTATATATAATGCTGAAGGCCTAAACATGTTATCCCTCAGAGCAGTAACAAGCCAAGAATGTCTGCTCATACTACTTTCCTTTTCTATTATACTGGAGGGCATAGCCAGAGAAATAAAGCAAGAAAATTAAGGACTAAAAGATTTGAAAGGAGAAAATAAAACTTTCATTATTGACATGTGACATAAAATATACATAGAAATCCTAAGACCCTAGAACTCGTATATACATTCATCTAGTTCATTTTGTACAAGGTCAATATATAAAAAAAATCAATTATATTACTGTAAACTAGCAACAGATAACTGAAAATAAATATTTAATGTATCATATGCAATATCTTGACAAACTTGAAGTAGTGAAGTTCAATATATAAAAGACATTCAAGACTACTTTATTAAAAATGATAAAGTCACAAGCAAACAAAAAAAAAAGCAGAAACAGACCCATAAATACAGAAAACACACTGGTCATTGCCAGAGCAGCAGAAAGAAGTGCGGAGATGGGGTGGGAGAAAAAAAGTCACTGACAGCTATTTAAGAAGAAATAAATAAATGGACAAATACATCAGTTTCATGGAATGGAAAGTTCTATATTAAGATGTTAATTCTACCAAAATTGTTCTATGGATTTAACAAGATTCATTCAAGTTACCAGGGGTATTTTTGTAGAAATTAATGTGATACCTTGCACAAAGCACTTCAACTCCCAAAACAATTTTTAAGATGAAGAATAATGTTAGAGGATTTCTACTACCTGATTTGAAAACATACTATAAAGCTACATTAATCAAGTGAATGTGGAGGCTGTATTAGGATAGGCATACAGATAAATAATATAGAATAAAGAACACAGAAATAGAGTCAGGCACATATATTTTTTAAAGATTTTATCTATTTGTCAGAGAGAGAGGGGGGGAGGGAGAGACAGAGAGAAAGAGAGAGAGTACAAGCAGGGGGAGTGGCAGGCAGAGAAAGAAGCAGACTCCCCCACCAGGCAAGGAGCCCCTCAGTTATCGCAGGGCTCAATCCCAGAACCCTGGGACCACAACCTGAGCCAAAGGCAGCCGCTTAATGGACTGAGCCACCCAGGTGGCTCCCAAGGCACATATTTTAATTAATTTTGAAAAAAGCACGAACATCATCCAATGGGGGAAAATTGTTTTTCAAGAAATAATGCTGGCTGAACTGAATATTCACATAAAAAATTAACATTATCTCTTACCTTACACTGTATGTAAAAATAACTCTCACTGAATAGAGACCTACACATAAACCATGAATAAAGGCCAAAGCCATAGATATTTTAAAGGAAAACTTTACAGAGGAAAAGTATTTGCAATTTGGGGGTAAGTGAAAATTTCTTAGGACAAAAAAAAAATGACACATAAAAGAAAAAAAAAGGTAAATTGGATTTCATTGAAACTAAAAGTGCTCTTCAAATGGCATCATTTAGGAAATGAAATGGCACACAAGACAATGGAAGAAAAAAATTATATAAAGGCCTTGTATCTTAAATACAGAAAGAAGTCTTACAACTCAATTGAAAGAAGACAATTCTTAGAAGTGGGCAAAATATCTGAAGAAAACTTCATGAAAGAAGGTATGCAACTGACCAATAAGCACATAAAAAAGACACTCCACATCAATACCAGGAAAATGCAAATTGAAACCACAATGAAATAGCATTATACATCAACTATATTGACTAAAATTTGAAAAGCCTGACAATAAGTTTTAGCATGGCTGTGAAGCAACAAGAATCTTCACACATTACTAGTAGGAATGTAAAATGTCACACCCAAATAAAATCTGGTGATTTCTTATAAAGCACAAATGCATGTACTATACAACCCTAAATATCCTTTCCTTAGTATCCATCTAAGAAACATAAAAACATGTAATAGGGAGATGTGTACAAGAACTCCCATAGAAATTTTATTCACAATAGCCGAAAGTAAATAACACAAATGTGTGTCAACATATAAATGGGCAAACAAATCCTGAAATGGCCATACAGTGCAATTCATTAGATCACTAAAATGACATAACTATAGATAAACAAAACACAGATGTAACTCAAAAACATAACTGAAAAAAAAAATGAAGCCATGAATAAACAGAATGCATACTTTATGTTTCCACTTGACTTTTGGAAATTCAAGAGCTGGCAAAAGTAATCCATGGTGACAAAAAGCACATCAGGGATAGTCTAAGACCAGGGAATTCAGGGAATTTACTTACAGAAGAATGTAGGGAAACTTTTTGGGGGTGATAGAATTATTCTATTTCTTCACTATGGAGATGGTTCTAAAGCATATACCTTTCTTAAAATTTACCAAGCTGTAAAATTACAACGGATACATTCTGTCATACACAATTATAACTCAAAAAGTTAAAAAAAACTCAAAAAGTTGCTTAAATATTGATGATGTGTGTGGAGCAGTACACAATTTTAAGAGTGATATCTTGGATAGATAAAAGGTGTTGGGATCCAAGTGACAGTTTTGGCTTTAGAGGAAAAAAAGCAAAATTTATCCTTTATAAACATAAATATGAATAAATAGATATGGATTAAAAAAAACTATTATAGCATTTTCTAAATCACATTATTTTATTAATGAAATAAGATGAGACAACTTTGGTGAAGGAATATAGGAAGACTGTGAAAGGAGGACACAGGAGAATAGAAATATAAATTAACAAGAGAAGTGTAGAGTAGCCAGTCAGAACCAATGGTCCACTATAAGTTTAGGAGTCATGGACTTAACATGAAGTTAGCCAGCTGGTTGTATGTCTTATAGAGCCTCACTGAAATACACAAATAAATGGACAGTGAAAACTTATTAGGGTCAATAGGTGGTATATCTTATGCAGTCCAGTTGGCAAATTAGCAAAAGTAGTTAAAATATAGAAGATGACATACAGTAGAATATTTGAATTTGAAAGGGATGAAATGACAAGTACATAAGTGCTCCAACATTTGTGATTAGTGCAAGGCTATAGCTCCAACATTAATAGGCTAGGTAATAAGTAGTCCAACCCTTCTATCCTTGAGTTTTTTCATCTTCTCATTTTTTTCCTATTTTCCTCAGATCCTCAGTATCTTAATGTTATGGGCATAATAACTGTGCCTAAATCTTAGCTTTGTTGTGATTATTAAATGAGATAAGGAATGTAGGGTACTTTGCACAGTCGGAACTTTGTTAGTCTTCAGATTGTTAGGTACTTTTTTTTATCCTTTCACTCCTCTGCCTCCTCCCCCACCTCATTCTCCTACTTCTTAGTACCAGTACTAGTATTCTGACCATCTTACTACTCTTTTTATCATAGTTATGCTACTCTTTCATATTGCTTAAAATTTGGCAGGATTTCTATTAAATTTGTAGTATATGCCAATGTCATTATACAGAACACATGTTTGGAAGCAAGTAAATGTATTCCTAATGGTTTAGTATGCTGCAATTGCTCATTTATTAGTATTGCCATATGTGCACTATATTTATATAAAGGAGACTTGTTCTTACAACTGATAGGAAAACACCACATAATAATTAAGAATGACAAGTGATATGGACTCGACTATACTATGTTAATGGGTTGTCACTCTTGTTAATACAACAGTCACTAAACTATAACAGTATTACAGAAACATTAGTAAAGGAATATTTGAAGTATATTATAAATATTTGGAATATCACATGGTTTTTTCAATGCTAATTCTTCTGGTCAAAGATTACAATGTGATAGATAACTTTTGGGATGACTTCTATTCACAAGCTAGATGCTCAGTTATAAATGTTGGCCGAGCTAATATATTAATCAATATATTAGCTAATATATATAATTATAGATATTATATATAATTAGCTTAGCTATATATAATATATATAGCTAATTCTATTATTCAATATATTGACTTTTATATTGATTAATATATTAGCATAAAGCAGAATACATACTCAAAAAAACTGATACAGCAGATTTAATGGGGTGGAAAAGATAATTTAACATAGAAAATATTTACATAGGTGTGGTCAGGAATAAATAAACTAATAAGAGGAAGTGAGATGCAATAGCAGGGAGCCTTTAGAAGCCCTAGGTCTGAAGTGGCAAAGGAAAGACAATAGTTACAAGAACCCAGTTGAAGGAAGGTGTCATGGAAAAGAATTCCAAAGAGGAGAGGTAACTCCAGTGGAATGCAGTACCTGGAAGAGTTGTATTGCAGTAGATAAAGAAAAGAGATTATAAAATGCCTCACTTCTTTTCACTGTCCTCTGACTTCCTCCAATGTCTTCCATTGGCCAAATCCAAGAGGAAAACAAAGTGTTTATAGTCTAAGAAGTGGAGCCCATAGCTGTCATCTCCAGCATAATAGAGTAAGGCAGAGAAATAAGAGGATATTTCTGAAACAGGCAAACCTGTTCTCCCAAAGCAACAACACAGCGTTTTCTCTCTCCACATCTCACCAGTCCTACAGTTATATTTAAAGCATTTGTTAAACTTTGTCTCTCTGTAGCACTCGGGAATGCTAAAAACAGCTTTTTTTCCTTGATATTGCTTTCTGACTTCCATGACACCACACATTTTTTTATTGCCTACCTTCATTTCTGATAGTTCTGCTCTATCTCCTTCCTGAGCAAATCTCTGATAAATGTTGGTTCTCTTTCCAATTTGCGTACCCCCTCTGGGAGACTGCATCTACCACCATGGCTTCAATTACTTTTTATATAAAAAAAACTACTAAATATGTTTCAAGTCAAGCACCTTTTTTTTTTTCTGAGCTCCAATTGCTAAAAGTTCATTGAATATCTCCACTTGGATGGTGTATAGGCAACACAAACTCAGAAAATCCAAAGATGCCTCATTTTCCTTTCGTATCTCCTCCTCCTTTATAAAACCTTAAGCAGGGTGCCTGGGTGGCTCAGTTGGTTAAGCGACTGCCTTCGGCTCAGGTCATGGTCCCGGAGTCCCGGGATCGGGTCCCATATCGGACTCCTGGCTCTGCAGGAAGTCTGCTTCTCCCTCTGACCTTCTCCCCTCTCATTCTCAGTCTCTCTCTCTCTAATAAATAAATAAATAATAAAAAATATTAAAAAAATAAAAAAATAAAACCTTAAGCAAATTTCGTTTTATTTTTTGGCATTATTATGAATGGAAGAAGACAGAAACTTTGGAGTTACCCCTTTCCTATTTCCTTAACTACCATATCTTCTCTTTTATTAACTTTATATCCCTTCCACTGCTCTAGTTCAGTCAACTCATCATTTCTTACTCTATATCATGGAACAGCTTCTAACTCAGTTTTCTATATTTGATCATATTCACAAATCCATCATCTGTACAATTGACTTAAGTGCTACTCAAACACATTGCTTCTCTTTGATGAATTCTTCAGTGATTCCCACCATCAACAGGATTAACATTCAGAACCTAATATGTCTCACTGAACAATTAGTCTTCTGACCATGCTCATTTCTACTGCTTTAATTTTTGCCACTTTGGCCAATCATGTCATTGATGATTCACCAAACCGAACTGCTTATGTATCTTGCTTCCCTATTTGTCTCATGTCTGTTTGTCCTGGAATGTTTTCCAATTTTCATCCATAAAGACCAGCCTCCCATGTCACCACTCATGGAAGCATATTCCAAGCTATTCTTTCTAGGTTTTAGTAAATGTCCTTTTCTAGTTGTTTAGTAATACCCTGAATAGTTACCGCAACTGGTAAAATCAGTGTAAGCTTCCCCTACATTATTCTATGATTATGTTTTCATGTGATCCTATATCTTGATCAGTGATCTTCAATGTGTGGTGTCTATCCCCTAAGGAACGCAGAAGTAATGTGTGGAACATTCATACACTCTTTTATTGCTTTTTGCTTTTTCCTTCGGTTTCTCAATTCCTATTTGTTTCTCTAAAATATATATAACCTGTTATATAAGGTGGTATATATGTTTTATAAGTAAATTAATACACACATATTAAGGACAGAAGCTCAAAATTTTCATACTGGAGATAATATCAATACATTTGGAGCCCTCTTCCCCATCCCAACTCAACCACATTTTCCATGAGGCAGGGACTGCCATATTTAAACTTGGCATTTCTAAGCTTACAGCTGAGGGACTGCTTTCATGTAAGCCAGTGTTTCTTTGAACTGTTGTGCACTTGGGAAAGATTTCCCTGATAATCTGGTTAAAAATGCAACTTTTGGGGTCTCCCAAATCAAAACCCGTGATTGTGCAGCTTATACATTTCTTTTTAACTAGGAGTCTAAAATGATCCTTCTGGGTATCACAGTTTTAAATCAATCACAACTACTAAGTACTCAATACACCCTTATGTAGAATTAAAAGTCTGCATATGCAGAAGAGTTCAGTTTGTAACAGAGCTATTGCTGGCTTCACAGGCAAACTTGGACTAGACATGTGTCGGGAACTGGAGAAACAACAATCAGAATCTTACGGGAACAGTGGCCTGGAAAAGCCTGGACAGGTAAGGATTTGGAATGTTTTTAAGGATGAAAATAATGAGAATAGATGAAATTAATACTTTGCTAAAGTTTCTAAGTGAAACTCACGTTTTTTCTGTAGGAATTGGTACTTTTGTAAATCTGTGTTCCAGATGCTCATATAACATGGAGAACACATAAAAAACAAAAAAAAAATATTTGTGCAATATGTATTATAATTAACCAGTATTATCAACTCTAAAAGTCATCATCCCAAAAAAAAATTAATGAAAGAATTTATGTTGCACACAGCATCTGCTCTTGAGAGATACATAGGAATTTGTCCACTCAAATCCTTGCATTTTCAGGAGTCTTCACAGATGAGGTCTTGGATCAATATCACTTGGAGCTACCAATTAATCCCAACTTGATTAAAATTTAAAATATGAGAGAGAACACAATTCTACTGTGACATTAAAATCAATGCCTTTATTGATGTGAAAACACAGAAAGTGAAGTTGGCATTATTTGTTCCTGCTTTGGGCTTTTCCAGAGCCTGATGAGAAGTTCTCTATGAGTATATTATCTCTTCTGATATCCACATATTTCTCAAATATGTTTCCTTAGGAAAATGGATATCTCACCATTTAGAATACAGTGTACATTTTGAATTAGAAATATAATTCTTAAAGAGTTAAAAGTTATTCAATATTTGGGGGCTCATGTTATATGGGGTGTTATATCAGTCACAATCCAAACAGGAAACAAAAAACATCGCAAGCATTTAAAATAGAATTAAAGCCTGAAAGTTGTTAATATAATTTGGCATCTATTTTTTTCTTCTACTCATATGTAATCCCCATTTAATACATTCATGTATCTGCCTTCATAAAAATAATCTTGAGTTTCTCCTCAATAAAATACACAAAGTTCCATCAAGTGTTTGCATTCATCTCAGATCCTGAATTCCCTGAGAATAAGAAATTCTGCTATCAATCCAATGTGTCTCCTCCACATTTGGTCAGTGTTCTTCAGATGTAAGATAACAAAATATTTTATGTCTTTCATATATGTGTGTGTATATATATGTATATATATATATGTGTGTGTATGTATGTACATATATATGTACGTACATATATATGATTATGTATATACACACACGCATATATATATTATACTATATATACACATTATACATATTATATATACATATATATACATCTATATTACATATATTACATATTACATATAGATGTATATATATGATTATGCATATGCACTAAATACATATGCATGTGATTCAGCTATACTTTCAAAATTGTTTTCCCAATACTATATAAATAAAACTGTCATTTTGAAACATATCCAGCATTAAATAGAACAATATTGGAGCTCTGTGTTCCACTTGAGATATAAATGAAGAACTTGGATAGTTCAGAAAAGAATAATTAAAGTTGATGAAAATTCTTTAAGAGAGCCAAAGTTACTGGATTTATATATAATGTGTACAATATTTATATATATGAGGATTCTGCATGAGATTTAGTGGAACAGCTCCTGCGATTTCATAGAGACATATAAGATAAAAATGAGTCTTAACTTAAAAACATACAGACTAGACACAGAAGCATACATCTTCATGGTTTTTAAAAGCTGACCTAGATAAGCCCCCCTGTTATTCTTCAGGTAAGGAATTGTTCCCATTGAACAATAAGAGTGCTGAGACTCAAGGAACTAAATGATTTATCAAGGCCTTGCAGCTATTAAGTAACAAAGGAGAGTACACTTCGGCTTCCTTAATAACTACTCTTAATTATATTTTTTCTCTTGCTAAAAATATATGGCTTGTTTATAAATGTAATTTCCCCCTGCCATATATAAATATATGTGAAAGAGAGAGAATACAGAGTATAAAAATAAATTAAAATCATCTGTTCAGTAATTAACATGGTTATCATATTGGTATAATCTGTCAGTTATTTTGATTATGTGTACTTCACCTTACCATGTTTTGGGTCATGGCACATGGATGGTTTCATATCAACTTTTATTGTTAAGCACAGTATCATGAGCTCTGACTGACTCAAGTCATTTATTAGTTTTATAAACATAATTTTAATAGGTATGTGTATAAATTACAATAATGTTAGCTGCTCAAACTGACAGACTTAAATCTTAACAATAATGAAGATGATTATTAACACAATAAAGATTTACTAGTTTATTGGTTAGATATAGTCTAAAGGTGTGAAGGTGGCTCACTTGCTTGGTGGCTGTACCATATGGAAAACTTGGCCTTGAAATTATCCTAGTGGGGATGAAAGCAAATGAGGAACATACTGTCTCTTATGTACTTCAAACCAAAAAATGCCACACTTCATTTATGCTCAGAGGAATTAGACTAAAACAGCTTTCATAACCCAACTTCATTACATGAGGAGATGGTAAACGTAAAGGGGAACATTAAACATTTGATGAATGCTGACAGAAACTACTAGTACATGACATTTGATTTTGGTAATATCAATCCTACTCTGAACTCTTTTCAGTGTGTGTGTGTGTGTGTGTGTGTGTTTTGCTTACACATTTTAGGTTCTTTGCCATTCTTTTTTTTTAAGTTGCCTCTTTCCTCCCTTGTTCCTTCAAATTCCATTTTTCACAAATAAAGCATGCATTTAAAAGGTATAGATCAGGTCGTCATTCTCCTATTTAAAAATAATCTAAAGGTTTCCAATACCACTTTAAAAACTCAATTATCTTTTTTTTAAGGGTCAATAGCCATGACTAGTACCTCCTTACCTATGTGACTCCATCTCATATTCCTCTACACATCGCCTTCCATGCTATAATCATGTTGACCTTTTTTCTATTCTCATACACACCCTGTTAGTTACAGTCTTAAGGATTTATACTAGTTTTTCTTTTTATTTGGTGTTCATTCCTTGATTATTAGAAGGCTCACTGTTTTTTGACACATCATAAAGAGAATATACTTTTCTGCCCAAACTCTAAGTAATCACACAAAAGCATTCTCTCTAAATGTTATGCCCAGATTTTGAGATCCCCAAATACCACCAGGGAGCCGAGTCCGATGCAAAAGCAAAAGAGCCCTTTATTCAAGCTAGCTTGAGCTCTCTCACACACTCACCGACACAGCGGCGTGGTGTAGAGAAAGAGAGTGCGTTTCAAAAAGCACAACAGTTTTAGAGGGGTCAGTGGCCAATGAAATTGTAACACAGAATGTTGCTTAGTAACTGTTTGAACTAGCCTATCACCCTGGCCAGAATTTGCGCACAAGTTTGGCGGGCAAAAGGCGGGGTTTATATTCTTTCCCGGGCAGGGGTTCCGCATTCCTATTGACTAACCCAAACCCAACCCATAGGCCCTCTGGGCTAATTAACTCAAGGGAGGGCTGAGCCACACTCAGACCCTCCCAGAGGCAGGTCCTGCGGGGGGGCCACACACAAGAAGGCGGGTTTAAACAAAACAAGCCAGCCCTGCTCTACTCCTTCACAAAACCAATCATTGCTATCACATCACTGTATTTGAATTCTCAGTATATATTTACATATACATTTATTTTTATATTTGTGATTCTGGTTTTCTAAATTTTTCTTTTTCAGTAATTAATTATAAAAATCATGCTTTTATTCTCTTGGGTTTTTTTTTCAGCATGATTCTCCTGTTTTCTAATTCTGCAGTATTAGATTTAATGTACCATATGTAGTTTTTTCTCTTATTGTCCTTGAAAATGTGAAGATTAAAAAAATAGGTATAACCTTTATAGATATTGGGACCAAGTAGTCCAATCTCAGCAGTGAAATACTTTTGATGAAACATAGCTCAGACTAATAAGTCCAACCTATACTTTCTTTTCCTGAAAAACATTAAAATTTGCATAGTCCAGAAAATTCCGTAACATTCATATTAACCCTTTCTTTTCTATTTTACCCAACCATCCTCACTCTGATTTTTTGTCATGTTTAATTCTCCAAATATGTTTTTCTCTTTTTCTTGCCATCTTTTTATATATTTCTTTCTTCTTCTAATTCTCTGCTATAACTTTAATTTTGTGCTTTGAAAAAAAATCTAAGAAACTATCTAAAGAAGGCAAAACTTTTTTTATAATGTACAAGGAAATTTATTCTGCAAGTAGTCAAGCTAAAATTCTTAGAGTTACCCTCAACGTTGTTTTTGGTTTCTTTTATATCACACAGTAAATTATCTTGATGGATCCTGTCATTACTTAAGACATTTTAAAAATTTAGAATAACTTTAGATTTACATAAAAGTCACAGCTAGTTGATCTATTTCTTGTATACTCTTCACTTATTTCCCCGAATGTTAACATATTACATTATCATGGTTCATTTATTAAGACTAAAATCATCATTAGAATAATAACATAAACTATAGACTGGATATGAATTATAACAGGTTTGGTAATAATGCTATTTTTCCCTTCCAGGATCCAATCTAGGATCTCACATTGAATGTAGACATCATTTTTCCTTAATTTTTTTTAGGTTGGTGACAGTTTTTCAGTCTTTCCTTGCTTTCCCTGACTTTTGAGGCACACTCATCAAGGTTTTTTGTTGTTGTTGTTGTTGTTTGTTTGCTTTAATGTCCCTCAATTTGGGTTTGTCTGATGTTTTCTCATGGCTAGACTGTAGTTCTGGGGAAGAATACTACAGAAGTGAGGTACCTTTCTCATTAAGTTATAGTGGGATGGATGGAGGGAGTACAATATTTTTCAAAAGTACTTAGAATCAAATTTCTTCATTTCATCTCTGTTACTATCAGGACTTTTGTCTGAGCTACTACCTTCTTTCTTCTGAATCATTACAATATCCTCCTAATGGTTCCCCTGCTTCCTCCTTGTTCCATTTATAGTGTATTAATAAAAGCAATCAAGAATCTCCATTTAAAAGGATGTTAGATCAGGTCATCCCTTGATTCAAAATCCTTAGTTGCCTTCTGACTTAGTACTGTGAGTGTAGATGCTACATAGCAAACACGGGGTTCCAAATCCCTGCTCTTCAAACCCCTACCTCTCTGAGTGTATGTTCCTACTTCCTTTTTACTCACTTTACTCCAGCCACCATGACCTCTTTGCTTTTACAGACATGATAAATAACCTCCCACTTCACACCTCTGCATTTGCTCTTTTCTCAGTTGCAAATGCTACTCTTTTGAAAATGCTCGTGGTTTGTACTCTTACCATATTAGGTCTATGTTCGTGTTATCTTCTCAGTGATATCTTCTTTGACTCCTCCATTTAAAATAGTATTTTTCAGGTGCCTGGGTGGCTTAGTTGGTTGGATATCTGCCTTCAGCTCAGGTCCTGATCCTGGAGTCCTGGGATAGAGTCACGCATCAGGCTCCCTGCTCAGTGAGAGCCTGCTTCTCCTGCCCCTCACCCTGCTTGTGCTGTCTTTCTCACTTGTTCTCTCTCTAAAATAAGTAAATAAAATCTTTTAAAAACATAGTATTTTTCCCTCTACATTTATTGTCTATCTTTTCCTGCTGTACTCATAACATTTATCACTTTCTTTGTTTACTTATTTATTTTGTATCATGTATGTCTCTCACCACTGAAATGTAAACTTCATGGAAGTATAAGTTTTTATTTGTGATATCTTCAGTATCTGGTACATAAGAAGAACTCAGTGAATATCCTTTAAATGAATGCACAGCCTGGGAGAGATGTTGAGTTTTGCTTTGTTTTGATCCTGTTCTCTGTTTATTTAATTTCCCCTCATCTCTATATCGATGAATAGTTTGATATATATACGTCCATGTACAATTTCCATTATCTCCCTTAATGCAGAACTGTTATAATGATCTGGAATAGTTTCCTAGCCCCTCTGCCTGTCTCTTAGGACATTCCATGAGAAGAACCCATGCAAAACTAAAAGATTACCACGTGGTGCTCTTTTTGTTATCCTTCACTTCTCCCAACTTCCCTCTACTTCTCTTAAGCCATCAACACAACACTATGTTAAAGAAATTTGCAAAATCAAAGAATAAAATGTGTTACCTGCCATCCTCTCTTCTTCACTACTGTTTCCTCAGATATAGCCTGAACTTTGTTTTTAAACTGGAAAGGATGGAAATTAATATTATGCCTCCCCTAAACACACAGCGCCAACACAGCCCCACAATGATTTCCACATTTTAGTATGCAACCGAAGCAGCTTATGTCTCCATGAAAGATGTGTATCTCTAAGCCACACAACATGTAAGATTCAGGAGGTCTTGATAATGTCTGTGAATATGAATTTTAACAAACACTCCCAGGTAAATCTGACGTTAAGAGGTTTACCGCTATGTAACTGTAACAGGAAGAAATTTGACAGCAAATTCCAAAAGTATAAGACAATTTCTTACCTTTCAGATATCTTATTGGTTATGTTTTTTATTCATTTGGGTTCATAGTTGATACAATTCCTCCTCAGTTCAAGTAATAATTTCCTTCATGATTAGCCCCTGGCAGTGGTGATGTTATGAATGTTAATTTTAATATTTGTGTCCTTCTTTACATATGAGAACATGCACATATGTGAGTACATTTGTGTCTGTGTGTTCTTACATGTGTAGATGTGCCTACACATGTCTTTGCATGCCTGTGTGTGCACGTGTGTCTGTATGTATTTATAAATATTTTCATAAACACTTAGGAAAGAACATTAAAAATGTTATTTTAGTCAGAATGCTCAAATATTTCTATTGAAAATGTTATAGGACATTCAGAAATAAACCTAAGGTAGGCAAATACCTAATCTGGTCTTAAATCAAGCCAAGTAGACCACTATGTAACTTCTTAGCATTCTTCTAATGACATAAAAGATATTCCTCCTTCCAACAGGCACCAATATAAAATAAAATCTCAACTATGCCATTTTGAAGATTATTTTTGAATGGCAAAAATCTCCCTAATGAAACCAGTCAGTTAGGTTTACTGATCTTGTATTGGAAAATATAATAAACAATGGTGTTCTGTATTAGGTAAGTTCTTCAGAATGATTTGGCTTTTTAAATTATATTAAAAATTAAAGCTAATTGACACAAAATTACACTGCATAATCATTAAATATAGTTATAATTTGGTTTTTAACTTTAAGAATAGTGCTTTGTGGGCGATCTGAGGAAACTTTATAAAGTTATTTAAAAATGGAAACTGAAGTACAGAGTGTGAAAAAAAAGTGCAAAATAATAAGGACACAGTTGACCAATTTGGATTGCTACTTAAAATCATCCTCCCTTCTCCTTTTTCCAGCACACACTGAAAGAGCCGACTGCCAAAATGTAATGCAGAGTCATTTTCATCTGCTCATTTTATTTCTATTGCCAATTATCCTTAATTATTGAAAACTTTTTTTAGTGTGTAATGGATGCTGAAATGTTAGTATGCTCATTAAACTGAAACTCTAGATAGAGTAATAGATTCTGATAAGCACTGGTTTGTTATAGTTCTGAAATTTCAAGTATTTCTTACTCTATTAACTTTGAATTCATACTCCACAAAACATTTACTCAGAATTAATAACTATTATTTTTTTAAAGCCAAAGATCCCTCACAAAATGACTTAACTGATAAAAATATAAGAAAAATTTAAATTGGCTTCCACAAAGGACAATCAAACCAAATTTGTTCTCATTTTAGCAGCAGCCCTTTAGAAAGAAGCAAAATCATAACATGTTGCCACTAACTCCTTTGTTAGTATGCCCTTACTACATAAGTATGCTCTGTCCATATTTCTGTAAATTGGCATTAACTGATAAAAGCCATGACAAATGATAAATCCATACACAGAGTATCCTGAAGGCTAAAGATTATATTGTAGATATGAATATATGTGTTTGCCTCTAATAGACTCAAAACCCAACTAAATATTTCCAGTATTTCCTTTTCTGTATGGTGTTAGGTTAATATTAGCCACAAGAAACATTCTGCATTAGATTTGGAAGGGCAAGCACATATGTATTATGTATCTCTATGGTAATGGGCAATATTTTCTTCTGCAAGTCACCCACATCATCAATGTGGGAAGTGACAGAAGTCAATTCTAGTATGTGCTTGCATGTTCCAGTTGTCCTCCTGATTGCAGTTTATCTTTGTTCTACACAATCATTTTTCCTTCTTAACTGCCAATCCAACTGACCTATAGAGACTTCGGGCTATATACTAGATGTAGAAACACCAGCTTACAAAAGATGTTCCACCACTGCCTACAACTACGGGAAGGCTGAGGCCTATAGAAAATCTTTACGTTAGGGCGCCTGGGTGGCTCAGTTGGTTAGGCAACTGCCTTCGGCTCAGGTCATGATCCCGGAGTCCCGGGATCGAGTCCCATATTGGACTCCCGGCTCTGCGGGAAGTCTGCTTCTCCCTCTGACCTTCTCCCCTCTCATTTTCAGTCTCTCGCTCTCTAATAAATAAATAAATAAATCTTTAAAAAAAAAAAAAGAAAGAAAGAAAATCTTTACGTTAACACCAATAGTAGTTTGGCTTTTCTTATAAAAGTTTGACTGATTCACCTATTGTCCGCCCATTCTCTGGAAGCCACTAAAAGATACACCCTACACCAATGAGATAGTAAATATGAAGAAGATGTAGAGTCCCTAAAAAGCAATCCAATAATAAGAGAGTTGATAATGTAGATAAGTTGAAATCCCAAAAGAACAGCTCTCCAGAAAATCCAGATAACAACTAGAAAGACTGGAATAGAACAAAGGACTATACTACAAAGGCCTCCAGTATTAAAAAAAAAAAAAAAAAAATCAGAAATATGATCTTGTGTTGTTAAAAACATTTAAGAGTGAAATTTTCTGTATTGGCAGAAAGATTTAGGATCAATTAGTAGTAAGCACATTTAGAAAATTAAAGAAAAATAGGCAATAATTAATTCATGAACTTCCTACCTGCAAAATACTTTCCATCGTGGTATCTCCAAAGTCAACCTATTCTAGCATCAACAAGTTCAAAAACCTCACCTAAGAATAATAAACTCAGGGGCGCCTGGGTGGCTCAGTCGTTAAGCGGCTGCCTTTGGCTCAGGTCATGACCCCAGTGTCCTGGGATGGAGCCCCATATTGGGCTCCTTGCTCAGCAGGAAGCCTGCTTTCTCCCTCTGCCACTCCTCCTGCTTGTGCTCCCTCTCTCACTATATCTCTCTGCCAAATAAATAAAATCTTTAAAAAAAAAAAAAAAAGAATAATAAACTCAAAAGCAAAAGATCCCAAATCTCATATAATAAATCATATTAAGTCAGGTATGGGTGAGACTATAGATATGCTTAATTGTGAGGCAAAATTTCCCTCCAGCCATGTACCTGTGAAACCTAAAAAACAAGTTATCTGTTCCTGAAATACCATGGTAGGTCAAACGTAGGATAAACATTCTCATTTCATAAGAAAGAAAAAGAGAGTAATAAAGGAGTCACTCATTTAAAGCAAGTCTGCAGCCCAGCAAGCAAATTTCTACTATATTCTCATACCTGAGAATAATTATGGGCAGTTTGATGCTTCCTTCTTGGGGCCTGCTCGGGTGGCAGCTCTACCTTCTTGCCCACCAGGCAGTGCAAGCCTATATATTCATCACTCTACTTTGCAAGTTACGTTGCCCTCATTTTGTATCATGTCATTCCCTTTCAGTATAGGCTCGCAATGCTTTAGTGGGTACAAAATTCTCAAAAACCTTGTCAGTCTCCCCTGCAATTCATGGTGGCCCAAACTATCAGACAAGAGTCCACCACAGACTTTTCATAAATAACTGTACCACTATTTTTTTAATAACTTTTTTTTTATTTGACAGAGAGAGAGAGAGATCACAAGTAGGCAGAGAGGCAGGCAGAGAGGGACTGGGAAGCAGGCTCCCTGCTGAGCAGAGAGCCTGATGTGGGGCTCAATCCTAGGACCCTGAGATCATGACCTGAGCCAAGGCAGAGGCTTTAACCCACTGAGACACCCAGGTGCCCATGCACCACTATTTCTAGCTTCTGCTGAGAAGGTTGATTGGATCCAGGAACCCCACACCTGATCTCTTTAGCAAATGTATATCCAGATATAATCTTGCCCTGTTTCCAGAGCATGTTACCTAGACAGGCTAAGAATTTCCCAAATCATAAAAAGCAGGTTTCTATTGCTTAACAACCCCTTCCTTATTTTATCATTTTCTGCTCACATTTTACTGTAAGCATAGTAAGGAGAAACAAGGTTGCACATTCCACACTTTGCTTGGAAATTCCCTCTGCAAGATATCCAAATACATTGCATAAAAGTTCCACCTTTCAGCTAACACAAGAAGCCAATTCAGCTAAATTCTCTGCACTTTACAGCAAGGATCACCTTTCCACTAGTGTTCACCAACAGATTCCTCAATACCTTGAGACTTCACCAGAAGTATCTTTAATGTTCATATTTGTAGCAATACCCTGTTCATGACGATATATGTATTTTCCAAGACAAGAATTCTTTTTCTCTGCTCTTCTTTGCTGTTTTTCAGTCTTCATCAGAGCTGCCTCTAACATCCTTATTTCTACCAACAGTTTCTTTAAGACAAACTAGACTTTTTCTATTAAATGATTCAAAATTCTTCCGGCCACTACCCTTACCCAATTTCAAGCCACTTTCACATTTTTAGGTATTTCTTACAGTAGCACCTCACTTTCTGGTACTAAGCTCTGCAGTAGTTGTAGAGAGCTACCTTAACCAAATATCACATCTGAATGGTTTAACATAATATAAATTTATTATCTCACAGTTCTGGAAGCTCGAAGTCTGAAATCCTGTCGCAAGACCATGCTTCCATTGGAATCTGTAGGACAGAACCCTTCCTTGTCATTTCCTAGCTTCTGATGGAAATCATACATAATTGATATTCCTTCACTTGCAGATGCATCACTCCAATCTGCTTCTTCCACCAATGTCATCTCCAGTATGTCTCGGTATTCAAATGTTCCTCTTCTTATAATAACACCAGTCATATTGAATTAGGGTCTACCTTAATGAACTCATCTTAACTTGATTATATCTTCAAAGAACCTATTTCCAAATAAGATAATTCGCTGGGAGGCTAGGACTTCAACATATCTTGAAAAAAACTGAAATTCAATCTATAACACTGTTACAATAAACAAACAAAATAAAGCAAAGCAAATTCAACTAAAATTAAGATATACCTAGATTCTAGTACCTTCTGTTTCCATTTTTGTCCTCATCTTGATTTTAATTCTATCCTGTGTGAAATGCAGTGGTAGACTCGGTGCTATCTAATGACCTACTATTTTATCATTTTATAGATCTCTGTAACCTTAAAGTTAAAGATCTGTCTGTAGGAACAGAGCCTCACAAAGATCGTAACAATAAATCACCAGGATGCCAGGTATATGACACATCTTCTTATAATCATGTTATTTTCTCCTAACATATATAAAGTTTTTATTTTTGTTCTTTTGTTACGAAAATGAAATCTTCAATAAATGAAATAATTAAGCATCTCTCTAATTTGAACAAAATACTGACATTTCTTCTTGGAAGGTAGTGGGCATTCTGCAAATCAACCTAGACTACAGATAATTTGTCAGTTTAAAAATGCACTGTAAGTGAAAAATATAGAATAAATTGATTTATTTGGTTACTTTTTGATTTCACAGGAACTTCAAAGCAGTCAAAAATACTACTGATGATTGATACATTTGTCTTATTAACAGAAGCACTAACTCTCAAAAGAAGATAAAATGTAGTTTTGTAGGTTGAAACTGAGAAGACAGAAATCCATTCTCCTCTCTTGAACAACATTAGATTTTCAACTTCTGGGAATTGAATTTATAAATTTTCCTGCAATGCATGAAGCTCACTTTTAGAGATGGACAAGCATAATGTCTTCCCACTTTTACTCTTTTATTCCCCACTTTTATCTCATTCCTTTCCTTCTCATGCAATTTACTATAAGCTCCTCCAAGTGTTTTCAGACATTTACTGCTAAGTCTTATGACCTGATAGGCTAAACTTTATCCCAAGTTTATCTCTGCCTGCATTCCCAATACCCAACAAGATCAAATTTCATAGTATTTCATCTCCCAGCCTTTTTATGATGCTGAAATTTTAATGCTTAAGCCTCTCCCAAAAGGCAGATTTATCAGTAATAGTTTCCTTTCCACCTCAGACTGTTTTTGTCTTCATTCTGAGGGAACACACAAAGACTTGATGAATTAAATCAGTTAATCAATAAATTTTGCCTTAGGAAATACTACTTGTTAGTCACCATCTTAAGTGATAGAAATATCAAAAATTAATTTCTGAATATGTGCCATAAAAATTAACAAATGCATTAAAATGAATACCTCTCTATGTCCAGTACTTCACAATGTATTCTTTCTTATTTTTCTGATTTTTTCTAAAAAATCTCTTGTACTAGAAAGTAATTAAGCCATGCCTCCTACATGCTTTTTAATATAGACTGATAGAATACTTCCTTTCCAGTAGTCAAAGTTATTCTGATTTTTAAAGGATTTACAAATGAGAGTATGATATAAGAAATTTCAATTGGAATATTTTATCAAAACATTAAACCAAATAAAGCAATTTTAGTGCTTTAGCAATTGTTGTTTGATATCTAACTGGAAATATGACATTCATTCTGCTCTTAAATAGCACAAAGGGTTGAGAAGACAGATGTCCTAAGAGAGACTGCTCTTAGAGTAATTTTAGTCTCATTTTAGAAGATCAGAAGATCACAGTTCTCCACTTATGGTATTTAAATAGCAGGTTCTTATATTCAAAAGATTCTGATAGTATGGAATAAAACACTTAGAATTTCAATGTCTTTTTTTTATTTTCTTAAACAGCTTTATTGAGTTACAATTTCTTTTTTTTTAAGGATAGTATTCCATTAATCCTTGTGACTTAACTAGCAATAAAAATTCAATATTTTTCAACCTCAAACCCCCAAAGTGGTTTAAGTATTTTAAATTTAATCTCCATATAAATTTTTCCCACTCTCAGGTCATTTTCATATGATGTAATGAGACTATGTCACAAAGCTATCCCTGTTAATCAAGAGTAGCTGAAAATTTTAATATCTGAATGGCAGGTAGCTGACAGCTTTTGATAAAATGGCTAAAGAATGGTGGTTACATTTTTATTAATCATAAATTAAATCCAAACTTGTGTTCAAAATTAAATCTCTAATTTGTTTTCATAACTTGTTCAATGACTTTAGATAAATCTTTTAACTGTTTTTAGATATGCTACTTATTGATAATGTCGATATATTCCTAAATAAGTAATTGAAAAAAATAAAGCATAGCCACTCTCCACAGCTTGAGGTAATGATTTTAGAGATTGATGCTATAGTTATGTTTTCACATTTATTGAGATAAATACAATATTATATAAATCAGATTCATTTTGATACCTGATATATATTCATTAAAATGCCGCAATCTCTTTTTCTAAAACATACTATTTTAGTATTGTTTTATAGCTAGTTCTAAGAATGAGTTCTTATATGTCCATAATTTTCATTTTCAAACTGTCACATTTGGCCTTGTATCCTTTGTTTTCAAATCTCTTAATTTAGTGCTCAGTTTGAATGCAAACTCACTGAGCATCTCAAACTCTTTGAATTGAACTCTTTGACCACTTTTTTATTCAAAAGAAGTTTATTAAGCTCTGGCACCAGCAATTTGCTCAGTTCTTAGGGAATATAAAATATATGAGAAGATTATAATTGGCTTAAGAACTTATATCTTTCTTATAAAATCGCTTTTTGCTTGAAATATGGCATCAGAAATAAACACGATTGAAATAAAAATGATTGTATAATTATATTATAGATCAACATGCAATTGACACTTGAAGATTTGAAAATTTTTGATTAATAAAATAAACAAGAAAAATTATACTTATAAAAGTTGATTCTTGAATTTTATTAAATAAAAAAATATTACATTTCCAAAGAGTATCTGAAAGAGATAGGGATAGTGGAAAATGAACAGAAAACCTTTCTCTGTGAGGTATGATTTTAAAGAATGGTATGGTGAAAGGATAATGATACATCAACTGTAGCGTAGTGACAGGGCCAACTTACGGAGAATTTTGGATAATCAAATGAATTACTCAGACTTGATTTACTTCATCAATGGCAGACAACACCATTGTCGGTCATCTGTTCATCTGATTTTGTTCTTTATTTACATAAAATATGTAAATGTTTAATGTACTTTTTTCACCAGAATGCATAGAAATCATAAATGGACTTGGTAAAATCAATGCAAAATATGAGAAATGCATGACTGATGTTCAAAACTAAACAAAAAATAAACTAAAGAAATACTTGATGTCATAGGCCAGGAAATAGCAGACCTTTTCTACAAATGGTCATAAAATAAATATTTAAGCCTTTATAGGTCATTCTCTGCCTCTATTATTCAACTCTGTCATTGTAGCACAAACACAGCTATGGGCAATATGTAAATAAATAAGCATTGCTGTATTCTAATGAACTTAATTAGAAAACAGTAACGACAACAACAGAAAACAGGTGGCAGGCAGGATTTGGCCTGTGGATCAGTTTGCAAACTTGTGTTTGTTGTAGGCAGAAAGATCATGCGTATTTGGAACACCAATGCTCATTAAACACAGTAAGACCAAGAGCTACTCCAAAAAATCGTTACTTTAAGAAAGATTTAGTAGTTCTTACAGATCTCAGTGGCAATTTCTCAAGCTCCAAAACATTTAAACTGAATGTAGCTAAAAATTTACCCATTAAACAATGATTAAATTAGAAGAATTGGGACCTGGCCTGGAAATGGGAATTTACTCAGAAAAAGATTTAGAAAAAGATCTAGTCTTTATATTATTTGGTAAGAAGATATTGGTGGGGCTATTTACCATGCCAGCATGCTGAGATGGCATTCTAGTTAAATGAACCAAATATCCTGTGATTAATACCTATCTGATGATAAGACCACGTTTACCTTAAGGTTAATGAATATTCTTTAGATGTAAAAATGTGGAAAAATATTATGTTGAAATGTAAATATTTAAATTAGGTACAGCTTCATTCAGTAAAATGTTTTAAACACTAATTAAAAATTCAACTAAAAAGGGGCTCAGTGGGTTAAAGCCTCTTCCTTCAGCTCAGGTCATGATCCCTGGGTCCTGGGATCAAGCCCCACATCTGGCTCTCAGCTCATCGGGGAGCCTGCTTCCCTCTTTTCTCTCTCTCCCTACTTGTGATCTCTCTGTCAAATAAATAAATAAAATCTTTAAAAAAAAAACTCAACTAAAAAGAAAGTAATGTGAATCAATGATTTATTGCTATAATAATGGCCAGTAAAACATCCTAAAGCTCAGTTCCCCAAGTTAAAAAATATTCATTTAGTTCACAAATTTGTAGTCTGACAATTTAGTCTAGACTCATCTAGACTCATTCGTGTGTCTGAGGGTCAACAACAGATTGGCCTAATGTGGGTAGATCTGTCTCCCCTATCTACCTCATTATTTAACAGGCCATTACGAGAATATGCTCGTGGTGAAGGCAGAGGAACAGAAAAGCAAATGGAAAGGCAAAGTTATATGACAAATAATATAGGTATAGAAAAGAGTAAAGAATTAAAGCCTTTGATACAATTGCTTTATTCATGAGTATACTTCCATAGGTAGATGCATATTTTGCAATTTCTGCAAACATTACTGTTGGAGACATTGATTAGCTTCAAATTCTGGGAGTTAATCTCTGAAATAAGACTGAAATAATAATTTTCCACCCTGGACTTCAGGCATAATATAAGAATAAATTCAAAGTGATGGAATGATTTTGGATGTAAGTGATAATTAGAAGTATTCTCTAGAAATAAAGGAGATGCATTTCAGGGTAAAGAATTTAATTTGATATTTTAGAGCAAACTTGAATTTTTTCACATAAAATAAGAATACTTTAGAAATCCAACTATCTTAGTCTTTGTTCTGGCACTTTTAATACAATCCCTGAAGTACTTCCTACTAAAAAGTTTTGCATGGGGGTGCCTGGGTGGCTCAGTGGGTTAAGCCTCTGCCTTCGGCTTAGGTCATGGTCTCAGGGTCCTGGGATGGAGATCCCCCACCCCCAGCATCTGGCTCTCTGGTCAGCGGGGAGCCTGCTTCCTTCTCTCTCTCTGCCTGCCTCTCTGCCTGCTTGTGATCTCTCTGTCTCTGTCAAATAAATAAAATCTTTAAAAAAAAAAAAACTTAAAAAAGTTTTGCATGTACCACCAGTTCATTGGCAGTTTTGATTGAAAACAAAACACACTAATGATGTTTTTAAGAATGATGTTAATTATTATATTATAAAGAGAAAAATGTATAAATTTTTAAGTGAGAAAAAGATTACACTTTAATTTTGTCTTATGTTCATCATCATTTTGGTCTAAGGTTCATCATTAATGTTAAAGAAAGTCATGTTGGAAACTTGTAGTATGTTTGAATGCTGTTAGGAAAATCAGCACAGTGTGCTGTATGCATTCACATTTATATTTGATCCTCTATGCTGACAGCTAGAACAATCTGCCTTTGTCTGTAAAGTTAGCACATATAATTAAAGCACATGTGGGATAAATTTTCATAATGCTGCATGGGGGTTTAGCCTTGCATCTGTCATTAAAGTCCTTAGAAGCAGAATTGCTAAAGCCTTTTGAAACTCTGACATTTTATCCCATGTGAAGTATAAAAAAGAAGCAACACACTGTTACTATTTTCTTTCTCAATTAAATAGTTTGTACGTGGGTTACATTTGAGTCTTGAAGATGACAGATCCTATTCTTACAGGTAACAGCATTCCAATTTGACTCATTATACACAAACACGCACATATACACTCTGCAGATTCAAAATTATATGCCTTCAAAAATAAACCTCTTTATGTAAATGTCCAATTTATAGATATTCATTCAAGAATTCCAAACAACTTCCAATGCTTCCCCTAGAATCAGAAGCACTTAACATTTGAATTCAAATTATGCTCTTTGTATACTTTGTTTTAAAAATGTCTGTGTAGATTGAATTTTAAAGGAGTAATAGAATATTTAACAATGAAACAGCTTTTCTCATTTTAATGTTGATAGTAATTGGGCATGTTACATTCTTTGCAGGGTCTAAATTACATTCTGAGAATACAAGAGTTATTTTGGTTTAGTAGGGTACCAGTTATTTCATTAACCTTACGTTTTATTACATTATTTAGAATCTGACAGAACTGCACTCCAGTCTCTATCTACATGACCTTCACTATCTGAAGCTTCAGTGTGCTCATCAATGAAATGGCAACCTCATTGGTTAGTCATGAAAATTAAAGGAAAGAATACACAAGCACTTCACCTTATGTTCATCACAGAACTAGCACTCAATGTGTAGTGATTAATATTAATATTTTGTTAATTATAATTTACCATTATTATCATATGTTAATTCTACGATTCATATAACCCCTGATCCTGTGAAATGTGAAAGACCTTACTTATAGTGAGATGAAGAGGACAAAAGCAGGAAATGTCAGAAAGGTGTCTTCCTGGATTATACTACAACTTGTTTCAAGTGACCTAAACCACACTAGTCATTAAGTAAGTTTAGGGAATTTACAAAAATTGATGCTGTGTATCAATATAATGTTTTAGCAGAATTTAAGATGTGAAGACCTTTTCTAAGTGGTTTAGGTAATTTGTCCATACAAGGAATAGTAGAAAATTTGTTACATTTCAGAATAAACTATAGATAATTATAACAAGGCAAGAATAATTTAGAGAGTGAGTAATCCATTACGGCCATAAAGCTGACTAACATTTTAAGTGTCTGATTTAAAACCCCTCCACAATGTGCCCCTTTTATAACCTGCCTCTTAAATAACTCTACAGCTTCATCTTTGGCTGTCTCCAATCACTTTGCAAACAATTCAGTTGCTACTCTGCTTGTATATACTCATTTATCTTTCTAAAATGACCACTTTTTCTTTTTCTACCTGTCAAACATAAGGTCATTCTTAAAGATTCAGCTCAAATCTCATCTGTTTTTTAAGCTTTTTCTGACAGTAACTCAAAATATAGTAACCACTCCTTCCTTACGTTTCCCATTGTGCACTAAATACAGGACTGCCAAAGTACCTGTCAAATTTTACCATACATACTCATTTATAAGTCTCTCTCCACCTTGAATTCAGGTTCTTTGACATAATGGTTTTTGTCATCATTTGTATGTCAATTTTCACAGTGGAAAAAAATTGTTCATTAATGAATGATGATTTCCCAATTTAATGTCTAATTTCATGACTAAGGGCTGGTTCAGCCAAAAGTGTTATTAGTTTGCAGCAGCCTAAGAGTTATGACGAACAGTGTAAAATTACTATAACCTGACAAGATTGTTTAGGTTGAGTGTGTTTAATATGCATAGATAACGTTTACAAACAAAGCAGTATATTATAAAGATAATATGTTCAGTTTTGATTGTCATATTGCGGTGCTGTTCTAAGAAGTAAAGATAAGGGGTGAATCATGTTTAATAATCTATTTAACTGAGTTAAACACCGGAAAATTCACTTGTTTCAATGTGATCAGGGAAGGTCAGATCCCTGGACTATTTTGCATGCATGTGGTTAGCATTTAATTTAGTTCAACCAATAAATATTTAGTATAAACTCCATGACAAACAACTTAAGCTCTCTGATTACTTTCCTTCCTGAGATAGAGTTCTGAACCCATATAAAAATATACCATAGGGAAAAGGGATCATAGCAATCATCTATCACCTTCAATCTTTCTTTTTTCTTTAAACCAGTTTATTGATGTGTTGACATGTGATAGATTCCATATATTTAGAGTGTGCAATTTAGTATGTTTTACTAATTGTATATAATCATAAGACTATCACTAAAATAAAAATAATAAACATTTCCATTACCTTTAAAAAATTCAATATACCCTGCTGTAATTCTGTCCCTCTGCCTCTCATTTCCTTCACTTTACTCAGTGATTACTAGGTTTTCTTGTCATTACAGATTCATTTGCATTTTCTAGAGTTTTATATGAATGTAATCATACTTTACAAAATAGTTTCCTCTGGCTTTAACTCAGCATAATTATTATGAAATTCATCCATATCTTCGTGTGATGTGTTTCTTATCATGCATTTTAAATTTTTAAACATGCCTTTTAAACACACAATGTATTGCATTTTTTGTTTAAATAATCAAATATCTTTTTAAGAGATTTAAAGAATAAAAGAATATGATATATTTATCGATGCAGTTAAATTTTGGGATTTACATTTTCTATATAGCCTATTTTGTGCCGTCTTTATTCTTCCTAAAGGAGTATTTTTAAAGTTTCCTATAGTGTGGAACTTCTGGTGAAGTAATTTTTCAAAGCTTGTATATCTGGAAAGAAGTCTTTATTTTGCCTCATACATTTAAAATATATGTTAGCTGAGTATAGAATTCCAAATTTACACTTCTTATCTGTTGTATTGTTTCTATAAAAATTATGCTGTAATACTTAAGTTTCTTCCTCTGAAGGTAACATATTCCTCCCCTTTGCTGCTTTTATGATTTTTTTCTGGGGTGCCTGGGTGGCTCAGTCATGAAGCATCTGCCTTTGGCTCTGGTCATGATCTTAGGGTCCTGGAATTGAGCCCAGCCTCAGTCTACATGCTCAGCGGGAGGCCTGCTTGTCCCCCTCTCACTCTCCCTGCTTGTATTCCCTCTCTTGCTGTCTCTCTGACAAATAAATAAAAAATCTTTAAAAAAAAAAAGATTTTTTTCTTCATCATTCATTTGGACACTTAAGTTTCTTCCTTTGAAGGTAACAATTTTATCCCCTTTTGCCGTTTTTAAAATATTTTTTTCTTCATCATTCATTTGGAGAGTTGGATTATAAGATGACTTATGTTTTTCTTAATGTTTCTTGTAGTTGGAATTCATTGAGCTTTTTGCATCAGTCTCTATCAAATTCAAAAGGTTTTCAGACATTATTTCTTGAAATATGTTTTTATTCTCTCCCTTTGGAGACTCAAATTATATATACATTAGGGAGTTTAAAGTTCTCCCACAGTTCACTCATGATTTTTAAATTATTGGTTGATTATCCTTTCTCTGTATGTTTCATGTTTGTTATTTCAAATTCATTTATCTTTCTTTGATAGTGCAATATTTCCAATTATCTCATTGAATGTGTTTTACATTTTAGATATTGTAATTTTCAACCCTACACATTTGAACTGGGGTCATTTTTATAGTTTCTATACCACCTGAAACATAGTCTGAATAACTATTTTTAATGGTCTTGTCTATTCTGGCATGTGTGTCACCTCTTGGCTGGCTTTAGCTGATTCATCTTTCCCCTCTTATAGGTCACAGTTTTCTGTTTCTTATCATCCTTACTAATCTTTGACTAAGACACTAGACATTGTGAATTTCACATTGCTGCATACTGGGTATTTTTTGTATTAATAAATATTTATTAAATTTATTCTAGGATGCAGCTAAATTACTTAGAAACAAGGTGATCGATTTGTATCATGTGGTTAAGATTTGTTAGGTGGCACCAGAAGAGCATTTCGTACAGGGTTTATTACTCCCCACTACTATGTCAAGACCCTCTGAGTACTCCACCCGATACCTGATGTTAATATTCTCTAGACTGAGGACAGGCTTGGAACAGACACATCTCAGATATTTATTACCCAGTTTCAGGTAGTTTCCTCATGTGCATGGGCTTACAAGTACTCAGATGAATATTCAAGGAGACCCTTTTAAGGTTTGTAGTTCTCTGTACAGCTCTCTCCTGTAGTCTTCTATCCTATAACCTCCAGTTGCCCTAGATTTTCAGTTCTGTTTTACAACTCTGAAGTCTGCCTGGCTCTACTAATCACAATGGCATAGCCTGGAAACACTCTCAAGGCAGTAAACTGGAGCAGTTATAGGCCTGATCTTATTTCTCAGGAATTACTGATTGTCCCTTGCTTGATGCCCAGTACCTTGTTTCAAATATTGTGTGTGTGAGTGCAGATGTGTGTGAATGTTTTAATGTTTAAAATGTGTAGGGGTGGATAAATCTAGTCCCTGTAACTCTATCTTGACAGAAAGAGGAAGTCCAATCATAACCATTAAACCAGTTCATCACATGTATATTCAAAGTTCAGTAAGGCCAGTGGCAGATACATTAGTTCTTTGTCCATAATATAATTGGTTTCACGCAAACCTTGGCTTTACCTCTTCCTACTTTAATACTTATAGAATGATTGACTAATTATGCTCAGTTTCCATTTGATAAGATACAACTCCAAGACTTATGATTCTCTTGTCAAATGTTAGGCCCACAATTTGAAGTGCCTATTCACAATTTGAATTTGAAGAGAGAAAATTTGGGCATTCAAAGACAGAACCAAAGCTCCTCATAAGTTGCTCAGCCCTTTGGTCCTTAATTTTATTCACAAATTAAAAATTGAGATAAGAATAAAATAATATTATGTTAAGTTCTGAGTAAGGATCTTAAGGCACCTAAAAATTTCAGGCTCTCAATATTACTGTTGCTCTTTGGACAAGATCCATCCCTATACCAAAATTCAACAGAACAGGTATTTTAGGGGAAACCAATGTTTATTAAAAACCTACTAGGTATGCCCCTGGTATATTTCTATATTGTTTACATATATTTTTATTTGGACATGAATCTTAATAGCCAGTTAGCAGGTCTTACATTTTACTGATGAGGTTTAGAATTATTATGTATTCAACAAGTACTTAACTGACCACCTATCAAATTCAAGGCACAGTGTTAGACATTAGAAAATTTAGGTAACCTAAAACAATTTACAAGGTGCACAAGTAATTCCTGAATTTGAATCCATATTCAACTTTTCGTGTAAAGGGCAAATCATAAATTAGTCTTTGTGGGCAATGGAGTCTGTCACAATTTACCTCTGCCATTGTGATATGAACTCAGCCAGGGATAAAAGGCAAACAAATGAGTGTGACCATTTTCCAATAAAACATTATTTAAACAAAACAAAAACAGGCAATGGACTCCCAGAAGTCATTGTTTGCTGAGCCCTGTACTTGACAAAACTGCAACATGGCCATTTTAAAATGGATATAAAGGAACAAGGTAAATCACAACTGTTTAAGACCATCCCAACTAAGAATATTCTAAATAATCAAATGATTTATTTTGTTTATTGGAGAGTTTAAAAGAGCCTGTGACTAGCATATTAAATTAAAAAATTTTTCTCATAAAACTAATTCTATTTTTCCTCTGAATTTCATCTTAAAAACATTTATTTTGATATAGCTATTTTATATTGCCTGAAAACATGAGTAATATAAATAGACAGATACAGAGCTAGATATAGATAATATCTACATATGGCTATAGACAGAAAAAATGTAGATAGATAACATAATTCCTAGAAAAAGAACAAAGTTCAGAGATGATGTAAAAAATTATATTTAGGTCCAAAGAAAGCTTCAGAAACAAAATTTTAAAAAATTACTGTAATTGAGAATGCTGTTTAAGATCCACTCCATTCATTACCACTCATCAAAGTTCCTCATTGGGGGATCTCATCCCAGCCTTACTTTTCATTTCTGTTTTTGTTCTGTATGTGTTTGAAAATTCCAAAAGTTATAACAGAAAGATGTTCAGCTTATGGATATTTATCATTTCCTTAAATTACTTCTAAATGAAAGCCTATTTCCCAGATCTTTTACATATATACATGCACACACACACATACATTTTAACCTCACTACCATTGGAAAATTAAAGTGCTTAATTAACATGTTGAAAAAATATTGAGCCCAATCTCATGGTTAAAACTTTACAGAAACATCAAACTATGTATTTGCTCTTCCTCAAGGTTGTAGCGCTATTATTTCTTCAACATTTCTTCTCTTTTTCCCTAAACATTAATGAGGCACTAAACAAAATACAAGGGTACTGGCCTAGTTGCAAAAACTATTTAATTCTAGGTAGCAGCTTTAATTTAATTGGCAGAACAAATATATATTAGAAAATAAAACATTGAAAAAAACTAAAATGTTAAAAAATTATCTAGGAGTATATAAAATATTGCTTGGCATTTAAAATTTAAAGATATTAAAATAGGTCCTGCAAGTAGACCTATTAATAATGAATAAAAAAAGAAATAGCGGGGCACCTGGGTGGTTCAGTGGGTTAAAGCCTCTGCCTTCAGCTCAGGTCATGATCTCAGGGTCCTGGGATCAAGCCCCACATGGGGCTCTCTGCTCAGCAGGGAGCCTCCTTCCTGCTCTCTCTGCCTGCCTCTCTGCCTACTTGTAATCTCTTTCTCTCTCTCTGTCAAATAAATAAATAACCTTAAAAAAAAGGTATACTTCAATTATGAACATACATGAACTGGTTAACTACATCAGGTGTATAGGCTTAGATGCACTAGTACTGAGAAATAGACATGCTCATATTAGGTAACTCTTACTGAAGACCTATTTATTTATTAAATACATTTTTCATGAAATTATGAACAACTTATATAGAACATAGGGATGTTAGAGAAATGCTTCAGCTAAAAGATGAACCCATATGAGAAGCTGTATTTGGTTGTTTGCTTGATTTTTTTTAAAGAATTTATTCATTTATTTGTCAGAGAGAGAATGCACATAAGCAGGGGGAGCTGCAGGAAGAGGGAGAAGCAGGTTCCCTGCTGAGCAAGGAGCCCCATGAGGGACTTGATCCCAGGACCTTGGGATCATGACCTGAGCTGAAGGCAGATGCTTAACGTACTGAGCCACCCAGGTGTTCTACTATATTCGTTTTCTATTATTACTTCAATGCATTATCACAAATTTAGTAGATTAAAGCAAAACAATTTCATTTTTTTCAAGTTCTTTAGCATAAAAATCTGACATAGCCCTCACCAAATTAATCAAGGTGTTGGCACTGCTGTGTTCTCTCTGGAGGCTCTAGAAGAAAATTCATTCCAATGCCCTTTTCACCTTTTATGTGAGGCTACTCACATTCCTTGGCTCCTGGCCCCTTTTCCCTACCTTCATAGCCAGCAATATTATATCTTGCTGGTGCTTCTTCCATAGTCACATTTTGACTCTCTGTCACCCTTTTCCACTTTTAATGACCTTGTGATTACACTAAGCCTATTTGGAAAAAACAGGATAATGTCTATTTTAAAGTCAGATGACTAGCTACCTTAATTTCATCGGTAATTTTAATTTCTATTTGCCATATAACATAAATAATCACAGGTTCCAGGAATTAGGTATAGACATCTTTGGGAAGTCAATATTCTGGCCTCTCTTTTGGAGAAGAGAGTTCCAGAGGGGCAGGATGAGTAGTGGGGTAAAGAATTAAAAGTAGTTTCTAAAGTAAGACTTGATGCTACATAAGGAATAGGTAGGTGTAAAGGTGAGAAGAGGCAAGATTCATTTATTTATTCATTGATTTACAATATTTTAAACTAGGAGAATCTAGAACTCATTTCTATGCAAATGGAAATGATGTAGTAGAGAGGAAGTAATTGATAAAGCAAAAGGGAAAGCCACATGAGTGAAACAGTCCTAAAGAAGATGTCCAGAATGGAATTTGGGCACAAACAGAGAAACTGAGTTTTGAGGTAAGTAGATAAAACATCATTTATATTATTAAGAAGGAAGGAAGGAAGGAAGGAAGGAAGGAAGGAAGGAAGGAAGGAAGGAA
>CM052808.1:42419956-42457315 GCA_028533885.1 Nasua narica
TTTTCAACATTCCTCTGGCTATTCATGGTCTTTTCTGGTTCCATATAAATTTTAGGATTATGTGTTCCATTTCCTTGAAATAAATTGATGGTATTTTGATAGGGATTGCATTAAATGTGTAGACTGCTTTAGGTAGCATAGACATTTTCACAATATTTGTTCTTCCAATCCATGAGCATGGAACGTTTTTCCATTTTTTTGTGTCTTCCTCAATTTCTTTCATGAGCACTTTGTAGTTTTCTGAGTACAGATTCTTTGCCTCTTTAGTTAGGTTTATTCCTAGGTATCTTATGGTTTTGGGTGCAATTGTAAATGGAATCGACTCCTTAATTTCTCTTTCTTCTGTTTTGCTGTTTGTGTATAGGAATGTAAGTGATATATATCCTTGAATTTCATGTAGAGTTTAGATATACCTGCCACATATTCTCCTTAATATAACTTTGTTAGTCTTGATGATATACTTTTCTAGACTGCATCTGATGTATTTTTTTTCTATAGTCAGGTGTCCTTTGTCAGAGCAATGGCCTCAAAATTCTACAAAGTTGATCTCTCTTTTATAAAGCTACAGAAAAGCAGGCTAATTTTTTGTACAATACTAAGATATCATTTATTTTGATCAGTACATAAACATTAATGCTTCCCATGGTAATGTCAAGCCAAGAGTTCACTGGCTCCCATATAATTACTATTTTTATTTTATTTTATTTAAATATTTTATTTATTCATTTGGGAGAGAGAGAGAGCACGAGCGGAGGGAGGGGCAGAGGGAGAGGGACAAGCAGACTCTCCGCCTTCATCAGGAAGCCCAACGTGCGGCTTGATCCCAAGGCCCTGGGATCATGACCTGAGCCAAAGGCAGACACTCAACTGATTAAGCCACCCAAGTACCCTTAATTACTACATTTAATATGTTCTAAATACCTCTATGACATCACGAAAAATCCAAAGGTGATCTTCGAAAATAAATGAGCTACCTTAAATATATATTTCAGAAAAAAATTCATGTGTTTAAAAACTTTCCTTTTTCAAGTATATTTTCTATTATTTTCCAACTTAAAATATAGCTAGTATTTTTCTAGCTTTCTGACAATTTAGATAACAAAAAGATCTATTTGAGCAGAAAATGATAGAAGTAATGAGAAGCAAGAATTTAAGAGGATCAGGGAAGATGGAAAATATGATAAATTATTCAATTTTGTGATTATTAATTATATAAACTCTAAAAGTCCATTACATGGCCCTTTGGAGAATTTACTGTAAAAAACACAAGGAGTTTTGGGGTACCTGGATCGCTCAGTTGGTTAAGTGTCTGACTTCAGCTCGGGTCCTCATCTCGGGGTCCTGGGATCAAGTTCTGCAGCAGGTTTCCCACTCAGCAGGATGTCTGCTTAACTCCCTCCCTCTCACTTTGCCCATCTCCCCACTTGTGCTCTCTCTGTCTCTCTCTCAAATAAATAAAATCTCAAAAAAAAGTAGTTTTGACACCTATAGAAGAAAATCCCTTGAGGAGGATTAATTCAGATCTAAAATAACAATTTTTTCTGGCAGATCTGCCTATACTAGATTAGTATCTGAATGGTCATCAGCTGAAAATTGGCATTTGTTTTAAATTCTAAACAAGGCTCCTGAACATGGTAATCTAGAACAAAATTTACACTTGTGGAGAAACAAATGAAATTTGTAATAATAAATGTAATAATACAGGGATTCGATGCTAGAAAACAGAAACATTATAGGACAACCATCCTTTATAGCCCGACATTGGAGCTCAAATGCCACCTCTGCTAGTTAGAGATTTCACCAGCCTGAGTTGCATTGTCTCCATCTGCAACAAGAGCCTCAAGGTATGTCAGGTGGTTAGAGGCTTAAATGAAATCAAATATGTAAAAATCCAGCCCTGGGAATAAACACTGGCTCTGACCCTTATTTTTCAGTTTATTGGTCTGTTGGTATGTTTTTATTGTTTTTCACTTTCCCAACAGATTATTATTTCTTTTCAAAGAAATGGATTTTGAGGGGATAAAAATGGGGCAGAGAAGTATAGAATAGAAAATAAAATCAAATGTAAACTATTTGGTTAAGTGTTTTATAACCACAACAAATTAGTACAGAGAATGCCCTGTACAATACAACAAGATACAGGTTCAAAGACTGAGGTTCTCTTTGAAGTAATGTTGTAGATTTCAGTCTCTGGTATTTGGAATTCAGGTTGCTGTCATTATTTTCTGGATGGAACACTAAGTAGGGTACCATCCATGCTTTTAAAGAGATTTCAACAGAAGAATGGCCAGTTGGTCCAAGAAAAAACAGAGGAAATGTTTGGTTTCTTGTGGAAATCTGGCAAAAATTGTCATGTTATAATTCATACTCAGCATATTAGAAATAAATGTGATTTTGTTTAATTTCTTTACCAACTCCTCCTATTCTAGTAAACTAACCGATGCTAGGCAATGAAAACTGAATTACTACTCCCATTTGACTATAGATACTTGTGACATTTCATTATATAATTTTGATTTTAGAAGCAGAAAGGTTGATAAGCAAAAGATATGTTATAAAGCATCCCATTATTTTTTATGTAGCTATGAAATATCCCAACTCTCTGATACCTATTTTTTTCAAGAGAGTTAACATTAATTTAAAAGTAAATAGTTTTTCTCAGAAAAATGACAAAAAAACCTTGATTCAATTTGACTGTTTATTGAAATTATAGATAATAATAATCATAATAAAAATAATAATCTTTTGGAGAAGTCAGAGTATTTAAAAAGATAATAATAATAATAATAATATCCCAAAGATACCCACATCCTGAACCTGAAACCTGTAAATGTTACTTTATACAGCAATAGGGACTTTCCTTACATACCAGATTAAATTAAGAATCTTAATGTGGGGAAATCATCCTGGATTATCCAAGTGGATTTAAATATAATGATGTGTATCCTTATAAACTAAGAGAGATCTGACTAGAGAAGAGAAGGTAATATGATGACAGATAAAGAGATTGGAACAATGTGGCAATAAGCCAAGAAATGTCAGTAGCCTCCCTAAACTGGAAGAGCAAGGAACAGATTCTCCCTTAGAGCCTCAGGAAGACAAACCCTGGTAACACCTTGACTTGAGTCCCATGAAACTGATTTCAGATTCTGGCCTCCAGAACTGTAATAAGATAAATGTATATTGTTTTACGACACCTAAGTTTGCAATAATTTGTTACCATGGCCACAGAAAACTAATTGAAGAGTCTATCTTTTTTAGTTGCTCACTGTTACCCTCCTGATTTTACTCTGATATGTTTCTCTGCCCTTGAGTAGATCTTTAATCAGTCTCTTCTCTTGTTCTTTAGCACTGTTGCCAACTGCTACTTTTACTACTGCTACTGTTACTGCTCCTACTAACAAGAACAATGGTAATAATAAATTATAGTTACATTAATTGAGTGAAGACTCAATGGAAGACACTATTCTCAGTGATTTCAAAGTTTATTTCACATAAAAGTCCTCCCAGTTAGTTTTTGTTTCTTTGTTTGTTTTTGAAGATTTTATTTTATTTGAGAGAGAGATAAAGAGAGAAAGAGCAGGTGGAGGAGCAGGGAAGAGGAACAAGTAGACTCTATGCTGAGTGGGGAGTTCAAAGAGGGGCTTGATCTCACAACCCTGAAATCATGACCAAAGCCAAAACCAAGAGCTAAACACTTAAGGGCTTTGCTCTGTACCCTTAGGTTTCATTAGCATCACATTTAGGAATGAGAAATCAGAGGCATTGGAAGCTAAAGTAACTACCCTAAATTAAATAGATAATAAGAGGGTTGGGACCTAGGGTTGAGACCAAGATAGGCAGCTTCCCATGTTCTCTGCTTCCAGTGAATCTAAGTCAGATTTAGCTTTTAAATAACAGGGGAAAACACAGCCAATTCAAAACATAAAGTATAGTTTTAATTGATTACTTATCATGTTCTGCTTGCTACCTTTCTTATTTTCTGCTCAATATTTTTGTTTACAATTCTTATTACAACATTGTGAACTCCCATAATAATTATATATTCTAGCATAATATTTTGAATACGAAATACATTCTCAAAATTCGATGACTTCTGTTGAGCAGAATATATATATATATGGTACAAAAATGTTAAATATTTGAGAGATTTGCTTCTTTTCAAGGTGGCACTCTCTTCTCATAGACATATGCATTAATGAAGAACAAAACAAAACAAAGAAGCCTGTCCTGAATTATCAACAAGATTTAATTCTTTCTTCTGGAAAATGTGATCTTGAAACGTCCAACATTAGTTTGCGCGCTATTTTCATGAACTAAAGCATCTAAAGCATCTTACCCAATTTTAAGAACTAAATCTTCTTAGGTCCTTCTGCAATTACATCTGTTATTTAAACTGACTCTTTATAGCTTTCATTCACACTCTGTTTTTGCTAGGATTAACAGACTCTTCTCACTGGCAGAGCCAAGGATTGTTTACTAACCTGAGGGACAGAATCTCTGATAAAGGAATCTCAAAATAGGCATAGCTCTTTATGTCTATTCAAAAGATATTTTATAATTGTCATTCTGAATGTTTTTTGTTTGTCAGTATTTACATTAAATGAATGAGTAAGTGGCCGCCCAATGTTCTTATGTGTGCTTTTTGATTTTTAAGATAAACTTCTTACAAACAGGCATAAATTGTTCTGTACTTCTTCAGTTTGAATTTTCACCATTTGCATTTTTATAGTTCATCATATAAATTACAATTATCTCATTGAGTATCAGAATTATCAAAATGGCCATTTCTTTCAGAGACTATTCTTCAGGTTATTTATAATTATTTAATATTTGAAGACATAAAATTCTGGAATCCTAATAGTCTTATATTAAGGAGTTATTTTTTTTAAAGATTTATTTATTTATTAGAGAGAGAGAGAGATTGAGCTCGTGCATGAGCCAGGGGGAGGAGGGGCAGAGAGAAGAAAAAGAGAGAGAATCCCAAGTAGACTCCTTGCTGAGCACGAAGCCTATATTGGGGCTGGATCTCAGCCCCCTGAGATCATGACCCGAACCAAAATCAAAACTCAGATGCTTAACTGACTGAGCTTCCTAGGCACCCCTTAATATTCCTTCCTTCCCACTATTAATATCATGAATGTTAATACACAAAATACCCACCATGTTTAACTCTAGGTTTTTTCAGTGATATTTGGGTTTCTCATTAAGGTAAAAAAAAAAAAAAAAGGTGATTATAATTGTGATAGAATTTTTTTCTTGTTCTCTATATTTTACAACTTAGACAATGATTATTTCTCTATGGAACTTTGAACAAAGTAAGTCAAACATTAAATTAGCCATAATTTAAATTTTACTGTCCCATACATATCATAACTTTTTTCAAGGACACTATTTCTCTAATCACATTTTAGTATGTATTTTATTTTCTTCCTACTTGAGATTTTTTGAGGTTTTTGAATACAAAGGATAAAAATATATGATTTAAACATTTAAACATTTATCTTTATTAGACTATAATGACCCAAATAACATTCTGATTATCTATGGTGTTGATTCTCATTTCTTGAAAAAAATCCCAAAAAAAAAACCGCAAAAAAAGAAAACAAAACTTTACTACAACAGCACAGGAAGGTGTGAATCCTTTCACATAGATTCTTCACATATTCATTAATTCAATTAGAAAGATTTGGCAATGATGATGTGTGAAAAGAACAGTGAATACAGAATGAAAGTAAAATATGTTGCAAACTACACTATGCTATATGTTAGCTTTGCAGGTTGGAAAAACTACTCAAGGTCAGTTTCTTTATATTTAAAATGTGACTAAAATAATTACTTTAGTGATTATTGAAATAATTAATCAGATAACTGTAAAATGTCCAAGCACAGTGATTGACATATAGTGAGTCTCATTTGAGTATTTTCTTGCATTAGTCATTATAGAAGCTGTTGACTCCTTTTTGTGTCTTTAAGTGCAGTAAATACTACTATTTTATTGCTTTGAAGTATTTTCCTATATCCCAGCGTAGTTCCCTGGTGAGTTATGCTAAAATTCACAGAGGGTTCATATTCTTAGGATACAGCCTATGTAGCCTCTTACTGTGTATCTTCTCCCTTAGGCACAAAACAGAAACATATAAAGGAGAACAAAAAGGGTTGCATCATAGCCACATTCTTTAAAATAGTTTATCTTGACTATCTCTAAGATAACATTGTCATGAGAATGTCTAATATCTTGACATCACAGGTGTTAAGATTCTGATGGGAAAATGTAAGAGAAAAGGCAGTGGGGAATGAATAACTGATTCAGAGTTAAAAACTGAATTGTGCAGAGATGGTAGGCAAAGAAGGCTTCCTGTTGATGTATGTTCCTCCATTAACTAACGACTGATTCAACCTCCACACCATCCAATGTAGATGGAAATTACTGAACCTTCATAATTACTGAATATCACTTGCTTTAAAATAGTCAATTTAAAAAAAAATAGTTTATTGTTTATTCATCTCTTAGAATTCATAAATGATTCCTTAGTGTCCCAAAATTTACATGTTTTTTTTTCTGTAAAGAGAAATGTATGAAGATAAAAAGATTGTCACAGGTCTAAAATAGATAATTTTGTGCTAAAATTTAGAAAATACCTAGAAAATCTAAAATGGAAAGTTCCTAGAAGATAAAGAATGTATCATTTCTTTTGTTTCCTTGAAGTTCCCCAGAGTTCCAAAATTAATGCAGCAATATTGTAATGCAATATTTTATTCATTTTGTACTATTAGGTAAATAGATTTTAGTCAGGAAAATCATCTTCATAAACATGAATGAAATTTGAAATGTATCTATAAGCAAATATTTCCGTGGGTAGGAACTCAATAATATTCTAAGAATTCCAAATTCCATTGTAATTATATTATACCTCAGTCATGTTTACTTCTTTAATAACAGATTTTTTGGGAGAGTTTGGTCTTCTCTCCATGAGACATGCTTCAGACATGTTGTCTTTAAATGATTTCTTATTCAGTAGCTGCTGATGTCAAAAATTCAAAATACTGCATTCATATTAAAGCTGGGCTTAGGGGCACCTGGGTGGCTCAGTTGATTAAGCATCTGCCTTTGACCCAGGTCATGCTCCTCAGGTCCTGGGATCAAGCCCCACATCAGGCTCCCTGCTCAGCAGGGGGTCTGCTTCTCCCTCTCCCTCTGCCCCTTCTCTCTCTAATTAATATATAAAAAATCTTAAAAAAATAAATAAAAAATAAAACTGGGCTTAGTAACATACCATTCCAGATTTGCATACCTGCTTATTCATAAAAACAACAAAATCCTTAATTTTTAGTAAGATAATGAATTACACTGTATATTACAGTTACTTTTTAATGAAACTAAAAATAAACTCCAGTAATATAAGAATAGGTTCAGCTAAATTTTATGTTAGCCATAGCAAATAATGAATGTCACAAAAAGTCTCCTGCATCTATAATAAATTGGGCTATGTTTAGGAGAGTTCATTGTCATAGACACAATGTTAACTTTCGCTCATTTTAAGATTCCTAAATTAAGTTCCAAAATTATGATCAAAGGATATGACATAAAATTATTTAAAATATGTTTTTATTTATTTATTTATTTACTTTTAAATTCGATTTATTTATTTAACAGAGAGATAGATCACAAGTAGGCATAGAGGCAGGCAGAGGGAGAGGGGGAAGCAGGCTCCCCGCTGAGCAGAGCCCCATGTGGGGCTCAATTCCAGGACCCTGAGATCATGACCTGAGCCGAAGGCAAAGGCTTAACCACTGAATCACCCAGGTGCCCCAAAATATCGGTTTTTAAAAGAGAAAAATTAGACTTTAATTTGAATGGTAACAGTCACATGTTTTCCATGACATATATGTCTTTGGCCATGTGACTTGCAAGCTTAATAGAAAACTTACTTTCAAATTACTGAGTACCATTTAATTGCTGTAGGACTTTTCTCAATCTCATTTCTGAGAATTACTTTGTAAAACTGGCATTTTAATGTTTGTTGTACCTATCTTACTGAAATTGTTTCCATTTAAATAAGTTGTAATATGAGATAATACTACCCTATCTGAAACTTTCAATTATTATACAATCATACTTATAGTGATATCAATAGCAATAACATGCTTAACTTTTCATTAAGTATAATAAATAAATGTATTTTCTTTTTCAATGACTCTAATACTATAAATCAATATAAAGGTATATCTATGACATAGTCATAATAACTGGAGATCAAAGTCTTTTATACAGATAACAACTGTGTCACCCTAGTCTTAAATAAATTTTCTGATTTTATTGTTTTCTCAACAATAAAATAACACCTGTTGTATAGTAGTATTGTGATTACAAAAGAAAATATAAAATACTTGGCTCATAGAAAGAACTCAAAGAATTTCATTAAGATACAGAAATCTGTGGTAAGGGTAATTCACAGGTCTGTAAAATTGAGACTACAATGGCCTTTTGTTGTGAAATAAGCACTATCTCCCCGCCCCATTCATGGAAGAATTGGCAGGAAAAGAACAAAATTCATATGAAAATGGTTTTAAAATTAGGAAGTGTAATTTCAAAGCAATGCTGTTTTTCACTGTTGTTATGCTTATTTTAGAAACCAAGAAAGTGTTTTATAAAAATGATTTATTACAATTTACTTTAGCAGTTGTGTCCTGAATCTCCCATTATTGCAAATGTCTACAGCTTCTTTTGAAATTATAGTCTAATTCTACATATAATAATTCTTAGGTATAACTTCATTTGCAAGTGTTATGAGTTATGAATTTACTTATCAATTTGTAGATGCAAGGATGTAATGACCTACAGTTCATATAGTCAACAATATTTTCTGAGCAGAATTGGGGAGTACATTAAAATAAGTGCATACTCCTTATTCAGACCCTTTGTAATTGTTGTCCCCTTGGATCAGTATTCCTTGAAATATCCATTTGTTCACTCTCATGATAACATCAAACTCTGCTCAAATGTTATCTCATCAGAAAGGTCTTCTTTGATAACACCATTTAATAGTACCCTATAACTATTCATAATCTCACCTATATTATTCTTTATAACCTCACCTATATTATTCTTCACTGAACTTATCTGAAATGCATTACATTTTTAATAGACTTTATTTTTAGAGCAGTTTTAGATTCACAACATTTAGCAAAAGACACAGAAATTTTCCATATACCCCCTGACCTCCCACATACATAGCCACCCCTATTATCAACGTCCCCCATGACAGTGGTACATTTGCTCTTGATGAACCTACAATAACATATCATAATTACTCAAAGTCTATAGTTCACATAATAATTCACTACTGATCTATGAGTTTGGACAAATGTATTATGACATGTACCCAAATCACTATAGTACAGTTTCACTACTCTAAAAATCATATAGGGGAACCTGGCTGGCTCAGTCAGTGAAGCATATATGACTCTTGATTTCAGGGTTGTGAGTTCAAGTCTTTCACTGGGTATAGAGATTACTTAAAAAAATAAAATCTTTTAAAAAATCATGTAACGAAAAGACATGGAGAAATTTAAATGCATATTATTAAATGAAAGAATCCAATATGAAAAGGTCTCATAATGTATGCTATGATGTGAATGTTTATACCTCTCTTGCCCCCAATTCATGCTGAAATCCTAACTCCCAAAAGTAATGATATTAGGAGATGGGGGCCTTTGGTAGTGCTTGAGTCATCAATGTGGAGCCCTCATGAATGAGACAGTGCCTTATAAAAGAGATTCTAGAGAGATCCCTAGCACCTTCTACCATCTTAGGACACCATAAGAAGGCACCTTCTATGAACCAGGAAATGGCCTCTCACCATCCGCTTCACTAAATCTGCCAGGGCCATGATCTTGGACTTTGCAGCCTCTAGAAGTATGAAAAATAAATTTCTGTTGTTTAAATGCCTCCTAGGCTGCAGTATTTTGTCATAGCATCTCAAACAGACTAAGACACTGTATTACGGAACTCTAACATTCTACAAAAGCCAAAAATACAGAGACAATAAAAAGGTCAATGGTTGCCAAGAGTTAGTGGGAAGAGAGGGATGAAAAGGCAACTATCTAAGCTCCACCTCCAAAACTATCTTCCAAGTGCAAAATAATGGAGGAAAAGTAAAAGTACACAACACTGTACCTTTGGTGCAGCTGAAAAGTGTTCAAATATCAAATTAATTGTAAGTTAAAAAAAGAGAGAGAGAAAAAGAAAGTCTACCATACACTTTCTCATGTTCTTGGCCCATCCCCACCACACTGAAGAAAGGCAGAAAGGAAAAGCTAGTAATTGACTTAAGGTTGATCCAAAAACATGGCAAAAATGAAGATACTAACATAGTGTCCTATGATGAAATCAAGGCCTACAGGGAAAAGACTTAAAACTACATGTACTTCAGAGGGGTGGTAGTTAAAATGAATACATTCTGGGGAATAAAAAAAAAAAAAAACAAACAAAAAGGAAAGGAGAAGTGTCTGTTGACAGTTGTGGGATGAAGAGGAAAGGAAGTGTAAGGGAGAGAGACATTCATGGCCCTACAAAACAATGTCATCCAGAACAGAGATAGTGGGTGACACTGCCTTGATACTGGAAATGCCACTAGGGTTTCCTCACTATTCTGTAGACTAAGATATATTCTCCTGCATCACTCCCACCCTACTGTTGGAAAGTGAGAAGATGAATGCTGGCAATAGGCTTAAAGTTGCTCTAACACCATTTTCAGAATGACAAAGTCTATTCTAACCTTTAAAATATGAAATAAATGGCCTGGTTGATCAGACTACGGGTTATAGGAAAAAAATATATATAAAATAATAAAATAAAATAGGAAAGGGAAAGAGGGAGAGGGAAAAATAAGGAGCTACAGATTTTTTTTATAAACGTAGATGCAAACTTTCTTAACAAAATGTTAGTATCTGGAAACCCATTAATTGTTAATACATTATAATCAAGATATTTACTGCTTTTGGAAATTATGAATAAAACTGTTATAAACATTCTTGTATAGTTTTCTTAAACAGAATAAGATTTTCAGGAAAAATTTAAGAAAATTTCCAAGATTGGGGAGCCTGGGTGGCTCAGTGGGTTAAAGCCTCTGCCTTCAGCTCAGGTCATGATCTCAGGGTCCTGGGATCGAGCCCCACATCGGGCTCTCTGCTCAGCAGGGAGCCTGCTTCCCTCTCTCTCTCTGCCTGCCTCTCTGCCTACTTGTCATTTCTCTCTCTGTCAAATAAATAAATAAAATCATTAAAAAAAAAGACAATTTCCAAGATTTTAAATCTTTTTAGCAAATGGTGTTGTACCATCAGAAACCCATACCCAAAAACAAGATGAACTTCTATCCTTACCTCACACCATACCAAAAAAAAATAGGTTGGCATGGTTCATAAATCCAAATGTAAAGTCTAAAACAATAAACTTTGGAAAGTAAATATCAAAGAAAATATCATTTCCTCTTAGGTTAGGCAGATTCCTTATATATAACACCAAGTACATAAACTATCAAAGAAAACAAAGATAAGTTGGTCTTCATCAAAATTAAAAATCTTTATACTTAATTTTTTTAAAGATTTTATTTATTCATTTGAGAGATAGAGAGAGCACACAAGCAGAGAGGAGAGGCAGAGAGAGAAACCAACTCCCCACTGGGCAAGGAGCCCACTGCAGGACTCAATCCCAGGACCCTGGGATCAAGACTTGAGTTGAACACAGACATTTAACTGACTGAGCCACCCTCTTTATACTTTAAAAAACACTATTAAGAAAATGATTGGAAGAAATATTTGTAAAATATATATCTGATAATGGAATTATATCTAGAAAATATAAATCATATTTAAAATTCAATAATAATAAAAAGTAAATAACTTAGTTTTTACCTTTAACAGGGAAAAGTTTTAAATAAATGCTAGGCAACTAAGCATAAATTGCTCAATATTAATAGTTATCAGCAAAATGTTATGATATTACAGTACACACCTTTTACCATGGGTATTTTTCTTTTTAATGGGAGGAGGGAAAACAAAACAAAACAAAAGAAAACCACTAACTGACTACACCAAGTTCTTATGAATATAGAAAGTACTGAAACTCTCAGCAATTGCTGGTAGAAATGCAAAGTATAAGTATGTTGGAAAACAGTTGATAGTCTCATAATATTACACTAACAATTACCATATGATATAACAGTAACTTATAAGCATTTACTCAAGAAAAATGAAAATAAGTCCATAGAAAATGAAGTACAAAAATGCTTATAACAGTTTTATTCATAATATCCAAAAGAGTGAACAACCCAAATGCCCATCAACCAATCCATGGTAAACAAATCCTGGTAAAGCCACACAACTGAATATTAAACAAGACTTACTACAGTTATAAGGATCAAACTAAACAATATAATGCTAAGTGAAAGAACCCAGTAATGACAAAAAGTAAATTCTGCATCATACAACTTACAGCATTCTAGAAGACATAAATACTACCGAAGAATAATAGAAATTAGGGCAAGGATGGAGAATTGATTCCAGTATGGAATGGGGTATATTTGGGGAGGGGTGGAAAAGCTACTATGCCTTGCTTGTGTAGTAGTTGCATGCGTCCATATATTTGTCAAAACTAATCAGGCTGTACAGTTGAACAAACAAATGTAACTGTACATAAATTATCCCTCTGTAAACTGGACTTATTAATAGTAAAAATAAATTTAAAGAGGTTAGCCATAGAAGCACTAATCGAAATAAACCTAAGAGACTGTATTAATATCAAATAATGTGGACTTCAGAAAAGGAATATAACCAAAAACAAAGAAGGTAATTTTATAATTACAAAGCTGTCAATTCATCAAGAGGCTGAAAGGGAGAAAGAAGAAAGAGAGAGAGAGAGGGAAAGGAAGGAAGGAAGGAAGGAAGGAAGGAAGGAAGGAAGGAAGGAAGGAAGGAAGGAAGGAAGGAAAAAGGAAGGAAGGGAAGAAGGAAGAGAAAGAAAAGAAAGGAAGAAAAAAGGAAGGGGAGGGGAAGGAAGGAAAAGGAAGAGAAGGAAAGAAGGGAGGGAGGAAGGGAGTTAGTTCTAAATGAATATGCACATGATAACAGAGCTTTAAAAAACATGAAGGAAAAACTTACTGAACTGGAAGGAAAAACAATTATAGCTAGGGATATCAAAGGTCTTTAATTAATGGTAGATAAAAGTCTATTGGTAGAATTAATAGATACTCAGTAAGGATATACAAGACTTAAAGAGCACTTGGACCAATTTCCTTAAATAGCAAATTGACCTAACTGACATTCTACCTAATAAGAGAATACACATTGTTTTCAATGGCTCATGAACTTTCATTAAGGTAGAAGTTTGTTTTACATTGATTAATATTTTCTGTACTTAGAATGTGTATTTTGCAGTTTGGCATTTGATGGTGTTGATAAGTAAGATCTTTTCATCTTTCTCTGTTTTTTTATTCTTTCTCTAGTGGTTCTGAGTGGCTTCTCAAAAATCTTCCACTATGTTTGCGATTTTGTCAATTAAGTCCTTAATTTTGTTAGTTTTCCATCTTTATTGAAAGTATTTTTACAGCCTATAGAATTCTACATTGACAAACCCCTACCACTATCACCACCAGGACTTAAATACAATGTCCAGTGTCTCTTAGTCTCTATTGTTTTTTGAGAAGAGGTAAGCTTATATTTATATCACTCTTCTTACATATACAAATTACATATTTTTCCTCTAGTTGTTTTCAAAACTTTCCTCTATCTTTGGCATTTAGCTGACTATACATGGCTCCTTTATATTTATATTGCTTAGGATTCATGCAGATACTTGATTTGTAAGCAATTGTTTTTCACCAAACTTAAGAAATGCAAACTTATTTTTTCAAATAATTTCATGCCACACTTTCTCTATCTTCTCCTTCTAGAATATCAAATAAAAATTCATTAGACCTCTTCATTTTGTCCCATTGGCCCAACTGGTCTCATTAGCAACAGCGACAACAAAGAAGTTTCATTTTGTCTTAGTCTTTCTATTGTCTGTCTACTCCTCTTTGTCTTTCTGTTCCTCTGATTAGTTTCATTATTTTGTGTTCAAGTATATTGATGTTTTTTCTGCCATCTATGATCTACTAGTGAACTGATGAGGGTAATTTTTCATTTCATTTATTGTGCTTTATTATGTAGTCTAATCATTTAGTCCTTGTTCCTATAGTTTCTATTTACGTTCATAAATCATACTTCTCTTCACTCATCATTTCCATCATGTCCTGTAGATTATTTAAGAAGTTTACCATTGTGGATAGTAATAGTAGAGAACTGAATTCTGTTATTTCCCTTTCAGTAGTGTTGATTTTGTGTACTAGAGGGAAGGAACTTCATTCAATTCGCATTCCAAAACTCTACCTCCCCTATGGTGGGCCATGAATGAAATCTCAACTCTTTTTCTTTTCTTTTTTTTTTTTTTTAAGACTTCCAGCTGTTTCTTTTTTTTCTGGGAAATTTGAAGTTTCCTCCATGTAGATGTAGTTTAGTGGTCAAAGATTTATCAAAGATTTATGCAGAGTATACAAACAGATTTTGGAGCACTTTCTCTGCTTTATTATAGTCAGGACTGTATTTCTCTCAGGAAAAAAGACTTATAAAGGCAAATCTCAGTAGTTTCATTTCTTCTAGTGTCCATTTTCCTTCAATTTCTGCATTGTGAGGGATTACTCTTTAAATCATTCTTTAACCTTCATTATTTTATATAATTTTTCAGTTTATAATGTTATCTGTGAGTGGTTGAACCAGGCCAACTATTCAATCATTACTAAAATGTATTCCTGCTAGAGCATCCTTAAGCAATTCAAAATATTCAGAGTTTCTAAAGTGTGGGTAAAAGGATGATGAGACAGTTTTCCCAATTGAATGTTCTATATGGAAAGAGTCTCTTGCAGCATGCTGCTATTTGTCAGTAAATTTTTTAATAGAATTTTTATGACTTTTTGCCTGTCTGGAAGTTACTAATATCCACTAAGTAACCAGGCAGGCTTAAATATCTTTACTAAAGGAAAAAAATTTTTTGGTCTATTGCACATTACAGTAGACCGAAAGCCAAATTGTTGTGTTATAGAGATTTGATAGTGGACTGTGTCATATGACAGCCAATAATGTGTGTATGTGTATGCGTGTGTATTCATATTTATCAGGATTCAAAATTTGGCCTTCAGAATGGAGGTCATGAGTAGTAGGTAAGAACATCTGGATTTATGATGTTTGGATACAACTAGGGAATGAATAAAATACTACAGTTGAATGTAAATTAGTTAGTAGATGTATTTAAAGATCCTTTTATAGTGTTTTTGTTTGTTTGTTTTTTGTTTTTTTAAATATTTTATTTATTTGAAAGAGAGAGAGAGATCACAAGTAGGCAGAGAGGCAGGCAGAGAGAGAGGGGGAAGCAGGGTCCCCGCTGAGCAAAGAGCCCGATGTGGGGCTCGATCCCAGGACCCTGAGATCATGACCTGAGCCGAAGGCAGAGGCTTTAAGCCACTGAGCCACCCAGGCACCCCCTTTTACAGTGTTTTATTGAGTAGCACGAAGGGGGAATAAAATGTGCTGATGACAAGTATGCATCTATCAAGCACTACATGAGATATTTTTAAACATTGTGTATTTATACAGATTGTGTATTCATTCCTATAAATGTTTCTTATTTTATAGATGAGAAATCCAGCATTTGTTGAGGTCAAATATTTATCTCTCATGACAGAATTTATGAGTAGTAGGATCAGCATCTGAATCAAAGGATACCTACCTCTCGACCTCAAGCACTTTGCAAGGCTATATGCACCATGGTGTCTTTTTGCAGAGTCTACGTACTTGAATATAAGCATCCCCTTTCAGGAAAGGCATGCAGAAACTCAAATATAACAAATTACCTTAAGTTTTTAGATAGCAAAAGATTGAAGAAAAATATTACACCATATTATTTATGTTTGGTTCTACCAGTTGAGTATGCAGGATCCACATAGAGGTGGCTGGAAGCGAAGTTTTAAAGAAGACATGTATTCTCAAAAATAAAGAAGGAAGGGAGGAAGGGAGGAGGGGAGGAAGGAAGGAAGGAAGGGAGAAAGAAAGAAGAAAGAAAGAAAGAAAGAAAGAAAGAAAGAAAGAAAGAAAGAAAGAAAGAAAGAAAGAAAGAAAGAAAGAAAGAAAGAAAGACATGTATTTTAATTGCTAGATGTCCCCAAGATTATACACATGGATTTAGTAATTTCAGAATTGTTCTGGTTTTCCCTTGAACTTACAACCACTGTATTTTGCTCAAAGTTTTTTTGTTGTTGTTTAGGTTTTTGAAGGTTTTTATTTGTTTGTTTTAGTATCTTTTTAATCCCCTGATGAATTCAAATGCTATATCCCACAAGAAGACTTCAATAGATAGTACATCTGTGATTGGCACTGTTATTTTTTAAAGTGCTAAATAATGTTTGAAGAACTTATGTTTAGCATTAACAATAATGCTAAACCTACACACTACATAATTTTAGCATAATAATGTTAAACATATAGTTATTTATATCTATACATTCTATGACCCACTAAGATGTCAATACCATAAAGTACAGGAGCTAACTCTGGCTGTTAACTAACACATTAAACACTTTATAGGTAATCCTTTAACATTTCCTAACTTTTCTTTTTAAGATTTTATTTCTTTATTTGAGAGAGAGAGTGTGAGCCGGGAAAGGAGCAAAGGGGGTAGGAAGAGGATAAGGGAGAGACTCTTAAGTAGACCCACACTGAACATGGATCCTAGTATGGAGCTCAATCTCATGACCCTGAGATCACGACCTGAGCCAAAACCAAGAGTCAGATATTTAACTGAATTAGCCACCCAGTTGCCCCCTACTTTTAATAAAAGAATATTCTGTACTAGTTTTAATTTATAAATTGGCCTGCTAATTTAGAAGTCCAATGTTTAAAGTTGAACTCTACTTTTTTCTTACTTTGATACTAAATGAAAACACATCTCAGTTTATTTACGTTCTAAGAATTTTACTATGATATAGTTTATAACTGGATTTTAAAATGCTATTGTAGACTAATGGATTTCACTATCTTTCAAGCATGCTCTTAAGGAACAAAATCAGTAATGCAACTACAACCCACTAAATTAATTTTTGGTCTTTTTCCCAATATTTCAGTCAGTATTTCCCATCATTTTATTATGTTACCGTGTTTTAACAGGTTTATGTAATTGACTGCCTCAACTGCAGCATTAGGAAATTTTTTTGCAGTTAGCACTAGGATATCTCAAGTTCCTAAGCTCATTTCATTTGTGACTTTTGAAAGTTAGCAGTCAAGTCATGTTTTTTCAGCATAAGACTCCAAGCAATTGCACAGATAAAGAAATAAAAGAAAAAGTAAGTTAAAAGGAGTTAAAAGCAAGCCAGACTAGACGATACAAGCACAAGAAACAGCAGAAAGTTAGCTTCAAAGGAATATATGGACTCTTGTGGTACACATAGATATCAAAAAAAAAAAAAAAAGGGTCCCAAAAAAACAAAGGGTAACATTTTGGTATTCACCCAACCTTCAAAAGGAAGCCTCCAGGGAAATTGGGAAAAAGTATCTTAAGCATCCTTTACCTCTGAGATGGAATTTTTTGAAAAGATGTAGATTGAGATGAATAATAGCATTCGTTCAGACTGTGATTCTATTCTCTACATTTAGAAATAGTGCTTTATATACACATAGGCATATCCCCTTGTTTTCATGAAGGAAGCTAGGATTTTGAGGGGAATGTGGCAAGTACTTTCAGGTTAGAAACAGTGGTAGTGATGCTTCACTCATAGAAAAATGTACCTGTTTTAATGAGTTGCATTTATTGTGTGCTTAATTAAAACTGTGTTTCAATTTACATATACTTCATGAAATTTTGTTTCATGGAGATAATTTCATCATAAGTCATTTTTTCATTAGTTTTAATAAGATAAGTTTTAGGATATTCAAGCCAATCTTCACATCAAGTCCCTTTACCCAATATATACCAGTCTCAATATATAGGACATTATGCTTTACTTTTTGAATGGCAAGGCAGCCTCCTGGTGTTAGAGAGAATATTGAGATTTATAGTCAAAATGGATATTCTAATATAACTAATTTAAAATGTACTCATATAGATTTATGCAGCAAGGGAGTTGGATAATTGAATTCAAGTACAAAAAAAAAAATCCACTGGTACTACTAGTGCTTAGAAATCAGATGGAATGATGGTTTGTGTCTGTAGTCAGACAGAATCTGTTGCCAATCAAATCACTTGTTTCAAATGAAATCCTGTCTTATAAATGCAATACTCTACATACTTTAAAGCCATAGGTCATTCAAAATAAACAGATATAACTAACGTGCTGGGATTTCTTTCTGACAGAATGCTCTTTATTTTTCCTGGCAGAATTGTATAAAAAATATTGGGATATTTAAGTAAATTACAGAAAACTTTCTGAAAGAATTCAATTAATGACAAGTTTAAACTTTTAGCATTTTTCTAATTAAACAGATTTTATTTTTCATATTTTTGGGGCCATCATGTTAAAAACAAAAGTGCCTCTCCTAGGTGGTTGGATATCTTCCTCACTCAGCCTGAAAATTATACACTGGAAATTAAGTGTAAATGAATTTCACTGCATTTTCTTTTTTTTTTTAAGATTTTTTATTTATTTATTAGAGAGAGAGAGACTGAGAATGAGAGGAGAGAAGGTCAGAGGGAGAAACAGACTTCCCGCAGAGCCGGGAGTCCGATATGGGACTCGATCCCAGGACTCCGAGATCATGACCTGAGCCGAAGGCAGTCGCTCACCCAACTGAGCCACCCAGGCGCCCACTGCATTTTCAATAATAAAAAAATATGTATGAAACTACCACTGGCCAAAATGGATTTGACCTCCTACTTGAACAAATCCAAAAATAAACGAAGTTTTTTAAAAATATGGTTTTCAAGACATCAGGTATTAGACTGGACATCAAACATCAGGAAATTAAATATAACCAACATGGTAACAAACAACTGTATCAGCTTACTCTGTTGATAGCATTTCAGACCAATCGTAAAGGGAGAGGAAAGTCAATTGGTAGGCATGTTAATTTTAGGAGCTAGAGCTGAGAGAACATAGAGACTAAGACATCTTAGCCAAGAAAGACAAAGTCCCTGAGAGGAAAGAACTACACAGAGAGAAAATTCCAGAGACCTGAAGATGGTCCCCCTTGTGTATGCAGGTGCATATTAATCAGTTATTCATACTGTGGTAAAATAACCTTAGACAGTGGAAAGAACCATCTGAGAGGAGAAGAGGGAACTCTATACAGAGCTCACACAGGACATCATTCTCTTAGATAGACAAGAAACCTCATGACTCACAAGGCTTTAAATAAAGGATTGAGAAAAGTTTAGTAATGGTAGTGAGGTTGATTATTTGGATTGAGCTACCATCTGATCAAATAGCCCTAAAAGTGATATGTAAAAGGACCAAACTAGTTCCAAATAAGTACACCCGGCAAAGTTCAAAAACAGCAGTAATACAAACAATATCCAACAACTAGTAAAGTATTCATAATATCTGGCATCCAAACAAAAAAACCAGGCACACAAAAAGGCAGAAAAGCGAAATTCATAATAATGAGAATAATCAATCAATAAAAACAGAGCCAAAAGTGACAGAAATCTTAGAATTAGGAGGCCAAGGCACTAACAATATTATTATTTCTATATGTTTTTTAAAATTTTATTTATTATTTGACAGAGAGGAGAGAGATCACAGGTAGGCAGAGAGGCAGGCAAAGAGAGACAGGGAAGCAGGCTCCCTGCTGAGCAGAGAGCCCCATGTTGGGCTCAATCCCAGGACCCTGAGATCATGACCCAAGCCAAAGGCAGAGGATTTAGCCCACTGAGCCACCCAGGCACCCCTATGTCTATATTTTGTAAGTTCAGAAACTTAAGTGGAAGCACTAGAGATACTGAAAAACACAAACTGAATTCCTTTATAATAGATTATAATGGATCTGATAATACTACATTCTAGGAGATTAATAACAGATTGGAAACTGCAGGAAACAAACAAATAAAGGCTACCAAAGTAGAAAACAAAGCAAAATAAATTATCTATAAACTATCCAAATCTAAAAGAAATCAGAGATCTACACTGCAAGAATGTTACAGAAACTCTTTTACACTAAAGGGAAATGATATCATGACAAAATATAGATTTACACAAAGGAAGATAGAGCAATAAAGATTAATTTTGTATGTAAACAATGTTTTTATAAAGTAAATCTTATAAAAATATAAGTGAATGCTTAAACAGAAATGATAACAATGGAGTATGGGATTTACAATGTCCATAAAAATAAAATATATCACACCCGTAGTACAAAGATAGGAATGGTTTAGTGAAAATATGCAATTATAAGTTTCTTATACGGTACTTGAAGTGGTATAATACCTCTGGAAGGTAGACTGATACATTTTATATGTATACTAAAGCAAGCGCTGAAATGATGAAACGATGTTATATTGTCCAAGATGGTCTTAATGTTCCCCAGACTTTGATAAATTTTACATAGGTTTCTTCTTGACTATAGGCCTCTGACCTTCCTTTTCTTTGAGAATTTATTCTACAAAACTTGCAAATGTAAATTCTTTTTCTGGCTTTTCAAGAGGTAAATATTCTCCCAGTATCTTGCCGGTTTTACCCCCAATAATATCTTCACAATTACCTGTGAGCCATTCCTTTGAAATATAATCATCAAAATATTGTACCACCAATCTCCCAGTTTCTGTGGAATGGAAGGGTTTCTGTGGAAGGCTGCAAAGAAGCTTAACTTCTTTAACTACCAATTAACAAAAACAAGCATCTTAATCTCATTGAGCAACCTCCCCCTAACATCCTCCAGTATTTTCCCTAGCCACCTCAGCACTTAAAAATGCTCCTATTTGTTTTAGTGGACTTGAGTTTAATCTCTCCTTTGTAATAGTCTTGCTCTATATTGTAGTAAACTTGAGTAAAATCTTCCATGCTTATTTCACTCCATCCAGTCAATTTTTCTTTAAGAATAATAGACCATCAAAAGAGATGAAATTAATCATAAAAAGCACTTATTTAAAAAAAGAGAGAAAAAGGAGTACAAGAACAAATAAACATATACACACATATAACAAGGGCTTAGAATTAAACCTAACCTTATCAGTGTTCAGATTGAGTGTACCTATTTAAAATATACCACCTATAGGGTACCTGGGTGGCTCAGTGGGTTAAAGCCTCTGCTTTTGGCTCAGGTCATTGTCTCAGGGTTCTGGGATCTAGCCCTGCATCAACCTCTCTTCTCAGCAGGGAGCCTGCTTCCCCCTCTCCCTCTGCCTGCCTCTCTGCCTACTTGTGATCTCTCTCTCTGTCAAATAAATAAATAAAATCTTTAAAAAATATATACCACCTAAAGGCAGGGATTATTAGTGTGCATTTGAAAAAGACCAGATATGTGTTGCCTATCAGAAACACATCTCATGACACAAATACAGTAAAACTCAAAGTACTGAAAATGATGCAACATGGAAGGAAATTACCAGTTATAAAGAAGCTTATTTCTTCTTGCTAAGGGGATCAATTTATCAACAAGAAATAAAGATCCTAAATATTTATGCACTAGTAATGTAGCTTCAAAATGTATGAAGAGAACATCGATAACACTGCAAACAGAAATAGACAAATCCATGATTATAGGCACAAATGCCAATATTGTGCTCTCTCAATAACTAATAGAATAGAAGAAAATCACAAAACGTAGAGAAAAGATGAATAATGCCATCTTCCAAAATGACTTACTAAACATTATTGGTATACTTCACCCAATGACAACAGAAAATGCATTCTTTTTAAGTGTGCATGGCATGGTTACCAAGAAAGTTTCTTTTTGGATAATAAAACAAGCACCAAATTTAAAAGATTCAAATAATATAAAGCACATCTTCGGAAAAATTATCAATCAATGGTAGAAAGATTTCTAAACTACTTCTGTAGCTTATTTAGAAAATAAATAACATATTTCTAAATATCCCATGAGTCAAACAATAAATTAAAAGGGAAAGATAAAGCATTTTAATCTGAATAATATGAAAACACAACATATCAAAATATGGGCTATGCTCAGAGTTAAAATTTGTACAACATACCTGCAATTAAGAATAAAAACATGTTTCAAATCAATGACCTCATCTTTACCTTAAATATATAGGAAAAGAATAACAAAGTAAAAAAGAACCACTTAGAAGCAGAATAAAAATTGGTATGTGAAAATCAGAAAAACAACAGTGAAATCATGAAACCAAGACTTGATTCTAAAAAAGAACAGAGATGAAGGACTGGCACTACTAGTCCTTAAGACATACTATAAAACAAAGTAATTATTAGAATGTTTGGGTATAAAAATTGGAATATAAATCAATGGGACACAATAAAAAGTCCAGAAATAGTCTCACTCATATATCAACAAGTGATTTACAAAGTGAGGGATCTCAGTGAAGAAATTATAGTATTTTTCCATGAATGTTGCTGGAAATATTGTTCAGCCATTTGTAACAAAATTAACCTTGAGGTATGCTTTACACCATATACAAAGAACTAATTCAAAATGAATCTGAATTAAATGTAAAACCTAAAACCATAACATTTTTAGAAATAACCTTAGGAAATTCCCTTTGTTATCCTGACTAAAGCAAAGATTTCTTAGATACAAAGCAAACAAAATCTATTTTAAAAAAAACTTGATAAATCTTGCTTCATAATAGTTAAAATTTCTACTTCTTAAGATATTCTATAAAGAAAATAGAATAGTAATAAACAATAATAAAATACTAAATATATAAGAACAATAATCCAAACTGGGGAAAATATGTGCAAATCATATTTAAATTAAATAACATGTATTCATATTATTTAAAAATAAATCTTAACACTCAATAAGAAAAAACAACTCAATTAAAGATGGAGAAAAAGTTAAAGTGATATTTTCCCAAAAAGTATTTATAAATAAGGTATGGCTACTAAATTTATTGTGGGATCTTCAATGAGATCATGGAATAGAAAAGGGACATTAGGTGAAAACTAGGAAGTCTGAATAAAGGATGCACTTCAGTAAATAATAATCAAAATACAGCTATATATAGCCCTCTTTCCATAAGATCTATTCTTTTTTATTTTGTGATTTTACATCTCTCTTTTATTTTGAGTAGCTGTAGTAGGCAGAATAAGGGCCTGTCAAAAATATTCATGCCCTAATCATTGAAACCTATGAATATTTTTCTATGCTTGGCAAAAGGATATTTGCAGTTCTAATTAACATAAGAACTTAAAATAGGGAGATCATTTTGGATTGTCCAGATAGGGCCAATATAATCACATGAGCCTTTAAAAAAACAGAATTCTGCATCTGGAAGCAAGAAAAAAAATTTGGCAAAAGAGGAATTAGTGAGATACCAACCCTGAGAAGGATTTGGTACACTCGCTGGCTTTGAAAAGTAGGGACCCATGTTCAAGAATCAAAGATAGGATTTTTAGGAGGCAAGGGCAGCCCCAGATGGCAGTCAGCAAGGAAAAAGGACCTCAGAAACTGTATTCTGACAATCACTTGAATGAGCAGATTCCTTCCAGAAATTTCTGACAACAATCTATCTGGCTGCACATAGATTTCAGCCTTGTGAATCGAGCAACGAAACCATCTGAACTGACCTTGAATTCTGATCCAGGGAACTGTGAGATAATATATTTGTTTTGTTTTAAGACACTAAGTTTTTGGTAATTTGTAATGGTAATAATGGAATAGTAGAATATATTCTCTGTCATATTAAACAAACAAACAAAACACTTTCTCTAGGGTACCTATAGCATTTTGCATCTTAATATCAATGCATGAGAATTCCAATTGCTCTGAATCCTAACTTTTGATATTGTACGTGTGTGAATGTAACTTACACATATGTATATAAATTTTAGATATTTTAGTTGTGTAATAGCATCTAATTTTGAACTTAATTTTAATTCTTTCAAATGACTAATAAGGTTGAACATCTTTCATATGGTTTGCTATTTGTATATATATATTTGGTGAAGTATATGCATAAAACTTTTGCCAATATTTTCATTGGGTTGTTATTTTACAGTCAATTTTCATTATTCACCGATTCTATATTTACAAATTTTCATACTTGTAAAAATGTATTAGTAACTCTGATATCAATACTCAATATCATTTGCATACATCCATGTGTGCAGAACAGTGAAAAATTTGAATCACTCCAGATGCATGTTCCCAGGTGAGGTCAGTCACCCTCTACCTTACTGTTTTAGCTCTCACGCTCAAGTTTACTTTTGACGATCTATTTAATGCAGTGCTTTTCACATTTTTTTGTGTGTTTTGTTGGTGATTTCATTGATTAAAATGTCCTTCAAATGTAATGCCGAAATGATGTGTTAATGTTCATGAGTGTAAGAAAGATACAATGTGCCTTACAGAGAAAATGCATAAACTAGGTAAGCTTTCACCAGGTATGAGTTATAGTGCTGTGGGGCTATTATTTCAATTTTAAATTTTAATTTTAAATTTAATTTTAAAATTTTAGATTTTAATTACTAACATTGTGCATTAAATAAGGTGTCTTAAAATAGAAACACATATAAAACAAGGTTATGTATTGATTAGCTAACGAAAATGTTTCAATCAGAGACTCATTAGCAACCTAACCCTATATGTCCCCTAGGAAGAATGTTCTCTGTTCAGCAATTCAGTGTCTGTGACAACTCCACAGACAGAACTATCATAAATAATGAAAATCAAGTGTACTTACTTTGAGCATTCTTCATATATTCTGGATATAAATCTTCTGTCTGATATGTAATTTGTAGAGCCTTCCCTGTTTGTGGCTTGCTTTTTAATTCTTTTTGCAGAGTAAAGAGAGTAAAGAGTGAAGTGTTTACAGAGTGTTTACAGAGTAAAATATTTTAATTTTGATGTAGTTTAATTTGTAGATTTTACTTGTGGTTTGTGGATCTGCTTTTTGTGTTGTATCTGAGAAGACTTTGTTTAAAATGAGGTCATAACGATTTTCTCCTAGGCTTTCCTACAGGGTCTACAGTTTTGCATTTTATGTTTGGTTTATGATCTGTTTTAATTTTCCTATACATTATGAAGTATAGGTTGATGTTTCTTTTACTGAATGTGCATGTCTACTCATTCAAAAACTATTTGTTGAAAAGATTGCCTTTTTACTATTGATTTACTATTGCACTTTTGCCAAGAATCAGCTGATATATTTGGGCAGGTACATGTCTGGATTTTTCTGTTCTGTTTCATTGACCTGCATGTCTACTCTTTAGCTAATATCACCCTATTATAACCACTTCAGCTTTATAATCAATCTTGAAATTGGGTGGTATGAGTCCTCCAAACTGATACATTTTTCAGAATTCTTAGCTACTCATTATTGTTTCACTCATTTTTGGCTATACATTTTGCTCTTTTTTTTAATGACAACGTCTTTGTTTTGTTTTTTCATTATTATTTTTTAGAGAGTGTAAGGGGCAAGGTGAGAAGAAGAAAGAGAATCCTAAGTAGGCTGTATGCCCAGCGCAGAGCCTGATACAAGGCTACATCTCACTACCCTGAGGTCATGACCTGAGACAAAATCAAGAGTCAGATGTTTAATTGACTGAGCCACCCAGACACCCCTATATATTTTTCTTTTTTATATAAATTTTGCAAATAGTTTGTCAATATCTACATTAGCCTTTCTGCTTTTTTTTAAATATTTGGATCGTATTAAATCCAAAGATCAAACTAGGAAGAATAAAAATCTTAACTATATATATCTTCCTACCCATGAACATATTAAGTCTCTTTGTTTATTTAAGTCATATTTGATTTCTCATTAACATTTCATAGTTTTTGGCATATGGAGACTACACACATTTTGTTAGATTTATATCTAAGTATTTAATTTTCTCTAGAGTTATTATAAATGGTACCGATATTTTAAATATTGTTTCCAATATTTTATTGTTACTATATAAAAATATGGTTGATATTTATATATTTCTCTTGTTAAATTAACTCATTATTTTTAAGAGCTTTTCTGCGGTCATGGGATTTTCTGCATAGATAATTATTCCGTATGTCAATAGGGATAATTTAATATTGTCCTTTCCAATCTAAATACCTTATATTTCTATTACTACATTTGTACATTTGTTAAATCACCCCATTACTTTATTAGCTTCTAAAGCTCTGTAGATTCATTAGTGATATCCCCTTTTTTAGTTTAGATATTGATTGTGCTCTTTATTTATTTACTCAATGTTGCTTCAGGTTTTTTCAATTTTATTGATCATTTGAAAAGTTGTATTTTCCATTATTTTTTCTACTATTATTTTTTAAATTTTTACTTATTTTATTTTTCTCCTAGTTATTTCATTTCGTTTAAATGTCTGAATTTATTTCGTTTCATTTTCTATTTCTAAATGACACTTAAATAATTGACTTGAAATCTTACTTCCAATCTGACAATCTCTGACATATTAAATGTTTAAACCATTCATGTGTCTAGAACACTAAATGTGATAATTAAGATGGTTATTATTAATATTATTATCATCATCTCTTTTGGATTTTGCTCCTGTTTCTACTACTGTGTCTACTTCTATTGTTTTGAAATATTGTATTTTTCTTTCAGAATTCCATTTCAATTTATCACTTAATACTCTGAGTATATATTGTTAAAATGTTTTTGTGGCTGTTTTAGGAAATTTAATATTCCTTTAAACAATACATATCCTACTCAAAATTAGTATAGTATTTTATTACTTCAAATAAAACATAGAAATTTTACAAGATATAGGTCCTTGTATCTTTTCCCATTACAATGCAGTTTTCAGATCTATTACAGCTATGCACATTGAAAATCCCATCAGATGATATCATTTTGCCTTAAACAGATTTCCATTTTTTATAAACTTTAGAGTTGAAAAATAATTTATTCACCCAGTAATTTAAAATCTATGTTGTTTTTCATTCATTTCTGGCATTTCAGGATGCCCTCTGCTATCAACTTCCATCTACATGAGGAATTCCCTTTACCATTTCTTTTAAAATATTAATATTATAAACACTCTTTTTTCCTTCATTTGAGGTGCTTTATTTTACCTATACTTTTTTTTTTAATATTTTATTTATTTATTTGACAGAGAGATCACAAGCAGGCAGAGAGGCAGGCAGACAGAGGGGGAAGCAGGCTCCCTGCTGAGCAGAGAGCCTGATGCAGGGCTCGATCCCAGGACCCTGAGATCATGACCTGAGCCTAAGGCAGAGGCTTTAATCCACTGAGCCACCCAGGCACCCCATATTTTACCTATACTTCTGAAGGATATTTTACTGAATATAAGATTCAAGACTATGATTCTTTTGTTTCAGTACTTGAAAAATATTATTCCATTGTCTTCTTGACTCTGGCTTTTGATCAGAAATCTGCTAAATTATTCTAACTCATTCCCTTATACGTAATGATTTGCTTTTTTCTGAACACTAACAAGATTTTTTTCTTTACTTTTGATTTCAGATATTATGATGCTACTTGGTTTGGATTTCTTTAAGTTGATCTCATTTGGAGTTTGCTGTGTTTTGAATATGCAAATTTTTATTTTCAACTAAATTGGGGACTTTTTCAATTATTAATCGGTTTTTGTCTGGCTGCAATCTGTCTTCTCCTCAGACTTCTATCACATGAATATTAGAATTTTTGACATTGTCCTACTGGTTCCTAAAATTCTGTTTTTTAAAACTTTTTTTCAGGTTTTATATTATAATTCCAACACTTGAGCTGTTGAGATTGGCCTTCACTGATTACCTTTTCAGTTGAAAATCATTTAGGTTTTCCTTTTCCTGTGTAGATTATAAAAAATTTTGGTATGCATCCTTGTCATTTGAAATGTCATGTGATTCTGGGTCCCGTTTACAACTTCTAGATAATATGGATTTTTGTTGTTTTAGCAGGCAGTTATCAGATTAGGTTAAAACAAAATGTCTTTACCAATTTTCTGCTGGATTTGCTTCTGATGTCTATTTAGTTTACCTTCGCAGTACTATCCTGGCCCATCCTTATTCTATAATTCCCAGTCTGAGACCTGAACGTTGATTTTTAAGCTATATTTCAATGTTCAAAGCCTTTTCTATGATGATTCAAGTCAGTTTCATGCATGCAAAGCTATGGAGTAAACATAGGTCTTGACACCCCTCGCCCCTGGCTTTAAATTTAAAGCATCCTTTCTCATGCTCTTTCCTTTTATAATCCTTCCCACTCCAGCCTGTGTTTTCCAGTGGTCCCCTTCCCAAGGTTCTGTCTATGAATGAGGAGTTTTAGATTTCCCTCACTCTTGCCAGAACTCTATTTCCTAAGGCCCATGATATTGCCAGAACTCTATTTCCTAAGGCCCATCATTTTTTTTGGGGGGGGGAGGGATTTGTTTTTAATGAATTTAAAACACACCTGAATCTCCCAAAGTACATAAAACAAAAGAAGAACAATAAAACATTACCCAGGGATATATCACTGAAATTAAAAAGAAAACAAACAAAACACCCTGCAATTTTTTCTAGTGACCGTATCATGAGCTGAGAAGGTCTGAGAATTCCTGGTTGGAAGTGGGCCAGTGTCCTTCTCTTTACCGGCATTAGTCTGGTGTATGACAAAACAAAACAAAACCTTCAAAATATTCCAAAATTCCACGAGGGAGTGATATAACTCATGGAAAGGTGTTTTGGCCACAAAACTCTACAGAACACTCCTCAGAATATTAGTAGTTTGAAATAATGATAATAATTTTTTAAATTCTGTTAAGAGTCTAATTTGCAAACGTTTTGTTGACACTTAGTGTAGTTCACTGAAATATGTTTTTACCAGCAACCTTACAGATAAAAGACAATTTACATTTTAGTTTCCTATTGCTAAACTTCAAAGTTCAATAATTACAGTTGTATTGTTTACCTTTTCCACAATTGACTTGCAATTCTAATTAGTAAAGATTTAGGAGCAGATAACAAGAAAACTGCTAGTATAAAAATAGCATCACTAGTCATTACAAAATATAAGAATATTTGTTCAACTCACTCTTCTCTCTGATTCAGTTACCAGATGTTATTTCTATTTTGAGTGTCATAATATGGATCACTTGATAATCTCAATTATGCCAGAACAGTCAAAAAATTCTATGAAAATCCTCAGAATGTCTTATATATAAGAATCTACAACAGCACGACATAAAACGAGCAAAAACTGTTTCCAAAATTTTAAAACTTGAATCAAGAAAAGGAAATAATTAACCACAATAACAACAATAATAATGCATTAAAGCCTTTAAAAATGCCCAAAAGTCTCCTTCTGTAAATGAGGAAATGTTTTCTTCTACTTCCTTATTTTCTTTTCACTAGGGTCTTGCTAATCATTGCATATCAGCATCAAGATAAATTACTTCTTATTATATTTTATTGTTTTCTGTTTTGTCTAATTAGTAATATTGCATGAGAATTGTTTTCTATTATGTTTTATTACTAAGCTTTAGAGTAAGTAATGGTTTGGGAGATGATTTGAAAACATGAATACTCTTAATAACATTACTACTATGGGGAAATATTTTCTAATTTCTAATATCTACTTACCAAAGAACTTTTGGGAAAGAAAAACATTTAAAAGTTTATGAAGATGTAATATGTAGCAGACAGTAACAGGGAAAAAAAAAGCTTATTAAAGCAGCATTTTGTAGAAGAGCTACGTACCTAATATTTCCCACAGTGCACAGCTAGTCATGACTGTCAGGTGGACTCCCTCATTCCATATTATTCAGCAAACATTTCTTAAAGATAAAAGATTGAGATAGTTTAAACTTTTGGTAAAGAACAAGAATTATACTAGATAATTAAACATGATTATATAAAACAATAAAATGACTTAGTTTCAAACATACACAATGAAAACAGTAGCAAGATTATATTATCTCCTATTTTTTTTCTCATTAGAAACCAGAAAGAACTCTATAACATGTGGCTAAGATAAAACTCTGCCACAGACTGGTTTGTATCCCTCTTCATTATGATTCTCCTGATATTCTCTTATACCCTCACCATTTTCTGCCCAATTTTCTTCCTTGGAATTAAATGTTTGAATATTGTTATTAAAGATATCTGGTTTCATATCTTAGCTCAATCAAATTACCAGCTGGGTGGTCTTGAGTAAAATACTTTATCTCTTGCTTAAATGTAAAATATATCTTTCTTTAATTTCTATGGTATAGGACGGAAGAATTAAATCCACTCTGCTTTTCTTGTTAACAATAAGCATTTTTTCCATACCACTAGGATTTATGTACTTATTTTCACTAAGATAGTGAAAGATATTGGCTGTTTGTATGTGCCATCCTACATGTTTCCTTAGCCCCCCAGCTCTATGTATCTGACTGTGGAAGGTGTTTGTTCTTCTCAAGTACTTGTAGGTGTTAAGGTGACAAATCATATTTTGTATGAAAATCAATAGTTTGTGGTGGGATATTATACTGAAAAATCTTCCCCTTTGGAAACAGTAAAATGCTAGGAACAAATACAATGGATGACACTATGGGTAGAAACTCCTTAATTGCTTTTATTTATCAGCATCATAGAAGCTGACATATACAATCCATGGTCCTTTAAACAACAACATTTCCGTATTTTTTAATTTTTTCTTTTATTTATTTATTTATTTATTTGACGTCTTTCTAGTTTTATTAAGTTATGACTGGTAAATTGTATATGGAAAAAATTGTATAGTCAAAGGATATAAACTTTTAGTTATATGATAAGTTCTGGGGTCTACTGTATAGCATGGTGATTAAGGCTAAAAATACTGTATTATGTCCTTGAAATTTGTTAAGAGAGTAGATCTTAAGGGTTCTCAATCCATGCCCCCCCCCACACACACATAATGAAAACTATATGAGATCCATGTGTTAATTAATTGTGGTATTCATTTCACAAGATTTAAATACATGAAATCATCACACTGTAGACCTTAAAAAATCATGTTGTACAGTCTGTATTGGGTTTTATATATTCTAATAATATTCACATGTTTAGAAATGACATCTTGATATTGACAAGGCAGATATGGCCATCGAAATAGTCCTGAGTTAACCAATACAGAAAGAAAAATGAAAAGATACAAACACATGATTATGAAGCACAAATGCTTTTTCTTAAGGTATCAGACACACAAATATTCAAGGTAAAGTGAGAATTGAAAAATCAAGGTTCTTTATCTTCCCACAGAATAGATAAAAGAGATCACAGCAGGTAGGGAAGATGGGAAGAAACCAAGTAGATGGCAGAGGATGAGTTTGCAAAGCTGCCACATTTTGCCAGATCAAATTCTGCTTCAGCATCGTGGAGCTGTGTGGAAGTTGAGTCAGTATTGCCAAGTACAATCTGGCAATAAAAACACATCGTTCATTTATGGGGAGTAATTATCATCTATGACTCACTCTACTCAGAAACACCTTTGCTCCAGTAAGCCATTTCTATCACATGTAGACATCCTCCAGAACATGTATCATCACTACCCTCCCTGCAAATATAAATTTGCATACATTATAGAGTGAGCTTACCAAGAGGGGAAATCTTTATCTCACCAAGGAGAAATTTTAAAAATCTAGTCAGAAATATTCCCATTCCTCTTTTCTAATTTACAGTAACTGATAAAGTTTGATATCCCATTGCCTTTGTGTTTCTTTTCTTAATGTGTTAGGTCCACAGTAAACATTGTCCTTTCTGCTTTCTTTACTCCAATATCCACTGCTCGAATTCTTAAACCTTTATCATTATCTTCTATTACATGATGCCCTGTTTTATGAGTAAATATATGACAGCTTAACTATAAGACTGTTGCCTGAGTGGCTCAGTAGGTTAAGCAGGGGACTCTTGGTTTCAGCTCAGGTCATGATTTGAGGGCCTATGGGATCCAGTCCTGAGAGGAGCTCTGCACTCAGTAGGAAGTCTGCTTGAGGCTGTTCTCCCTCTCTCTCTGTCCTCCCTGGACTCACATGCACATTTGCACACTTTCTCTCAAAATACATTAATCTTTTTTGAAATATTTGAGATTAATCAGTAAAAGTAGCTAGCATATATTAAGTACACAATAAATATTTAATACAAAAATTGGTGTTTGTTTAAAGAAACACAATTAATTTGTGATAAGCAAAACTGTAAGAAAACTTCTGGACTTAACTGTTTTATACTAGATAATGAAGTGATAGTAAATAAATAATTGTAATCTCACCATAAAAATATTAGAAACCATGAGCCTCCCCTACTTCTAGACTGAATAATCAAATCCTTTTGAAACATGGAGACATAAGAGTCTACTTTTGCATGATTTCTTTTGCATCATTGATCCTTTTGTATCATTTATTTCCAATATGAAAGGAAACACTTGAAAAAACAAATTAATTTGCCAAACTCAATCTACCTTTTTAAATTTTTTCATGGAATGGTTAATATGACACCTAGATTGCATTAAAATTCTTTGGGTCATTAACATAGTTCATATGTATGACCTAGGAGTGGTTTGGACCAGACTACCTTATGACATCATATGCCAAATGTCAACCTGAATTATAGCTGTAGAATCTTAATTGCATTTTTAACTAAAGTGGAAAATCTACTCATTATGGCCAAATCCTGCAACAAGACTAAAGATACAAATCTAACAGATCTCATAAATAGTAATTTGGATTGATTTTTTTTATTTTTTTAAAAAAAATGTTCAATTACTGCTTAAGTGAAGCTCAGCTACCAATATTTTCCCTTAACGCTCCTCATCTGCCCTGGTTTGTTCTTAATGCTTTGGAATTGATCTATAAACTATTTTGTGTTCTTCAGATAGATTTCTTCAAACTCTGTACTTGTGTACTACAAAGTTTAAACAGAAACTTTCTGTATATAATAGCTAAGTTGACTATATGAAACATTTTAAAGCTCAGGAATGTGTCTTAATCTCCTCTTCCCTGCATCATATTTTCTATCCTATCCACTATTCCCTACCTATCCCTGGTAATACATAAAAAATAGCTGGCTAAGGACTTCACATATTGTCCATGCTTAAGACAGATTTTATTTACTTCATTTCTAGTTTATGTTCTTCCTCTGGCCTCTAGTATTTGTGTAATGTATCTATCTGAAACAATTTTATATAACTGCAACCATACATACAAAACTAACTCAACAATAACTTTCCTCTCATTCGGCGAATTTAGTTTATTTAGGCTGAGATATTTTAGAATGTTTATTCTGTCATCCTTTCCAGAAATGCATCAGTTACAAATCTCAATCTATTATCTGCATAAATACACTTTATTATTTAACTTGAACAAATTAAAATTGATACAAGCTTCCTGGCAGAAAATTTAACCTCAGTAATCACTTGGGTTTCCCTAAGTATACTCTTCTAGAATCACACATGAATAAAACAGGCAAGTACACTCTTCCAGAATCACACATGAATAAAGCAGGCTTTACAGAGACTTCGGGGCAGAGGAAGAAGAAACTGGGAAGACCCCTAATCTCTATTCTACTGTGCTCTATATTGACATCTCCACTAGGGAGCAGTTCTTCTCTGAAATTCGGCTATTTTCCCAGGCGCCATCAGTGTTCTGCAGAGCACCCAGTATGCTAGTGTGATGGGATACAGAAACGTGTATATCTTCTCTGGTGAGAGAACAACTGAGACTAGTTCTTTATTCTTGTTATAGCTGTCAACAGTAAGATGATCTCAGTTTTCAAGAAAATAATAGCCAGGATGTATATACGGTTTTTGTTTGTTTGTTTCAGAAAATGTGTAGACTTTTTTTTTTTCCTTCCACCATTGTAAACTTTAAATCATCTAGTCAGGGGGTATTCTTGAGAGTTTAAAATGTTGTGGGTCAAAAAATGGGTAATAATATAGCTAATAAGGATGGTTTTGCATCCCAGTTTATATTATGGTAGAAAAACTGTTACTGAAGTAGCCTATCTCTCTGCTGATAACAATTATAAACTCAGAAACAAAAAACAAAACTCTTTGAAGGTAGCAGAGTCTGAAGGGAATATGACCTTTGAGAGAAGGTAAACATGATAGGTGAAATACACATTCAGTCAGCTTTGTTTCTGAAAGTACTGTTCTATTTTCAGGATGTTTCAGAGGTGAGGCTCAAATAGAAAGTAGTCACTTAGGGGTGAGGAGTCAGAGATTACACTTTGAGACAGCAAAAGCAATTGAATAGTATGGAGCCACAAAGGTAGGAGTCCCAGAGCTGATTAGAAACATACCACACATGCTCGCTCCATACGAGACCTGCAATTCTATGGGGAAAGACTCCAAGCAGCCCAAGGAAATACTACAGACAGAAGACTAAAATTCTCAGCAGAGATTTCATCAGAAATCTGGGTTTCTGCCTGCCACTGGGGATACAGCATTTAAAGCTGTAGTCCAGCCAAGTCAGAGGAACTTGGTAAACACTTCAGACTTGTGAATAAAACTAAAGAAAGTCCACATGTTATTAATTAGGATCAGACTCCATAACAAAGGACAATTCTCACATTAAATGCTAAAACAATCATCCATAACATCAAGATGATCTTATAGTAGTTTATCTGCTTACTGGAGCAAAATTTAAAACTTCCTAGAAGATTAAAGACTTCAGAATTTCCCTACAATGTATGATGGACAATTTCCAGTTTGAAATAAAAAATTAATAGGCATATGAAATTATAGGAAAATGTGATCTACATTAAAAGCTACAGACTCTATATAAACAAGTCCAAAATAACTAACCAAGGTATTATAATTAGTAGGAAATAAATTTAAATTAATATGATAAATATGTTAGAAAATCCGTAAGGAAAAATTGAAATGAATCAGCAGATGGAATATTTTAGGAGATGTATGGACATTTTCGTGAAAATATATAACAGACATCTTAGAAGTGAAAAATATAATACTAAATACACACACACATACACACTCATACCATACCTTGGTGAACTGGATAAACAGTACAGTAAACACAATAAAAGAAAAGATCAAAAAAAAAAAAAAAAAAAAGAAAAGATCAATAGGAATAAAGACAAATCAATAAGAATTGACCAAATGGAAGCACAGAAAGAAAAAAGTTTGAAAAAAATGAAAGAAGCCTTAAAGACCTGTCCAGCAATATCAAGTAGTCTAACACATGTGTATCCAAGTCTCAGAAAGAGAAGAAAATGAAAATGGGGCAGAAAAACATTTGAAAATTGTGGGCCAGCATTTTTCTAAATTTTATTAAGAGAAACTAAAAATCCAATTATGTGTGCAGAAATTATATAGCAAACTATAGCAGAATAAATATAAAAAAATACCCAGAATATCATGTTTAAAATGATGAAAAACAAAGATGGAAAGAAAATATTAGAAGCAGCTAGAGAGAAAAAGGATTATACACGATGGATCAAAATTAAAATTGATGGCTAACTTTTTGTCACAAAAAATAGAACGTAGAAGACAATAAAACATTTTTTAGTGTGCTGAAAAAAAGAAACAATAAAGTGTCAATACAGATTTCTACAAATAGTGAAATTATTAGACAAAGATAGTCTATGTCAAATAAGTGAATTCTGAGAAGCCAGCCCAAAAATGATAAAATTCTTTGTGCTTAATAGGAATCAGACTATATGTAAATTCAGATCAAGAGCATGAAAGAAATACTACTGAAAATAGTGCATATGTGAAAAATTTCTTGAAAAGAATTGTTTCTGTCTTTTCTTAAACCATTTTATAGTCAATTTAGATTTCTAAAGCAAAAATATAATAATACGCTACAGGGTTTCTAGCCTTTCTAGAAGTGAAATATTTCACAAAAATAGCACAAACTACAGCTGGGATTATAAATAGAAGCAAACTACATGCCACTACATGATATAAATTAATTAAAGTTGTATAAAATTAACTCAAGATCACAGTAAGAATATATAGTACATTATCTAGATCAACTATTAAAAAAAGCACAAAGAGATAAAGCTTAAAACCAATAAATAAAAAAGAATGGAATAGTAAAATATATTAGATTGACCAAAAGAAGATAAACAGAAAAAAAGTATCAAACAATAAAAGAAATATAGGAAATAATTAGCAAGATGGTCAACAAACTCATTCATATCAAGATAATTTAAATGGACAACACCCCCAAAAAGTCATTATATTTTTTCAGATAGAACAAGTAAGTTTGACTTAAAAATACGAAGCTAACTTCAGAGGTATTTTAAATATAGGGATGTAGACATGTTGAAAGTCAAATAAATAATAGAAAATTATGTTCCAAACAAATATTATGTGTAAGAAAAATAGCATGCCCATGTTAATACAAGGTAATACAGAAAAGGAGTATATAGGTAATATAGAAATATAAAATAGAAAATATACAAATATGTAGAAAAGGTATATAGGTAACATAGGAGTATATAAGGTAATATAGAAAAGGAGTATTATTAGTAATGAAAAATATATTTTATAATCATTAAAGGGTCAATATTTCAAAGAGACATCATAGACTTAAATTTGTATACAACTAATTACAGAGATTTAAAATATCTGAAGCAAAAAGTATCAGAACACAAAGCTGAGACAGGTAAATACACAATTTTATGTAGATGTATCTTTCCCATATAATCAGTAGAATAGAGAGAATTCTCTGAAAACTAGGAACAAAAGGAACTTTACAAATTTGATAATCTTTAAAAAATATCAGCTAACATACTTAATGACGAAATATTGAATAATTTCCACCTACACATTATGTAATGAAGCCATTCCACTCCTAATTATTTAACCAATAAAATGAAAGCATATGCCATACATTTATCAAAAAAATGAAAGCATATTTGTACACAAATTATCAGAGAAGTTATATGGTAATAGTCAAATATTGGAAGTAATCCAAATGTTTCTCAGTAATAAGGATAAATAAACTATGATATAGTCATGCAGTTGAATATTACTCAGTAACAGAAAGGAATTAATAATTTATACACATTGCAAAATGGATGAATATAAAAATAATTATGCTGAATGAGAGAAGCTAGTTTTTTTTTAATTTTTTTAAATTTTTTTCTCCCCAAATATGTTTATTTTAATTTTTCAGTGTTACAAGATGATTGTTCATGCACCATACCCAGTGCTCCATGCAGTACGTGCCCTTCTCGATACCCACCACCAGGCTC
>CM052808.1:42457815-42523254 GCA_028533885.1 Nasua narica
TTACAGAAAACTGTATTTCAGTCTTTTTGGAGAAACTAACCCATCATCTGGGCCAGAATGTTTTTCCATTTTACATCTGTATTCAGTTTTTTTTAATACTCAAATGGCTAAAATACATAAAAATTAGAGTCTTAGGGTAATGGTAAGAGACTTTCAACTTTAGTCTGATTTTATTTTATTATTTTATTTTATTTTATATTTTTTCAGTGTTCCAAGATTACTTGTTTATGCACCACAACCAGTGCTCCATGCACTACATGGCCTCCTTAATACCCACCACCAGGCTCACCTAACCCACCACCCTTCTCCCTTCCAAAACCCTCAGTTTGTTCTCAGAGTCCACAGTCTCTCATGCTTTGTCTCCCCCTCTGATTTCCCCCACTTCACTTTTCCTTTCCTAATGTCCTCCATGTTATTCCTTATGCTCTACACGTAAGTGAAACCATATGATAATTGACTCTCTCTGCTTGACTTATTTCACTCAGCATAATCTCCTCCAGTCCCATCCATGTTGATACAAAAGGTGGGTATTCATCCTTTCTGATGGAGGTATAATAGTCCATTATATATGGCCTATATCTTCTTTATCCATTCGTTTGTTGAAGGGCATCTTGGCTCTTTGCACAGTTTGGCTATTGTGGACGTTGTTGCTATGAACATTGGGGTACATATGGCCCTTCTTTTTATTACATCTGTATCTATGGGGTAAATACCCAGTAGTGTAATGGAAGGGTCATAGGATAGCTTTATTTTTAATTTTTAAAGAATCTCCACACTGTTTTCCAAACTGGCTGCACTAACTTACATTCCCACCAACAGTGGAAGAGGGTTCCCCTTTCTCCACATCCTTTCCAGCACTTGTTATTTACTGTCTTGTTAATTTTGGCCATTCTAACTGGTGTACGGTGGTATTTCAATGTGGTTTTAATTTGAATCTCCCTGATGAGATTTCATCTCCCTGATGAAAATGATGATGAACATTTTTTCATGTGTCTGTTAGCCATTTGTATGTCTTCTTCGGAGACGTGTCTGTTCATGTCTTCTGCCCGTTTTTTGGCATGATTATCTGTTTTTTGAGTGTTGAGTTTGAGGAGTTCTTTATAGATCTTGGATATCAGCTCTTTGTCTGCAGTGTCATTTGTGAATATCTTCACCCATTCCGTGTATTGCCTCTTTGTTTTGTTGACTGTTTCCTTTGCTGTGCAGAAGCTTTTTATCTTGATGAAGTCCCAAAAGTTCATTTTCACTTTTGTTTCCTTTGCCTTTGGAGATATGTCTTGGAAGAAGTTGCTGTGGCCAATGTCGAAGAGGTTACTGCCTATGTTCTCCTCTAGTACTGTTATTTTTTTTAGCTCATTTGGTGAATAGTTCCTTCCTTTTGGTATATTCAATAACATAATGGGTGATGAATTTAAAATTGTATTTATTAATATTTTGTTAATACTGATTTTAGACTATGGAAAGACTTAGAGTTTTTCATTCCTTCTAAACTTAGACCATCCATGGTTGTATACAGGCCAAAAGGGGTGGGGGGAGGGAGAAGGAAAGAAAAAAAGAAGAAAAAAAGTTTTCTTCAGCCTTTATCTCACAGGATAATTTGTAGCTGAGGCACTCCTTTTTAAAAGAATGAGTAATAAAAAACAAGATAAAATAATAAAAAATAAAAGAATGAGGAATAATACTACAAGCTCTATATTTAGATATGAAATGTAAGTATCAAATACCAAATTATTGTCAGAATAATTTTTTTTCAAAAAATGACAAAACTGATCTTGCCTGCAGTAAGTCCATTATAAAAACTTTTCTCTTCAACTCCCCTGTTTTGTTAAGTTACTGCCTAGAGAGCATAACCTACAGCCCTTACAGGGAGCTGCAGCTTACCCAGTCAGATGTACTGTCTCAAATGCAAAGCATGCCTTCAGCTGGGTTTCTTCTTCACTTTGAAAATAAGGGAGTTATCAGCAATATATGGCAGGGTCTTTCTTAGTGCAGTGATAATCCATTCTGTTGTGACACTTTGTTGTAGTCTTGGTCTCATGATCCATATCAATAAATCACTTCCTCAGGAGATTTTTCCAACATCTGATTACTCCATGGTTAAATAAACATAGAAAAATAAGCAAACCTTTTAATTATTTTACCTATGAATACTTTAATGATATCAGGTAAATGGTTAGATTTAAATCCTAAATTTGCAGATCTTCCAAACATTAACTCAGACAGAGTTGGCCTTATTCTTAATAAAACCAGTGGTAAAAACATAGGCTACAGTGATTTGACATAATTTAACAATATAATTCTTTGCAATATAGTTCATTTATTCCACTTGTCGAGAAGACTGGATATGATAAAATGTATGATACGTTATTGTATTTGTATGCTAATACAGAGACCCTGAATTACTATGGAAGTGAAATGAGTTCCTCCATTGGGTATTCATCAGTAAGGACTTGATTATTATTTGGGCTTCTGCTTTAACTAATGGTAATACTTCTGGCCATGCAGACATCATGCACACTGTCACTAACAATATTTCTTACCTTTTATTTTTAGGATTTTTTTATTTATTCATTTGAGAGAAAGAGAGAAGAAGCAGACTCCCCTCTGAGCAGGGAGCCTGACCATGGGCTTGATCCCAGGGCCCATGAATCATAACCTGAGCTGAAGTCAGACCCTTAAGTGACTAAGCCACCCAGGGGCCACTACTTTTCTTCTGATGGCACAAGCTAAAGAATATCTATTTGCTACCATGTCTCAGGTAATGTCCTCAATAGGCTTCCTTCACATCTTATATGTTACCAATAAAGAATTTTTCTGATGAACAGCAAACATTTGTATTGTTTCCAGAATTATTTAATCCTTATTATACATATAGTAAGATTCCAAGTCTTTCAGTACATTCCTTTTGTTTGAAGAAGTTTTTAATGACATTATAAAAGCCATTTAGATAAACAAAAATTTAGGTACAAAAACTTACTACCAGGTAATTCTCTTGTCCCTGCTCTACCTGATTTCTAATTTTCTAATTCTTTAGAAATCATATATTTTTACAACTGTAAATAGCAGTCCTTGGATAGAAGTAGTGAATAGAAAAAGTACATTTTCCCCAGTTGAAAATGTAGCAGCTCCTTTTATAGCTTAGTATACACATTTATTTCTTTTAGGAATTTTTTTTTGGTCTGGTATAAACTTCATTATGACATACATAAATACATATATTCATTAAGGAAGTGGCAATGACTCTAATAAATCTTTATTTTCCCATGTGATATTTTAGTTCCCATTGATATTAAAAAGCCTCTGTTCTTGCTAAATTGGGCCACAGCATGACAGATCCCAAATATATATTTACTTTCAGTATGGATATTCACTTAAGAATGTTAGCTAATTTTACTGCTTGAGTAATAGCTATGAGTTCTATCACTTGAGCTGATTTAGTTTGGGAAAACATAATACTTTAATACCTCATGAGGACTGACTGTTGCATAAGATGCTTTTATATACATAGGTATATTTCTTATACAAGATCCACCAGCAAATGGTAGTAAATCAGAATGGGAATAGGAATATCAGAATAATTAGGGAAATCAGACCGTGTTGACTACGAGGCAGTCGTATTCTGATATGGTCAGGGTCTGGTAACAGAGTAGATGAATTCAAAAGACTACAACTGCTTAAAATAACATTAGGATGAGACAATAAGACTTGCTCATAGCTAGTCTGGCAGCATAGTGACAAGTGTTGCCTCTTATGAACCTATAAAATTGTGGTGACAGCATGAGGTACCTTTAAATAAGTTAGATGTTCCAGAGTTAAAGCCTGAGCCTTTTCAATCAGAAGAAAGGCTAATTTTACTACTGACATACATCTTGGCATCTCCAAAGCAACAGAATCCAATAAACATAAAAGTAAACAATAGGCAGAGAGTCAGAGCCTAATTGCGAGTAAACATACAACCACTAGCAACTCTCTTGTTCTTCTGACAGAAAAGGTTTAATACTTTATCAAAGTTAGGAACAATTAATACAGGAGGGAAGTGGTAGTTACTCTAAGAGTTTAAAAGACCTTTTCAGCCTCTTTGTTCACAATAAAGGTGCTGGTGTATCATTGTAACATTTCAGTGAGAAGCACAGCCTTTACAGAAAAAGCAGGATTCACCAGTCCCCATCTCAGTGTTGTACTGTAGTGGTTCATATGTTTGTTTTTCTTCTTGCTTTGCAATAGACTGCTTTATTTGTAAAAGTATCAGACCAGGATGAAACTGTCTTTCATTCATTGGCTGATAACAAATATTCTTTATTATGTTCTGTTTTTCTAGCTTTCCTATTTCTTATATTTGAGCTAGAGAGAAGATATTATTTTATTTTTTTTAAAGATTTTATTTATTTATATGACAGAGAGGAGAGAGGTCACAAGTAGGCAGAGAGGAAGGCAGAGAGAGAGGGGGAAGCAGGCTCCCCGCAGAGCAGAGAGTCTGATTGTGGGGCTGGATCCCAGGACCCTGAGATCATGACCTGAGCCGAAGCAGAGGCTTTAACCCACTGAGCCACCCAGGCACCCCAGAGAAGATATTATTTTAGATATGACCCTAGATTTTTGGAATTTTGTTTGGTGGTATAAGTTATAACAATGGAATTGATACCAGTTTTCATTAAACTGGTATAATTTGTAGGACCAATAAACTTACTATTTCTTGTAGGTCAGGTACTTTTTTTTTTCTGTGTATAGCTGACACACAATATTACATTAGTTTCAGGTATACAACTTAGTGATTTGACAACTTTATACATTATTTTATGTTCATCACAAGTATAGCTTCCATTTATCCCATTATACCGCTATTACAATATTACTGACTTATTCCTTATACTCCGCTTCTTATACTCCACTTTTTATTCCCATAACTTACTAATTTCATAACTGGAGGCCTATATCTCCCTCTCCCTTTCACTCATTTTTCGTAACTCCCCTTAGCAACTGTCAGTTTATTCTATTTAGAGTTCGATTCTGCTTTTTGCTAGTTTATTAATTTTTTTAAGCCAGGTACTTTTTTTTTTTCTCCTCAAATTTGTTTATTTTAATTTTTCAGTGTTACAAGATTGATTGTTCATGCACCACACCCAGTGCTCCATGCAGTACGTGCCCCTCTCGATACTTTTTAAAATATCAGATGAGACTGCCACTCTTCTCTGTCCCCTTTTTGGTTAAGAAGGAACATATTTACTAATTCAGGTACCATACCTTAAAAAGAGTCACAAAAAACTCCATCTAGAGCACAGTAGCCCTTAGTGTGCCCAGGAGGTCCCTTCACAACTAGTAAATAGGCACATCAAGATACAAGAGAAGGGCATAATCCTTTAATAGAGACCTATTTTCATCGAGATCTCAGAAGAATAGACACAAGGCTATCAAAATTGCCATTAGGAGTGAGAGAGGTGACATCACTACAGATTCCACAGACATTAAAAAGATAAAAGAATGTTATAAAATACTTTATTTCCTAGATTAAACAAGTTGTAAAAAATGAGCAAATTATTTGGGAAATACAAATTCCCAAAGCTCATTTAAGACAAAAATGATAACTAGAATAGCCCTTACAACTATAATTAAAGACCTTTCAAAAACAAAACAAAACAAACAAAAACAACAGCAACAACAAATAACCTCTAGGGACTGTTGACTTTACCTGTTGACTTTACAAAAAAAAACCCTGAAATAATATAATTTCTGGAATAAATCTTCCAATTGTAAGTGTAGAAGTACTCCCATTTCATTCTGTTACTTTGATACCAAAATAAGGTCGTTATAAGAAGCAACAAGCAGTTTTAATATACACAAATATCATTCATAACCATAGATGCAAAAATCCTTAATATAATTTTAGCAACTAGACTACAACAAGAAATATAAAGGATAATATTTAATGATAAAGTGGAGTTATCCCAGGAAAGCAAGGTTGGTTTAACTTTAGGAAATCAATGTAATCCCATATTAACCGATGAGATAGAAAACTGTAGGAGCTACTAAATGATGCATTTGACAAAATCCAAAAATCCAACTTATACTTCTGATCAATATTCTGATCAATATCTGATCAATATTTCTGATCAATATTCTTAAAACAAACAAAAATTAAAAATAGAATTAAATTTGTGAACCCCTGTAAAGGACAGCTACCAAAAACTAAACAAACAACAAAACCACAGCTGATAGTCTGAAAACATTTCCCCTAAGACCAAGAAGAAGCACAGCGTGTTCAATTCAACATTAAAGTGGAGGTTTCAGCCACTACAATAAGGACAGAAAAAAATTAAATTAAATCCAAACAAGTTGAAAATAAACTGTCAAATTGCTTTTCAAAGTGGTTTTGCCACTTGATAGCTCCACTAGCTGTGTATTAAAGTTCCAATTCTAGGGGCGCCTGGGTGGTTCAGTGGGTTAAAGCTTCTGCCTTTGGCTCAGGTCATGAGCTCAGGGTCCTGGGACTGAGCCTGACTTGGGGCTCTCTGCTCAGCGGGGAGCCTGATCCCCCACGCCCACCTGCCTCTCTGCCTACTTGTGATCTCTCTCTCTGTCAAATAAATAAAATCTTTAAAAAAAATAAAGTTCCAATTATTCAACAATCTTATTAAACTTCCATCATTCTAATAGATGTGTAGTGGTAGCTCATTGCAGTCTTATATTTTTCTTCTAACTATGACAATGAACATCTCTTCATGTACTATTAGCTATTTGTACATCTTTGGTGAAGTGTCTTTTCAAAATTTTTGTCCATTTAAAAATTTTTCTTTTATTTTCCACTGGTCAGTTTTGAGCACTCTTTTATAGTCTGAATGCAAAACCTTAATACATACTTTGCGAACATGTCCTCTAGCTCATTGTTTTATTTTTTAGTAGTGCATTTCAAAGAACAGAAATTATAATTTTATTAAGTCTCAATGACCATTTTGTTAATGAATCTTGATTATATATCCAGAAATTGCCTAAGTCAAAGGCACAAATATTTTCTCCTAAAATTTTTATAATTTGTGTATAATCTGTTTTGAGTTAATTATTCATACAGTACAAGTGTGAATCCAAGTTCTTTTTTATTCTTTTTTGTGTATTTCTTTGGTTGTTTTGCATACGGACATCTAAGCTTTCCAGAACCATTTGTTGAAAAGACCATCCTTTCATGGTCTTTAAACAACTGGTGACCCAGTTGATTAAGCATCTGCTTTTGGCTCAGGTCATGATCTTGAGGTCCTGGGATTGAGCCCCTCCATGGGGAGAAGAGTCTGCTTCTCCCTCTCACTCTACCCTTCCCTCCCCCACCTACTCTGTGCCCTCTCTCTTTCAAATAAATAAAATTTAAAAAAAAAAAGACCATCTTTTTCAATCTCACCACACCTTCACCTTTCTGAAAACTCAATTGCCCATTTAAATCTGTACGTATTTCTGAAATGCCTATTGTGTTTATTGATATATTTTATCTATCTATACAAATATCATTCCTTTACGATTCTTTTAATATGTATAAAATTTGTAGTGATGTCACCCTCTCACTCCTGAAACTGGTACTTTCCTCTATTACTCATTGATTATTCCAGTTAAAGGTTTACCCATTTTATTGATCGTCTCGAAATATCAACTTTAAAAATATTGATTTGCTCTATTTTATTTCATTGACTTAGCATCTGATCTTCAATACTTCCTTTCTTTTACTTACTTTGGGATTTATTTGCTTTGTATTATTTTAGTTACTCTATTGACTTAAGGTATCTGTTCTCTTTCAATGCAGGATTTTAGTGCTATAAATTTCCCCTTGAAATGCTTTTCATTAAATTTATTATCCATTTATAATATGTGATTTCGTATTTTATCTGTTGATATATTTATAAATAATTGTAATTATTGTACAATTACAATATTTATCGTATATTTATTATAAATGTCATGAAATTATCAGTCTTCAAATGATTTTTTAATATCTTTAGTGTAAGAAATTTAAAGTATTATACTTCCATTTACTCCCAACTAAACTTTGTGCCATCATTACTATTTCATCATGTGTTATAAATCCTGCACTGCTTTATTATTTTTATGTAAAAAGTAAATTATCTTTGAAAAGATTTAAATAATAACAAAAATGTTATATATTTATACATATAATTACCTGTGCTCTTTGTTCCTTTGTGTAGATACGTATTTCCCTGTGGTGTAATTTTCCTTTACTTGAATTATCTGAAGTAATTCAGTCCTGCTGGTTAGGAATTATCTTGACTTTTGTATGTCGAAGAAATCTTTATTTCAATTTCTTTTTGAATGATATGTTCACTTAAAAGTACTTTGGAGATGTTGCTGTAAGATATTCTCACTTACATTGTTTCCATTGAGAAACCTTTTATATTTATCTTCAATAATCTGTACACAGAATATGATGACTTTGAGCTATTATCTTTATCACTATTTTGAGAACTTTGATTATGATGTGCCTTAGTGTGATTTTACTAATGTTTATTGTACCTGAAGTTTGTTGAGCATCCTGGAATTTTAGGTTTATAATTTTCATTAAATTTGAATGACAGCTATTATTGTTAAGATATTTTTTTTCCTATGCCGTCAGGGTTTCAATCACAAGTGTATTGGACCCCAGACGTTTCCCCATAGCTCTATTATCTATTTTTGTTTGATTGTCTACTTGTTTTTTACCTCATCTTCTCGCTGTATTTCATTTTGGATTGTATTGCAGTATATGCAAGTTCACTAATTTTTTATTCTACAATATCTACTCTATCCTTAATTCTTTTTTTTTAATTTCAACAATTATAGTTTTAATTTCTATAAAGTTGATTTCCATCTTTTTAATAATGTACATGTCCATATTTAACTTTTTGAATGTATAAAAACATTTTAACAACTATTTTTAATGTTCTATGTCAATTCTAATAGCTGTGTTATTTCCAGGTTAATTTCTACTGGTTGCTTTTCTCCTTGTTATAGACAATATTTTCCCACTCTTTCCCTGCTTGCTTATTTTTTGTTGACTACATGTTTGTTTTGTTTTTTTATACCAAATATTATGAGTATCTTGTTGGGTGCCGGATTTTTTTAATTTCCACGATTTTTTTAAAAAAAATTTCACTTATATATTTGTCAGAAAGAGAAAGAGAACACAAGTAGGAGGAGTGGCGGGCAGAGGAAGAAGCAGGCTCCCTGATGAGCATGGAGCCTTTATGCGGGACTCAATCCCAGGGTCCCGGGACTATGACCTGAGCCAAAGGCAGAAGCTTAACCGACTGAGCCATCCAGGCATCCCACCACAAATTTTCTTGAACTTGATTCTGGAATGCATTTAAATTAGAGTTTCATCCTTTCAGAAAAGAGCATTGTTTAACCTAGGAAAATTTAATGTTAAATGTTAATGTTAAAGTAAAATACCTATTTTGCTTATTTCCCATTTGTTTGTTTTTGTTTTTATTTCAGTATATTTAACACCCAATGTTACATTAGTCTCAGGTATACAACATAGTGATTCAACATCTGTGTATCTTTTGCTATGCTCACTACAAGTGTTGCTAAGGTAAGACACTTCTGATTATGCTATCTAATGTCTTGTTGGTTATGAGGCTTTCTATTTAGACTAGTGGGAACAGGTATTTTTCTTGGATCTGTGTGATATCCAGGCACTGTTAACTCATAGTTCTTAAGCATGCTTCATACTCATGTGCCAATATGTAAATACCTGAATATTTGAGAGCCCTCTTCTGCATTACTGCATTCCCTCTCTGCTCTCCAGTTCTCTGTCCAGAAAACCTTAGACACTTTGGTATCCACAGTCTCATCTTTGACTCTTCAGTCAGGGAGTATGCAGGGATTTGCCTGTGTACCATCCTCACATGTCACCTAAAGTCAATCTCAAGGTAGGAAGTTCCAGCATTGATAGGGCTGAATTTGTTTACCATTTTTTTAGGGATATTCTGTACTTCATTGTCTAATACCTAGCTTACTGAAAAACATTCTAGCAAATGCATTGTGAATTACTCATTATTTCAGTTTTTTTATAAATTGTAAACCATACTACATTCTCCCATATTTACAAATCTCTGTAATACTTTATCTGGACAAAGAAATATTCTAGATAACTATAATACTGAGGAGAATTTGAATGATGATGTACTGAACACTCTGATCTATCAGCAATAAAAGCTTTAGTTTGAGATTGAAGATTAGATGCATTAGAGATAGTAAGTTTTACATCAGACAAGTTTATCTAACTTTTCAGAGGAATTAAAATAAGAAACCACAAGAGTAGCAAGAGCATTGCAAAATTCTGGTGACTCTCAGGGACATCTTCTAATGTCCTCCACTTTGTACAAGGCATGGGTAAGGTTACAAGTCACAAAGCTTGTAGAATGCAGACCATCTCTAGCTCAGGAAAATAATATACTTCTGCATCCCTTGAATTTTTACCTTTCCTCAGAAGTGTGTGAATAGTACCTATTTTCTATTGCAGCTCAATATCATTTCTTATCAGTAACTTATCAATTTCTGCATTTTCAATAAGCAGTCATAAATAAGCTACATGTTCTTTTTTGATACAAAGAAGTTTTCCCAGACCTAACATATCCTTATAAATACATTGGAGTTATTTGCAAGAATGATTTAATCAAAGGTTTTCCTGAAGCTAATGGTGGACTCACAGACCACGTGTCAACACTTTTCTCACAGATAACGTACCCATTATTTGCCTATTATACTATTTATTCTATACGGACACATTCACATCTCATTATGCTACTCTAAACAGTCAGTAGTTAGTTCTATATATAGAATAAAGGGAATATTTAAATCAAGGGCTAAATGGTGATGGTTGGAATGAGAATGGAAGGTAAAGGGAATATTTTCCTTTTTCTTCAATATTATTATGACTTCATGGATTTCAGCATCAGCATCCTTGGAAGTAATTTAATTTACTACGTGTTTTGGAATAAATGGCATTTTGTTACCCTGGAAATCAGTAATCAATACTCTCCACTGTTTGGAATATCCAAATCATTTCAGAATATCCAGAACTCAATTTTCTAACAGTATCGCACACTTGTAGATCACTTATTAGGCATAAGGTACTGTACTCTACATGTATCTCATCAAGTAAATTTAAAATTATTAGCAAGGCTAAGGTAATTTCTTCCAGTTCCACATAGGCAGAGTAGCATACTATCCAAGAAAAATGAATTGACCCATAACTTGTACTCCTCATCTATAAATACCATGGTTAAATGTAATGCATAAGTTCACTCTCTTTAATGGACTGTAAATATATTTAGATACTAAAGTTTTTTGTGATTAATATAAAGATAACCAAAATGTGTCTGTTCTTATACCAACAGAAATTTCTTATCTCAGTTGTAAAATAAAACGTAACTCTTATGCATGCCCAGCATACAAACTGATGTGATAATCAAATGAAATTGTATATGTATATGTGAATTAGCATGGCAAACTTTTTGTCTTGTCTTCAAAGAGGAAAGAACCAAACAACTACCAGGCCATTTCTATATTCAATACTGAAATGGAGAATCTTGATTATTATCCATGTTACTCAAGGATGAAAATTCTACTGTTATTAATTAGTTTTGTCAAACTCTTTAATTGTATATTAGGCATAAATAACTGATTTCACCTCAATTTTAAATTGTATTATAATAACCCTCATAATATATTGATTATTGATTCTATAGGATTACTACTCATTATTTAATTAAAAATTTAAAAATAAGGGGCGCCTGGGTGGCGCAGTTGGTTGGGCGACTGCCTTCGGCTCGGGTCATGATCCCGGAGTCCCGGGATCGAGTCCCACATCGGACTCCCAGCTCCATGGGGAGTCTGCGTCTCACTCTGACCTTCTCCCTTCTCATGTTCTCTCTCACTCTCTCTCTTTCCTAATAAATAAATAAATAAAATCTTTAAAAAAAAATTTAAAAATAATAACTATGTTAAATAATATGACTTAATTTTATATGACTTTTTACATAAATTTATATAATTTGAAGGTATTAGGAAAGCTAACATAAAAGAACAAAGACATCGGCATTATATTTTAGAAATCACTTGTAATTCAAAGCATGCTTTGCAGAACAGAGTTATAGAAATATTAAAAATAAAAAATTTATTGTTAAATTATATTAAACAGAGAAATGAATTATCTTCAAAGTATTTTAAAGTTAAAATAATTTTAAATATATATTAGAAGAAAGTTATAGTTTCTATTTCCCTAGTAGGTATTCCAGCTTTATTCTTTGCAGATTCATTATAAATGATAATCCTTTTGATCTTTTAACTTCATTAGAATTTCTTATAAATTTCATTCACTTATGGCAAGCTTGTAAATTTCATTCACTTATGGCAAGTTTGTAAATTAAATTTACTCCTCTACTGCAAATGATTCCCTTTTAAAATAATGTAACAATTATTTAATATTCACTGAGCAAACATTTACTGAACCCCTACCCCATGATATGCCAAACACCACACTACAAAATGAGAAGACAAAGGGTATAAAGAGTTTTGAACTAAATTAATGCACAGTCTCATCATTTTCACAATGTACCAACTAACCAGATAGAAGACATGGGATATGTCCTCAGGACACATATGACCTGACAGTAGGGGGAGGCATACATGTGAAACAATAAGGGGCAGTATAAAATATTGTAATTAAGAGTAAAACCTATTCATTTATGAAACCTATCTATATTACTTGTTCTGAGATACTTAAATTTACAAGTTGAAATTAATGGTAAAAGAAAAGTCATTTTTTAAGAATGTTTACATTCAATCATTTGCTTTCCAGGTAAATAGCTATAATTCTTATAGGTATATCTTGACATTTTAGGATTTTAATTTGCTAATAAAGCTTGCCTAGAATAAAGCTTGAGATTTGAAAATAAAGCTTGCCTAGACAGGAGAGTTTGATAAAATGACTTAACACTAGGGTTCTCCTTGTGTAGATAGCTTAGGTTCAAGGCTACTTAAGAAGGAAGCTGAATTTAAGCTTGGTTTGGGCAGACTCCAAAACTCTACTACTGCAAGATAAACCCTCACTTGCAGTGGACAACAATATGGTCATGCTTATTCACAGAAGACATGCAACCATTTCTTAAAGTATACCGTGAGAATTCAGCAACCTGAATGTGAATTCAGTGAAACCTAGATTATAACTAGATTATATTTAGATCACACAGTAAAGCAAATAAGAAATTAAAAATGGAAAAATATTTTGCTAGCAACAAATTCAAGTATAACAAAACAAACACAAAAGCCTTATATGAGTAAACAGAAAAGAGCCAAGACCTTACTACCACTTTTATTTTTGTCTAGAAGTTATATGACTCACTAACCGAAGTACTCAATATGACACTGTGACTAATCCTGGGTGAAAGGTGACGGTCCACTTAGTTCTTGCCACAGTCAGGGCAGATCAGGAGCTGCCTGCATTAACGCAGCTGGCATTTTTTCTAGCTGAGGTTAAGTGGTAAAGACGGGATTATCATAAAATTATTTTTTAAATACACCTGGCCTTACTAGAATTTTTCACATTGATTCTAAAAGTAGTTATTTTGTTATCATTATCTAGAACTTTCAAGCAAACTTAGTGGACACATATAAGTGATGAAATTGCTAAAATTGGAAAAGAGTTTTCAAACTCTAGGAGAGTGAAAATCACAGGACGGTGAATGACTCTTTTTATCTCATGTGTATAGAGGGAACAGTGTGGAGAGAACTAAGTAGCTAACCTATCTATCTGTCTTTCTTTCTCTTGCTCTCTTTCTTTGTTTTTCTAAAGTCTCTAAAAACCTCTACAGTAGGTTTTATACCAACAACTAATTAAAACTTTTGTAGACAACATCTAGTAAACAAAAACACTTTAAAAGAACATATCCCAAAGCATGGAGACTTACTGATGAATTACTGTCTTCCATGTCTCTTTCGTGGCACTTCCCTAAACAATATGGCAAATTTTCCAGGAAGGACAAGCAGTGTCTGACATACTGTTAGTTTCTATCTTTAGCATTACAGATCTAGTAAGAAACATCAACCCAAAGTATCCCCTTAATGAGGTCTGTCATAAAACCAAGAGAACAAATATAATCCTTTCAGTATTAATGTGAAATAGTTCACTAGTTAGAATATTTAAACTAATGATTAAAAAACGAACTAAATGCTTATATTCTAGGATAACAATTCAGTAGCATTTTGTGTTAAAAAATGATGATGATAGATATACAATCAATCTATCTATCGTGACAATCTTACTCTTGGATAAGAAACTAAGATTGCTAGCTCTCAGCTTGTTCTAGGAATGAGAGGGCTGGATGGGACACAAGATAATTTACAAATGAAGATGATACAATTCGCCCCGTAAATTCAGAGATTATAGAAATAAGGAATTATTAATAACTCAAGTGATTATAATGGAATATTTTAAAGAAATATTTCAAAGAAATGAATTATTATCATGATATCATGAAGAATCTATTGCTACTGAACATTATCCCATACAATCATATTGGCTAATACTAATAGAAAATATTAATTTGTTATTAATTAATATTAATATTAATTAATATTATTAAATTAATATTATTTTATTAATAATATTATTAATATTATTAAATTAATATTAATTTGTTCTAATATTAATTTGTTTCATTTATTTTAAATCTGAATGTATGTGAAAAAACTAGTGTAAACTTATCTGAGTAACACATTCTAAAGGCATAAAAGAATCTTATCGTTACTTAAAAATTACTTTCTGCTCAAAGAACTATATAATAAGTAATTAGAGACTGGCACTGTTACAATACCATTGTATTTTTATCATCATAATAAATTATAATAGCATAAATCTAAAGTATATCCATATCCAAGGAAACTGAGTTAAAGAGCTATTTCATCATTGTTCACTGTTTATATAATCCATAGAGAAGTTTTCCTAACGAGCTAACAAAACCTAATGTATAAGTTGGCCACAAAACACATACAAAAATGTTTTTGATGGCTAGAGACATGCTTCCATACATTATTGAAAAGATACATGCTATTTCTAGACCGTATACTTTACCACCAAAAAGGTCATATCATTTAGTCCTGAATTTATATATTGTACTAAAAGGAAATAAAATTTTCAGGTGGTATAGGGAAACATACCATTAAAATATATGACCAAACTGACTAATCTTCCCTGATGGGAGGTACTTCTAAAAAGAGCATCTTTCAAGAGCTGTGTGACTGAATAGCTCTATTTCTTCATAGCTAATGCTGTGGTAGAAAATAAGAAACTTTTTTGAGGTGATGGTGCTTCTCTCCATCTGTGCACAGGAGTCTGACTCTCCTCCTTCTCCCTCTGCCTTGCCCCCCTGCTTGAGTTCTCTCCCTCTCTCTCTCAAATAAATAATTTTTTTTAAAAAGAGAGAATAATATCACCTAGACCATAGATTTATTTGTGCTGATCAAATAACCTGATAAAATAAGCATCAACTAATAAACATAAGTATTTTTAACAATAATGATATAGCAAGCAATAATGGAAACTTATGTTTAAAGATATTATTCATTTCCTTTTTATCTCACCTAGTCTTTCCTTTAAGATATTCTAATCTGGCAACATATGAATTGATTTTTTCCTTATATTAGGAATGACAAAAACAATTTCTAAAATGAAATTCTTATTCTTATAATCAATAATTTCTGATATGCCCTGAATTGGTATGCTCTGATTTGGTCCATCACATCATGCTGAAAATTAAATCACTCTTTATCTCTGATATTTTGATTTGATTTTGATTTTGATTTTGGTCCATTTGAATGGACCTTCTATTGACAATAGTAAGAGCAACTGTGTTACTTCCCTTTCAGTTTCTAGTATTTCCACCATAGTTAGAGAGATTAAGGCTAGATTGATATGCAAATATCTTAGTCATATTTCTAAAGTCTCCTGTTCATTCTATTACTTCAGCTCTTTGAGACTGGTGCTTGATTTCCTCATATTGTCATCATCTAGTTCCCCGACCTTCAGGAACGAGGATGTGAAAAATCTCAATTCCTAGTATGTGGTACTACAAGGTTTTCCCTGCCTCCACCTTGGCCTATTTTCAGGGGAGGTCAAAGGGTTTCCACATTTTTATTTGTAGAGGTTTCTGTCTCTTAAAAGCTGATGAAGTGTAAGGACTGATGGTAGAAAAGGAGGTGTAAAAGCACTTAGCTCAAGATTGTGATTGCTGACACTGTGGTTGCTACAGAACCTATTGCTAATAACAATTAATCCACAAAGACAGTGTGCATCCCTCTCTACTTTGTTTCACACTAAGGGTTTTCTCTATTTCTTGGGACAAATCGTGGTTCTCTAGTCAATGAATATCTCAAGGCAACAAATTCTGTAACACTGATGATAAGTAGAATGCCCAAAATAAGTTCCGATATTGCTGTGAATATTAGTGATTTCTGAGTTTTATCAACATTTTAGAAAGGGCTCAGAATAAATTTCTTCTCAGATGGTTGTACTAATGGTGTTTGAAACAATAAGTATCATTTGGTTTATAAATACATACAAATGTCCTTATAAATGACTGAAATTTTTCACTGGTATCTGTACCAAGTATAGTGAAAAAGTTTTAGAAAAACCATAGTGTGCATGTGTGTATGGCCTAAATAAGTTTATTTTGGGTTTTCATGAACCTATCAATGAATTTACTCTTGTATATTTAAATGATACTCTCTAATCAAAACAAAAACATTGCATAATTGATATTCTGATTTTTATTACATTAGCATTGATTATAATTCTAAATATTTCAGGATTTTAGAAAAAGGTAATTTGAAAACTTGTTTTAGATGTATTTGTGTAAAAATTAAATTTGTATCAGTATAAGGATTAGGGAAAAATAAGTGATGAAGAATTATTTGTATCAAGTGATGGTAGGCAGAAACAATCTTGCCACTATTGTTTTCTTGTAAAGTTTCCTTTTTTCTCTGACTGTTCAGTAGTAGACATTTGTGTTTTTTAACCCCACTGATTTGGGTGGCTCTGCATTCTGAGCATCCAGCAGAGGAAGTATTTTAAGAAAATGCTGCTAGTGTTAGCTCTCTCAGCTTGATGCATGACATAGTCTCCTGAATTCCTATATTTTCTTCTCTTAGTGTATAACATGTAACAGCTACTGATTAACTGGAAGCAAAATTCTTCAAACTTTTGGGAGTAGCAGCTGGTAAGTTTAACATACAAAATATACAAAATAGCAAAATGCTTACATGTATAAGCTTTAGGATCAGATAGACTGATTTTAATTCTTGACTCTAAAATTTATTGGGGGTATATTTTGCCCATATTTTACTCAGTTGCTGTTATCGCTACTGTTTTTGTTTTTGTTGTGATAATTCTCTCTGGTTGATTTTTGCCTGGCTGAGATAAAAAGGAAATAGTTGGTATCACTAAAAATAAGAGGTTTTTTATTATTATTATTTCATTCTATATGCCAGGCACTACTACAAATGTTTATGTGTGCTAATTAATTTGATTTTGTTAGCTACTGCCTCAACCATGAATCAACTCTACAAAATGTATGATGCATGCTATGGATTCCATAATTGTAGCCCACAAAGAATTCCTCTTCCTAAAGACAGTTGAGGAAGTTTGAGAACTTTTAATTATAGTTTGGACCTTATAGAAGCTGTACAAAGCAGCATCTCCATTCAAAGTTGTTGAATAAAATGTGTATCACCATTCAGTGACCCTGCTGCTTTGCTAAGTTACATTCTTGGGAAAAGGCAGGTGAAGCAAAAATAGCCCAAGTGATTGGACCATTATCTCTTTCAAAGGAAAAGGCATTTAAGACAGGCAAGATCAGCTGCTCATTGGATTTTTGTAGAAGTCCACCATCACATTATCTATGCATAAGTATTAATTTAAAAATGTACTGCACTGTTCTGTTTCCCCCATTATACTTTTCTCCCTTCTGAGATGATAGCTATTGCAGTTATTAATAACCTCAGAAACATCAGAATAGATACAATAGATGATAGCACAGACATTTGTACTTGGAATCAACTGTTTGGACAATGTTGAGTTAGTGCTCTGTGTGAGTCTGAATTTTTTAGAGATTATCCATTTGCATTGTTAGGATTTGAGCTCTCAGTTACTACACTTTAAGTGGTTAGTACTATCATACGGATAGCAAGAACTGATAGGCAAGATTATGTCTCCCTCATAAGGACTCTATTCAACTTACATCCCTGACTATTTTTATGTAAGTGATTCATATTTTAGAATTCCCTCTAACTTAGCTACAAAGTATATAAGAAATTTCCAGCACATACAGTAAGGAGGATTGACAAATAAGAAACACAATTATTACTCAGTTTGGCTATTGTGATAAAAATAGAGATAGATTTGACATATATCCCCTACCAGGAAAATTCTAAGAATTTAAACTTTAGCTCAATAAAACAGAATCTTTACAAAAATAAGCTTTATGAAATGACTCAAAGCATAGCATAAGTCCATCTCACAGTAAACGGGGACTTCTTACACAATTGAATATCAGTCTAAGAGAGTTTGAAAACTATGAAATATTGTACTTATGGTGCTGAAAGAGAATAAAATGTGATACTGAGTTCTCAGTAATCATGCTTAGTTAGATAACTAAAACCCTTGATACATCTTTACAGTTTAATCATAAAGTTTATAGTTCTTAAACTACACCATATGGTTATTGAACAAATACCTATGAATCCAAGTGATAGTCCTGGTAACACTAATTTCTTCATTTAAAAATTTTTGTCTAAAATATACATTAATGAGAGAAAATTTCTTCCTGTAGTAATATTATCCATAGAACACTTGAAAACAACAAATCATTGACACAAGCAATCCCAAAAGAAACAAAAGTGCATTCTGAATTTTATCAATATTAAAAACTGGAGTTAGAAACAGATCTCAGTATTCATTTCCTAATGTTCTTGTTTTAGATAAAACTATTACTTTCTTTTGGTCATCTAAGTCTCAGTAATCCATAATTTTTATTTGTTGTTATTGTCATTGTTTACATTTTACTTTTCCTCTTGCCAGTTGTATATACAAAAGTATATACAAAAGGAAGTAGAATATTATACATTAATCTTTAGTAGGAAGGTCTCAAAGAAGTGGTTGAAGATTTCTGGTCAGGACAAAATAATTAAGACTCATCTCCCTCAATTAAATACAACTATAAGGCCTGGAAAGAATACAAGAGAAAACCAAAGCAGAACAGTGAAAGGTACTATGAAGGTGAATTCATTTTGTTACCGAGATACCTGAGGACTGGAAGAACACCACAGCAGAAGGCAACACCCAGGTTTGGCATTTCCCAATCTCCAGTCCAACAGTAGAAGATAGCCCAGATGGGGCCGACTCACTTCTCTGGTGGGTCAAATGGGAGTTCTGTTGACAATATCAGGCACCTTTGGCAGAACTAGGACGGCAGAATCTATCAAAATCCCTGTCTACCATCAGCAAATATAGTAAATTAAAGGATAATAGTTTATTGCATTTCCTTAAAAGGATTATTCTGTGTTCCTCAGACAATACATAGATATCTGATTCTTCAGGATCAATCAGAGTTTTATTAGTTTGGTGCTGTCATGTTTCCATGATAATCATTATTCTTGTGGCATTGTGTTGATGTCTGCACACTGGAGGATGTAGGTACTTCTTCCAGTGTTTATAGACTGGCTTTTGCAGGCAAAGCCCTTAACCAGTCGGCCCCTCTAGAGTCCAGTGGTGTCCACATGTGGACTTGCTGTTGGAGTCCTATGGCAGGTGGATCTGGGGCCTGGGTCCACAGGTGGACAGGCTCCATGCCCGGGCATGTAGAATTGGCCTGGAGTCTCAATCACTGAGGTGGGCCTGGCACTCAAGTCTGTTGTGACGGACCTGGGACCTAGATTCCTTGTCCACAGATGTCAGACGGGCACTACGGACAGATGGGTGAGCCTGGACCCTGGGTCCACAGGAGGCCATTGGGAGCATCAGACCACAAGAGCTGAGGGAGCCACAGGCACTTAAGTGGACCCAGCGACTGGGTTTCCGGGAACTCAATGAGAGCCTGGTGCCGAGGAAGCTGCCTGAAGATAAAGGGGCCATCTGGGGGTGTTGGAGCCCGTTAGTGACCTGGTAAGCTGCGGGCCTGCATTCATGGACTCTCTGCGAGCCTGGAACTGAAGAAGCCACTAAAGCCGAGGGCCTGGGTTCTCAGGAGCTTGCAGAAAGTCTGGTGCCCTTATAGTGTTGGGCCGGCCTTCATGGCACGCTCTGGGAGCCTGCACTGAGGAAGTCACGTGAAGCCGCAGGAGCTGCCAGGGGAAGCGGGAGCTGGGAGACCTGGGTTTGCAAAAGTCGGGCGGGAGCTTGTTGCCTCCAGACCCGCCAGAAGCCAGCAGACCCGAAGAAGAGTCCAGGAGTAGATTCCCGGGGGCCCAATGAGAGGCTGGTGTTGAGGACGCCTGCCGTAAGGCGCGGGGGAGAACGTTAGTGCTGCGTTGCCGTAAGGCACGGAGAGAGCCGGAAAGCTGGTGTTCAGGATACCACCACGCTGCGGGAGCCGCTGGAGGTACCGGGGTGAGTAGGGGCTTGGTCAGAGCCCACCAGGAGCCACGTAGGGCCGTAGGAGTTGGCCTGGTAATGGGGCGACCGGCTTTGGGGTCCGCGCACAGTCATCACTTCACTGTCCTCTCTGAGTGCTTGGGACTCCCAGGTCTTGGAGGAGGGATGAAGGGGTGTGAATCTTTCTTTCCTGCCCTCCTCAGTGTGCCTTTTGTTATTTCTGTTCTTCTCCCAGGTACTGCAATCCCTCACTTGGAATCCTTGGCTCTTATGAAGGTATTTTTATGCGCAGTTGTTCGAATTTGTTTCTGGAGGGAAGATGAGAGCTGGAACTTCCTATGCTATAATTTTGATCCATTTATGTTTTAGTCTATTTTTTATTTCTAAGAACATTTTCAATTTTATCAAAGTTATGTTCAATACTAGTCATTCGTTATTTAGTAAAGATTTGCTTAATTTTGTATCACCCGTTTCATTTATGATTTTCCTCATTTTGCTAAAACTTCTTTCTTCATCAATCTGTGAAAACTTTAAGAATTCTATTGGACTATTTAAAGTGCCTTTTTGCTTCGTTGTTTCTATGTCTTTTTAATTCGAGTGTTTATCCTTATTGTATTCTTTCTACGTTTTTGGATTTATTTTGTTTTTCTTTTTTTCAATTTTAAAATGTGCCACTTGATTATGAGCCCTTAATTTGGTTCCGTGCAACCCATACTTGCAAATCCTGGTTATCTTCTCAGTCTAAGTGTGAATTTCAGCCACAGGTATTCAGTTAATTAGTCTAACTCTAAACCAGTTGTCTGCATTCTTTCCACTCTATCTCCAAAACCCATGGTGCAGTATGTTGGACATGAAAGTTTGGACATTTTCTTTGAATGGAACACAAAAAAATATTGACAGATAAAATATTTGTCTTTTTCTTGGATGCTGAAGGCTTTATTCTCAGTGTAGTTTTTTTTTTTAATTAAGGATAAATGTTTGAAATTATCAGTTATATTTTGTGCAACTACTGATATTACTTTTTAATTGATTTATGATTATAATCAATTAGGTATTAAACTACAGGCCGTTAGTTTCCCGAAAAAGATGTTTGAATGTGTTATATTCTTTAAGTCAGATTGCTAATACTTATTCCTCTTCATTTGTAAGGGAGACAAGTTTCTCTTGTAACTCACACATGACATGTCTTTTTTTTTTTACCTTAATTGCTCATTTTTTTAAATGAAAATAAGTCTGTATTTTCACCCTCCTCTTTTTAAATAGTGGAAATTTGGTATATTATCACATATCCTCCACTTTACCACCTTCAATTATTTTGCTAAATTACATCGTGTATGTAGATTCATATCATGATAATGAAGATGACAATGAGACAAGGGTGAGAGATGATATTTTTATATTACTAAGTCACTTTTCTCTACATAATTCTCTTAATAATGAAAATAGTTTGTATAAAAATAACTTCATGTTACACAAATTTATTTTCCAAATATGCAACATCTTTCAGAGCTGTGTTTTACTCTGTTTTTCACCTCTTGTTTTTTTGTCCCTGAAATGAAACACCATCTCCGTTTCTAAGACCTATACACTAAAGCCAGAATCTTGGTGGTCTGTCTCACGTCAGGTTTCGGAATGAGTTTAGTCGACTATGGCCAGAAGGCAACAGCACTAGATAAAATATTACAGGCCTAAGAGGAATGAAATCCATTCACCTTGCTTGCTAATTTATATACAGTAACACTGTCTGTTTGCCCATTGGAAAAGATAGCTGTTATTTTTTACAATTCCTACATAGCACTGTCTTCTTACCAAGTGTGCACCCATGGGCTTGGTTCTCCAGAGTGATGCCTTAACCTGTTTAAACAAAGTGTCTGTCAGCACTAGCAGTTACCTATCAGTGAGACAAGGAAGAAGAGCTAGATTGGGATTTGGAGATGTGCCAGTATTTATAAGATAATAACAGATTTTTCTCTCTTCTCATAATTCAAAGATGAAAGAATTTCCCAGAAAAATAAGGAAGGGGAACTTTTAGACAAATACTTATATATATTTTCACCATAGTGCATATTCTGGTTTATATTTGCATTTCTTTGCAAATCTTATTAAATATGTTTTATATTTATTCCATAACTTTATTATGTTTAAACCACATAGGAATATTTGCTTAGTATTATCAGTTCACTTACTTTATTTAGAGCTTCTAAGTCTTATATCTTTCCAGCGATCATTCTGTTTGTTCATACTTACTAAGGGAGGGCCGTGTTTATTCAGTATTGATTGTTGACATGGATGCTTCTCAAAGACTGAGTTATTACTATTCAAATTTTTCTGGCTCAGAAAAAAAAATGAGAAGGAAAAGTCTGCATGTTGCCATTGATATACTTTTTTCACAGTTTGAGCTAGATGCAGCCTGGTTAAGAATTAAAGCCTTAAATATTTTGCCTATAATGATCTTTTTCATATTTCATATGAGTATTACTACAACATGTTAGTACAGTACCCTACGTATTTTTTTATATTTATTTATTTTAGAGAAAGGGAGAGAATGGGCATGGGGGGGAGGGAGGAAAAGAGAAACCTAAGCCTACTTTGCACAGAGGCAGAGCCCATACTGGAGCTCAGTCTCATGACCCTGAGATCACAACTGGAGCAAAAACCAAAAGTTGGACACTTAACTGGCTGTGTTATCCAGGCACCCAAGGACAGTACCCTATTTATTAAGAGGGATGAATATAGTCATAAAAAGTTACAGTAGTGTCACTTTCTATATTATGCTATCCTTATCAAGTGCAGCTAGAAAGTAATATCATGGTAAGATCCAATACAGCTGAGATTTCTTCTCATCTAATGATATTAAAGCTGGTCTTTGCCAACATCCTTTGTGTTTCTGAAACAAATTGATATATTCTTCTGGGGGCATTGATTATTTATTCCTTCATTCATTTATTCCGTACATATATTTAGCTCCTTCTATTTATTCCAGGTAGTATATTCCTTCTATATTTTCCAAGTAGAAATGAATATAGAAACCTGCTGTCTGGTTGTAGAGAGAAGTAAACGTGTGATCAAACCGACAAGCCTATCTAATGAAATTGTGAAAAAAATTATAAGAATAAAGTGTTAAATAATAGCTACAATAAGAGTCATTATTGACTCTTATAGTGAGTGACATCTCACTACAATGAGAATCAGCTTATTTCATTACAGATTAAATTTCTAGTTCTAGAAATAAGGTTAGTAGGAGTATTCCCCTTCATTCCTCTCCCAATGACCAAGTCTTTATGAACAGACTTCATGCAAAGGAGTTATGAATAAGATATAAGGTAATTTTAATGTTGCCTCAGTTATTCTCAAAATCATACAAGGGAGAAAGGGTTGAAAGCTTAGCAAAAAGAGAAGTTAAATTTTTAGTGTCCCTAATTACCTTAGTCAAGGTATAATGGTGAAGGGAATTGAAATTATTGTGATAACCTTGGCGTCCTCAAGAAAACTGGCTTTTTATTTGTCCATTCAGAAGAAAAATTACTTCTCTGAATGTCTTGAGTTTATAACAATTTTAGCACTACCAGGTAAATACCCTGTTATTATAAGGCTGTGTTAGATGTCAATTGGATCTTTCATATTACTTGGTTAGAGTCATCTTAGTGGCCATTAAGCATGACCAGACATTCAGAGGCTAGGCTGGCTAGGCTCAAGTAACTTAGCAATCCTCTACAAATATATTCCTAATTATGTCTGCTTTTTTCAATTTTATCCACAGTTTTGGTGGCCCAAATTCAAAGTGCTTTGTTATAATTAGGCCACTCAGTTTGGCTTTAGATTTAAGGCCTTAGACTATTTAGGGTCTTATTAAATTTGAAAAGTTATTGAGGGGCTGGAGATACTAGAAAGGATTATTTCAATAACTTCTGCTAAGATTTCAGCTGTGTCCTTATGGATCAAAGGAATCAGTCTTGCAAAGAGACAAAAGAGGAAATATTCTAAGCAAATGGGATGGTAAGTGAAAAGGCCCTGTTAACAAAACAATTTGGCACTCTTTCCTGCACTTTCTTCCGAATGTGTCCTATAAACTTAGTCTCTCAGCAACTGAATATTGTTGATTCCTCTTTACTTTTCTTCAGACTTGACATAGAATGGTACCCTATATTTATGTTTTTCAAATGTTGCCATGAGAATTTTAAAGATGGAGAGTTCAATAGTTGTGTTTACATACACATAACACTTCTGCTTACATTTCTAGATAGAAGCAGAATTACTTTTCCTAATATTAGGTTTAAAGGCAACCAAAGGTCATATAACCTTTACTTTTTTTCCTCTAAGAATAGCTCAGCAACAGGCCATGGAATATTATTTGGTCTTTTGTGTTCACAATGATAAGTAAAGGGTTTTAAAGTTCTGAAGCTACAGAAATGGCCCTTTTCTGTCAGAGTATAGGTTAGAAGTTGGAAAGGGGTCAGATTAGTCTCCTGCTTACTTCTCTAGGCCTCACAAAGGTCAACTTTCTCCAAGGCTGTTTGTTTTTCTTGAACTGATCCTTTATCACTATCAGAATGGAAAGTGGATGTGGGCTTATTAAAAAGGAACTAAAAATGTTGTTTTTTAAATCTTTGTTGTACTAGACCTTTAGTTGGCATCCAAGGGCAAATTAAGACTTCCACTTGGTAGAAGCCAAATTACAAGACAATTGACTTGGTTTTTAAGGCTAAGTTATCATAATAAGCAAAAGCAGGCCTTTGTCCAGTATTGTTTTCTGTAGGTACGTTTCTTCAGGTTGTTGGTAGCAGTGTGTGTGGCTTGGTAAAGAGGTAGGGGGGAACTGAGATACATCTAGATTAATAGATTTAGGGCTCTCCCCCAAATCAGTTACTAATCCCATCAAAGATGAGTTAAAACTATTTCTTTATATATTTCCCTATGTATATGCCATGTATTCCTTATCCTTCCTCCAAATTTATTTATTCACCATATTCACTCTGTACTCTTTCTTTTAAAGTTATTATTCATTGCACATCTTTAAGTATTTTTTTCTATTTAAATCACTCCAAGATAGTAACTCATTTTTGTATCCTTCTTGGACGCTGAGTTGGTCACACTTTCTCACATGTAAAAATTTCAAATGATGTAAAAGTTGCAGTCATGAGTTTTTTTTTCCCCCTTTTGATAGGCTAGGTAAAGCAGTAATGCAGACAGTTCACCTGAGAGCTACCTCAAGACATGCTAAGCATACTCAGACTGTCAGGGAACCAATTATGCCATAATGACTCTTTCCTGTAAAACTCTGTTTGGTTGGAGGGCATGATTTTAATTTGAGGATTAGGATGAAGGTTTAGGGATAGCTCAACATAGTTCATCTTAGCCTACCTAGTTCTGTATTGGGTCTTGTGTGTAATTTCTTAGGGGGAAAAAAAAAGAAAATTACCGCTTATCTTTTTGATTAATTGTTCTGTTCATATATTTGTCTTCAGAACTTCAAGGGTAAGGGTGGGACGTGAATGAGTTTTCCAGGTCAAATACTATATTATACCCTCCTAGTGAAAGTCATGTTTATAATATCATGGTACCTTCAGCCAAACTAAATTTGTTTTTCCTAGAATATTTTATGAGACGCCTTGCTGTATATTTCCTCATCTTTTCTATATCAGAATAATTTATCTACCTGCTCTGTTAAAATCCTACCCATCTTTAAAGGTATACCTATAATTACACCTCTTCTATCACAGTATTTTATAGTTGTAAACAGTTTATTATGAATATCTCATTTGAGTCAGACACTCAATGCATAGAAAGCCATTGAATGTGGATTTAGAAAGGATTGACTTTCAAATATGCTATTTAAGAAAGTGTAACCTTGGGAAAGTAATTTATAACCCTTATGTGTCCCTCTTTTCGGCTATATAGTAACCCTATATAATATATAGTAACTAGGTAAGTACATGAGAAAATATATAAAATTTATCATCAATAAAATGTATTTTATAATGTTTATATGTAAATATATAGCATTTGATGTAAAAGTGCGTAAATATTAAGTTATTAAGTAGTACTGATATTATTTCTACTTTAAAAATAAGGACACAGTGATTGATTTGTCCACAGTCTGACAGTGTTTAGGTGCAATTATTAAAAACCAAGTTAAATCTTCTGTCTAGATATCTGTTCTACATCACATGTCTGTTATGCTTAGGCAGAAAGTATGACACAATTTTCAATCCCCATTTTTCTGTGTATTTAGTAATCTTTTTTGATTTATAAGGCTTTTTTGTAGTTTATTAATTATAACTATAAATGTTATATATTTTTTTATTTTCTGTACCAAATTGTAAGTTCCTTTAGGCATTTATGAAATCTTTACATAGCACACGTTATGTGCCAAAGTGAGGCAACAGAGAAACCTAGAGCAAAGAGTTAAATAACTTATATGAGTCATAAAGCCAGTGAATAGCAGATTTGGTGATTTGAATCCGGTAGTCCAGCTTCAGAATCTGTGTTCTTTAGACATACTTTATTTATATTGTCTCTTCAATAATAGCTTACTCATCCTTGAATTCTCTAAATTCACCCATCAGTGGCTATAATTGAAATTGATGGAATACACTGTTAAAAAATACATTTGTTAATGACGATTAACCTTTATTAGAGACTTAATATTAAGAATTATCGTGGACAGATATCCATGACAGAATGATCACTGTGACATATTATAATATCAAGTGATACCTTGAGAACTTATATTCAATATAAGTACTTAATGTAACTATGTCATATCTAATTTTTTAGAATGTAATAACCCAATTGGTTTATGGCAAATCTTAACTTACTATAATTAATATACTAGAACAAGATTTCAAAACACGATAGAGAAGAGAGAAAAAAGTAAGAACTCAGAGATTGATCATTTAATCACTAAAAATCAGCAATAAAAATTATTAACATTAAGGAAGGAAAAGGATAGGGAAGTCTTAAAGAAAAGCATCATTAGGGGTGCATGTCTGGCTCAGTTGGTAGAGCATGCAACTCTTGATCTTGAGATTGTGAGTTCGAGCCCCACATTGGGGGTAGAATGTACTTAAGAAAAAAATTAAATAAAAACTCCTGACTTAAAATTAAAAAAAAAAACCCATTAATCAAATTTAATATAGATTGGGGCGCCTGGGTGGCTCAGTGAGTTAAAGCTTCTGCCTTTGGCTCAGGTCACTATCTCAGTATCCTCAGATTGAACCTCACATCGGGCTCTCTGTTCAGCAGGAAGCCTGCTTCCCCCCCTCTCTCTGCCTACCTCTCTGCCGGCTTGTGATCTCTCTCTTTGTCAAATAAATAAATAAAAAATCTTAAAAAAAGTATATAATCATTGACTTACCACTGTCAACTTTCCAGGAAAAAAAAATAGAAAACATATATAGATAAATGAAGAAATACTTTCTTTGGGAAATAATTATGTAAAAGAATTTAACAATGACTTAATATAATATTTTTTTTATTTTTAGCATGAGGCTATCTCTTTTTTTTTTTTTTTAAAGATTTTATTTATTTGACAGAGAGAGAGAGAGCAATCACAAGTAGGCAGTCAGGCAGTGAGTCAGGCAGAGAGAGAGGGAGAAGCAGGCTCCCCGCTGAGCAGAGAGCCGGATGCGGGGCTCGATCCCAGGACCACTGAGGTCATGACCTGAGCCGAAGGCAGAGGCTTTAACCCACTGAGCCACCCAGGTGCCCCAAGCATGAGGATATCTCTTAATTCTTGAAGCTCATTCAGTTGAATATATTTGCTCCAACGTAAAACTAGAGCTGAAAACTTGCATGTAAATGCCCGATGTCCCATGGTCATTTAAAATTCTTATTGTCCACACCTGAATTTAACTTCCTTTCCATAAAATCATTATTCCTATCCTCCCTGCCATAATTCTGGGCATCTACTATGTATCCAGTTATGAACATCAGAAACCCAATAATCAATCCAAATTTCTATTTTTTATTCACTCTTCATTTTTTACCAAGTCTTACAGAATTTCCCTTCTGAATATGGCGTGAGTCCACTCCAGTATTCTATCCTTATTTATATCACCATTTATTTCAACCTCTGTTTATCTGTCATCTTAATCTCTCTAATCTATTCTTAAATAGTTTCCCTTGATTCAGTCTTGTCATTCTTAAAATGATCTTCCAGGTTGCAGTCAGATTCATCATTATTAAATAAAATATGACTGCATTATTCCCTGTTTAAAAATTCTCAATTGCTCTGCAGCCACTAAAGGGAAATGTTTAATCTCATTGTCTGGCATAAAGGCTCTTGATCAAGTGAGCTTGGACTACTTCTAATTTAACATTTGCTCCTCAATGTCTTGCACTTTAAACTGTAGTTCCCAGCATATACCATGCTATTTTATAGGTTCATGTTTATTCACAATGATCCTTTGATTGAAAAAAAATCTGTCTCCCATCAGCCTTTTATATTAACTGTCCACTAATTTTCACCACAAAAATCTTCCATGAACAATAATGGCCAGAATAATTATTCCTTCTAGTTATCCTGAAGCACCTAAGATGTATACACAACATAGCATTTCCCACAATTTTAATGAATTTACCCTTTCTTTAAAAAAATTTAAGTAATGTTGTCTCACCCACTATATACTGAATGCCCCTCAGAGACCAAATAATATCCCTTTAAAGACAGGACCTTAAACAGTGTCTGAGTATAATTGATAGGCAGTAAATGTTCGTTGAACTTAAAGATAATTGCATACTTCTATACGAATAGGATGTTTAACTTGGGCCTACTTAATAGTTAAAAACCAAATTTTAATGAAGACTATCATATCATTCATGCACAAAATAAGATTTGTGATATGTATTTTTAAAAAATATTATGAAAACGGACTATAGGTGATAGACTTATAAAATATGTAAAGTTTAAATGTCAAGAAATGAAGTCTGTGTATATATATTATATATATGATATATACATATACAGTTATTGGAAATAGACTATATGTTTTTAACAAGAAGAAAACTAAAACATAGATAAAATATAATATATATAAGATAAATATATATATAATAAACTATAATATTTTAAGTATAGCTAACTCAACTACACAGTTTTCACTTTTTTAAAGATCTTAGATAAGTTACTTTTTAAGAGAATACTCCTTCCCTAAGAATTAAAGTTGAATTCTTTAAAACTCTGCCTGATTCTATTAAAAATTTTGAAAATATATTAAAACGTATTTAATTTTTCTCTTGTGAAGAAAAAATTTCCAAGCACAAAGGTCACTTGCAAACCAAATATTTGTAAGAATGACCCATCTAACCACTGAGGATTCTGTCTTGATATAAATGAGCACCTTAAACCATAAATTGGTGTTTTTCAGAGAGGTACTGAAAAATAAACTGTTATAAAATTGTCAGCAGCTGACAACCAGAGAACTGATTCTGTAATTTAGTGAGAAACTAAAAAGATCAAAATCACATTTCTGCCTTTTAACAGGCCTTTGGCTGTTGCACAGAACCTGCTAATAGCATCGTAGAAGGGAAGGAGGAAGTAGAGGTCATAAGGCCCGCTTTACACTATTGGGGAAATGGATGTGCCTATTCTTAGTCTGCTGTGACTAAAGAACAGAAGACTTAAAGATGTACTGGCTGTGCTCAGAGAATTAATCAGAAGAATTCAGACAAATTGTCATTCTATGTGTAGAACAGTTTGGCTGCTAATAATTATAGGTTTTTTGTTTACCTAACTATTCAGAAGCATGAAACAATACATATTCTCTAGTTTACCCTTACAAATGGATTCAGAAGAATTAATCATCCATCAGGCTTTTATACATTTTTCTTACTTTAGCTTATTTGGTCAGTGTGTCCCCTGTATCTATTGGAGACCATAGAATAATGTTTTTTATATATTTCTGTATATTCATCCGTATTCCAGTATTCCAATAGTCCTCACTTGGTTTTACATCTTTGACTATAATTCTAATCGTAATACATGGCAATTATGTAAGAAAGTATTTTTTTTTTTGACCTAAAAAAAGACCAGACTCTTTATGTGGTTAGTTAGCATAGAAACATTATCAGTAGTGAAGAAAAATACTTAATAGTGGGCATTTTAAGAGCTAGGAGATTCTATGTGAAATACACAAAAATATATACTATCCTCTCAAGGAACTGGATATGTATCAGTATTTAGTGGCCTTTTCCAAAGAAGATCATAATAATCATAGTAATGAAATTTAGTAGGTTGTATACCTATAAGCAAAAGACTGATCGATCCCTTATAGTTATGTTCTCAAAGTACAGCCTCGAGAACAAGCCATGGAAACACTGCAAATGCTGCTAATTCTTATTTTGCTTTAATTATTATTATTTTTCATTTTAGGTTGACAGCTCTTCTCTCCCAGGTACACTTATTGCTCAACATGCCCCGTTTCTTTCAACTTACTTTCCTTTAGTATATATATATATTTTAATTCAGAGCCTCTTCTGAATTGCTAATACTGCACATACTGTTAGGAGCTACCTTTCAAACAATAGTCATTAAAGTTTTCTTTTCCCTAATGGTTGAGGTCTCCCCAGATATAAATTAGTATTTTATTTTTTTAAGAGCTTTTATTTATTTATTTGACAGGCAGATATCACAAGTAGGCAGAGAGGCAGGTGGGGGGGGGGGGTGGTTGGAGCAGGCTCCCAGCTGAGCAGAGAGCCTGATGCAGGGCTCGATCCCAGGACCCTGAGATCATGACCTGAGCCAAAAGCAGAGGCTTTAACCCACTGAGCCACCCAAGTGCCCATAAATTAGTATTTTAGAGGTATGAAATATAATATATATGTACATATATAGATGTATGTATATAATCTATATAAATATAATACAAGACACTAGAACCAAAGGTTGATGGAAATATTGGGCTTACAAAATTAGTGGGAGAAAGTATAAGTGAAAGTTTTATCTAAACATTAAAATAGAATTCTACGGATTTATCAGTAACTTTACTTATATTGCTGTCCTCACAGTGTTTATTTACAGTGTTGCTAAGCAATGTTTCTCAAAAGCTAAGTATATATCAGTCTTATTATCTGAGTCATATTTTAAAAGAGATGTTATCACTTAAGAACATTATGCTGTTCCCTTTTTAAAAGGAAAAACAACTTTAGACAGCCTTTCTTTAAAAATAGGCTTTGTATGCCATTAAGGATATTTATATCCTAAGTAAGTTTTTTTGTAATAGGGTACAATAATATTGTCTAAATTATAATTATGTATGCTATTGCTGTGACATTCAAGAAAAGTTTGTTGGAAAACAGAGGGTAGTAAAAGTGAATTGACTTTTTAAGTCACTGTAATAACAAACTTGCAAAAGCAGTCTGCACAATTTCCAGACTTCTGTTTCAAAGCCATAGAATGAAGTGAGGGGCAAAAGAAAGAGAAGGAAAAGAAGACTCTACTACTGTTAGCTCAAACATAACCAAAACAAGATTATATCTGCCAGCACACATATCAGGTATGTTTTTTATCCAAATGGTTCTTAGATATGAGGAAGGGGTAGTTGTCGTTCTTGTTATTGGGTTTTTTGTTTGTTTGTTCACAAATTTGATTATTCTTAGGCAAAGTGCATTCCACTTTATATCAAAATAAGAGGAAGCCTTGTTCTTTCTCAGAAAATCCCTTTCTTGTATTTCTGAGTTTTACTTGGAGTCTTACTTTCTCAGAACCTTGGAGCCCTAGAAGTTCGACCCAACTTTTTATAGACATCAACTTCATTTAATACTTTAGTTGTTTTGTTTTTTATTTATTTATTTTTAAATGGGATGCAGCCTAGTTTTCCTTGAATTACTCTTAAGTTGCTAGGACCAGATAAACTCACTTTATGAAAAACAGCTCATTGACAGTAATGCTGCCCTGTAAGTAGCTTTCAGGAGTTCAGAGAAATGATAGTAAATGTATATCTCAAAGAAAAAGATAATTTCTTGTGACAGATTGGCATTTGAATGTGCTTGGAATGATAGGAATTGAATAGTAAGGAAGAAGTGGGGTCAGATTCCAAGCTTAAAGAGAAAGCATATACACAATAACAGAATGAAGGGTCTATAATTTATCAGTTAGTAGCCTTGTCTAATTTTCAGTTCTGTAATACTTCTATTTGACAAATTAGTAACCCATGAATATATACCCAATAAAATCTGCAGAAAACTTAGTGATTCTCTATAGCATTATCTCCATAAATATATTTTCAAACATAATGCTTTCTAGAATATTAACAATTTTAAATTTTCTTAATATCAAAGATAAAAGATCTTATGGACATTATTTACCCTTTGAGACTTTTTTTTAAAACAGTTTGGGTTCATAGCAAATTAAGTTGAAGATACAAAGATTTTCCTTGTACCCTTTGCCCTCACTTATGCATAACCTCCCTCATTATCAATATCTCCCACCAAAGTAATGAATTTGTTATTATTGATGAATCTACACTGATGCATCATCATAACCAAAGTCCATTGTTCATTCTTGGTGGTGCCCATTTATTGAGTTTGAACAAATGTGTATATATGTTGTCCATCATTGTGGCAATTTACAGAGTATTTTCACTGCCCTAAAAATTCACTGTGCTCCACCTATTCATTTCTTCCCCTCTCTATCATCAGCTCTCAACTCCTGGCAACTATTGATATTTTTACTGCCTCCATATTTTTGCCTTTCCAGATTGGCATATAGTTGGAATCATATAATATGGAGTCTTTTCAGAGTGGCTTCTTTCATTTAGCAATATCATTTAAGTTCTCTGTCCTTTCATGGTTTGATAGCTCAATTTTTGCTACCAAATAATACTCTATTGTCTGGGTATACCAAAATTTATTTATCTCTTAATTTACTGAAAGATATTTTGGTTGCTTCCAAGTTTTGGCAATTATGGATAAAGCTGCTCCCCACCTTTGTGTGCAGGTTTTTGTGTAAACATGTTTTCACTTCTACTGGGTTTGAGTATAAAGCCCAGAGACTCTTTCCTCAGCTGTGTCCAGTCTACTAGTGAACTCAGCAGACATTTTTCATTTCTGTTACATTATTTTTTTGTTTACTTTTGTGTTCCCTCTCTCTTTTTTTTCTTTTCCAAGTTTTTACTTAAATTCTAGCTAGGTAGTTAACATACAGAATAATATTAGTTTCAGGTGTAGAATTTAGTAACTCATAAATTACATACAATACCCAGTGCCAACACAAATGCCATCCTTAATTACTAGTTAAGATAATTATCCCATCCCCCCTGCCCACCTCCCATCCAGTAACCATCAGTTTGTTCTCTATAGTTATGAGTCTGTTTCTTGGTTTGACTCTTTCCTTTTTTTTTTCCACTTAGGTTCCTTTGTTGTTTCTTAAATTCTTCACGAGTGAAATCATATGGTATTTGTCTTTGACTGACTTATTTCACTTAGCAGAATACGCTATAGCTCCATCCACGTTGTTGCAAATGGCAAGATTTCATTCTTTTTTATGACTGAGTAATATACCTAGTTATACCCAGTAGTACAATTGCTGATCTTAGGGTAGTTCTATTTTTAACTTTCTGAAGAAACTGCGTACTATTTTCCAGAGTGGTTGCACCAGTTTGCATTTCCACCAGTAGTGTAAGAGGGTTCCCCTTTCCCTGCATCCACATCAGACAGCACGTTTTGTTTCCTGTGTTGTTAATTTTAGCCATTCTGACATGTATGAGTTGATATCTCATTGTAGTTTTGATTTGTATTTCCCTGATGATGAGTGATGGTAAGCCTCTTTTCATGTGTCTGTTGGCTGTTTGTATATCTTCTTTGGGAAAACGTCTATTCATGTTACATTTTTTTTTCTCTAGCATGTAATTTTGATTCATAAGATTTTCTTCTCCCTGCGTACATGGCTAATCTCTTTAATGTGATGTCTGCTTTACCCAGTAGAGCCCTTCGCATATTAATCACAGTTGTTTTAAACTCCCAGTTTGATAATTCCAGCATCCCTACCATTTCTGATTCTGATGTTTGCTCTGGTCTTCAAACTGTGTGTTTGCCTTTTGGTATGCCTTGTAATTTTTTTTTTCTTTGATAGTCAGACATATTGTAGTAGGTAAAGGAAATGATGTAAATAGCCATGTGGCAGGAAAAGGGAAGCATTCTGTAACTCCTGCAGTTAGGTCTTAGTTTTTTATTGAGCTTATGCTTCTGAACTGTGAACTTCACAAGTGTTTCTTGAGGTTTTTTTTTTTTCTCCTCTCCATGCTTATTGTAAAAGTAGATAGCCAGAGTGGGCTACAGTTGGGTATTTCCATTCTCCCACATGGAAAGATTGTGTTGGTTAGAATTGGTATTTTTCTTCTCCCACATGGAAGGCTAAAGCTGACTGATGTTGAGTATTTTCCTTACTCCAGGTCAAGTAGGCTCTGATAATGTCCCAGCAAGTTAGGTTTTGGTAAACTGGTTTCTCCTGAAAGCAGATCATGTTAAAAAAGAATTTGATACTCTGGTGTATTTCAAAATGGTACCTTTTATCTTCTCCTACAAGGTTGCACAAAGGGATATTTTTCTGATATTTACTGTGAGAACATGATCTAGATGCAGGAGACGAAGATGTCAAAATTGTGGGGAATCCCATCTGTGGGTGCTCCTGGAATTTTTAACTCTTAGAGTTTTCCACACTGAGCCTCTTGCAATCACAGTGCAAGTTTTCCTACCCTGGTACTAAAGTCTGTGCTTCAATAAGCCATGACTTCCTGTATTCACCTGTTTATCTCCCCAACCTTGGGATAGTGACTTGCCCTGTTTCCCTACTTCTCTTATGGATCCAAAAAGAGTTATTGATTTTCCAGTCTGTTCATCTTTTTATTTATTGTCAAGGATGGAGTGATGATTTCCTAGCTACTTACATGCAGAAATAGAAACTAGATGTCCAATTTTATTTGCCTTTTTAAATCTAGGATGATATGAATTAACGTATTAAAGAATACTTTGGGAGTGATTATTTGCATCTATTTCAGAAGCTAGTGTATTTTCAGCTGAAAAATCCATTGCCGTGTATATACCTACATAATAAGTATCTGATACAGTTCCTACAATTTACCTAGCTCTGTCATTATGCTGCTTCATCACATCTTTAATTATTTCAGCTCATTATTATTCAGCATAACAAAATGCTATTGAGTAATGTCTAACAATTAGGTAGATCCGTAGCTATATTACACTGCTTGCTTTCTGAAAACCATTTTACTATTTATACTTATTTTTAAAATCAAAAGAAAAATTACAGTCAGAGTTGCTTTAGGTTTACACTTCTAAATACTTCTTGACTGACATTTATAGCAATAATCTTAAAAGAATCATTGAGTTAGAAAGCAGATCGAATTATCTTAACGATTAGTGTAGTGTTTTCTGGGCCATCTATACCTTAGAGAGGTATTTGTGTTTTCATCACAGGCCTTGTTATTTTGGATTTCCAAGGTAGCTGTAAAACTGAAAGAAGGAATTCAGTTGAGTGATCATGTTTAATCTCTGCAAGGTAGTATATTTTTAACAGCACTTCTAGTTGTCATTTTAATCATTTTTGCTTATTAATAAAATGATGTAATCATCCAAAACATATTTTGGAAAGCTTCTTAACAAAACTTGATTACTTTCTAATATGAGTTCAATTTAGTATAAGCATTCTGTTTTTTCCTAAGTATGCAATTATGTGGTACAAAATATATATGACATAGTAAACATTTATATCTGGAAGGAAATCAGCTTTGTGTTCTAGGTGAAATTATGTTCATGACAATACACAGAACATTAATATTGAGACTAGCTATTTCTTTATTTAAATTGTTCTATGGGGACCTGTGTTTCTTGTTTCTAATTTGTAATAAGATCAGAATAAAGTCAGAATTAGTGAATTTTTTAAATAGAGAGATGGTCATAATAAAGTGGTAGTTTATATTATAGACATAAGAAAGAACATGGCATTCTTTTTAAGTCATTTAAGGTAACTGATAAAATAATAATTATTATTTTATTAAAACTCATTTTCCGGAGTGCCTGGGTGGCTCAGTCATTGGGCGTCTGCCTTCAGCTCAGGTCATGATCCCAAGGTCCTGGGATCAAGCCCCACATGGGAGGCCTGCTTCTCCCTCTACCACTCTCCCTGCTTATATTCCCTCTCTCGCTGTGTCACTCTCTGTCAAATAAATAAATAAATAAATAAATAAATAAATAAATAAATAAAATCTTTTAAAAAAACAAACTCCTTTTCCTAGGCATCACTCACTGAAGAATCCTCATTTTGGTTCAAAGCCATATACATAGGCCATATAAAGAGATATATATTTTTATTCATCTAAAATGGTGTCATATTATTCATGTATAAAATTTACTAGCTGTGGTCAGAGAATACCTTAGGCTCCATTGAGAGCTATATTTTCTACCTAATTTTCTGACTTATAGTAGATTTAAAATGTTGCAATTAACCAAATGAATGACAGAGTAACATTTTAGAGAATAAGCCCAATCTTTTTTAGGGGAAAAATAACATAAAGGAAGATTCAGAGTTATACTTAGAGTCCTGATATTTAAGTAGCATGACTAATCCATAAGTCATGTGAAAAAGATTGGCAATTTGAGATTAAATCATCTTTAATGTGAAGAAATATTTTTATATAGTTTCTAAATGAATGAGTTTAATATTAAGAACTATCGTTGTGGAATGTCTCTTTAGGAAGATAAATGATAAAAATCTATATTGTAGTGCAGTGCTATTGACTCAATAGGTCTGGGATAAGACCTGATTTTCTGTTCTCTAATAATCACGGAGGTCGTATTAGTGATTCTGGTCATGGACCACACTTCGTATGGTCCATGAGTATTTTATTGTATATCATTATGTAAGAGTATTATTGGCAAATAATAATATTCAAGAAAGGCAACTTTGTTTTTATTACATACTTGAAAATACTTTCTTTCAGGAAAAAATAATTGAGGAGTGGTGATATTTAGACAGAAGTATGTAATAAGGAAGAAAAGGAATAGGTGGAAGCTATTTGATGATTTGAAGAACTTCCATTGGTTGTTGCAAAGGTTCAGTTTAAATGAGAACTTGCTAACAGAACTGTCCAAAATAAAATTGGCTTCCTGCCGAAGCAGGGGCTTCCTTATAGCTGAGCATATTCTACATAGTCTGGCTAGTCTGCTAGGGATTCCTGAAGTAGATTAAAGGAGATAAACTTTGAATTCACCAGAATTTATATCCTGTTGCTAATATTCTAGCTTCTGTGTTTTTTCCTTAATGATTTGAGAGTCTTGACTAAAGTGTGCCTTTTTCAAATACTAGAACATGATATGATTCTTTGCATAAAGGGGATATAAATAGATATCTGGCTCAACCTATCCAATAAAAGCACATGTGAATAGTATGGGAGTAATCATAGTATTTTTAGCATTTACTTAGCTTCACACATTGTGCAGAGCAATTCACATTGCATCTTTGTCAGGTAACTCTCATCACAAACTAAGATATTACCCCTGTTTACAGATGAGGAAGAGCAGACTGAGTGATAAATTAGTTTGACTCAGGTCATACATCTAGCATATAGCTGAGACTAGCTTCAAAGCCAGATTGTGTAATTAAAGAATTTAAATTCTTTTTTTTAAAAGATTATTTATTTATTTGAAAGACAGAGAAAGTGAGAGAGAGCATGAGAGGAGAGAAGGTTAGAGGAAGAAGCAGACTCCCTGTGGAGCTGGGAGCCCGATGTGGGACTCGATCCCTATCTCAAGGATCATGACCTGAGCCGAAGGCAGTCGCTCAACCAACTGAGCCACCCAGGCGCCCAAGAATTTAAATTCTTAACTGTGGCTTCTCATCAGAGATGATAAAAGAAGGACAAGTAAGTTAGGAAAAATGCTGCTGATAAAATCCTCTCGAACTTCATGATGCATACTGCTTTCCTTGCAAGATCTTAAGCTAAAGGATCAGGAAACTTCAAACTCATTGTTTAGTTGTACTACATCAGCATCTAGATGGATACTACATCACTTCTGTTTAAGCCATTCTCTCTTAGTGAAGTCTATAGGAGTTCATGACTGACTTACACCATTACATAAAATAAAAATGATCGCGGTCTTTGCTTTGGTGAAAGTAATTGAGTATCAGAATTTTTATAAACTTTTATCCTATGTTCTCATTTTCTAAAAGACTGAGAATAAATATATATTTTCAAAAAGCGGTAAGTCTTTTAATCTTGAGGATAAACTTTATTAATAACTAACATTAATGGAATACAGTCGTCCCCTCTTATGCACAGGGAATGTGTTCCAAGACCCCCAGTGGATCTCTGAAACTGCAGTAGGACAGAACCTGTATATACTGTTTTATTCCCTATGCATAAAAACCTATGATAAAGTTTAACTTACAAATTAGGCACAATAGAGATTAACAGCATCTAATAATAAAGAGAATAATTGTAACAATATGCTGTAATAAAAGTTGTGTGAAGATGATTTCTCTTTCTCAAAATATTGTATACTTGCACTCGACCTTCTTGTGATGATGGGAGATGATAAAATGCCTACATGATGAGATGAAGTGCGGTGAACGTTGTAGGCGTTGTGATGTAACATTAGGCTACTACTGACCTTTTGAGGATATGTCAGAAGAAGGATCATCTGCTTCTGGACTTCCTTTGATCATGAATAATGGAAAGCATGGTATGGGTGGGGACTACTGTATACCATTAATAACATTTTAGTTTCTTCATCTTGGAGATAAGCCTTATGCAACTGTTATTTAATAGCATTCTTCTGAGTAACATTTAAAGAGTATGACAAATTTTCAGGAAAAGAAAGAAAATCAGAGTCCTAAGCAGAACTTCCGAAAACAGGACTTGTGCAAAATAAGAAGGGGGAGAGTATATTTTTACAGTAAAGGCAGAGTAGCTAAAATAAACTCAGGCAAAATACTGTCCATTTAACTTGACATAATAAAGAGTAGATTTCTGATAATCTTTAGAGGCGAAACATATATAATTGCCTTGTTAACAGTGAGGAAAATGTGGAAAATAATGAAATAATGCAGGTTATTTAACAATTAGAACATCTAATAACTGTTCTCTTTTGTTGTATTTATAACAATATGATTTGTGAAGAAGATGATGGATACTTTCTACCTGATATCCATTCTACTTATAAAGTCCCTTTCTCTTTCTTTAATTTCTTTGAGCTTCTCTTTTTTTCATCCTCATCTCAAGGAATGAATGAATGAATAAATTAATGAATAAATAAATAAATTATGTTTTAAAAGCACAAAAAATGATGAAAACCCAGGGGGTAAATGCTAGTCTTAAATTGAAAGTATTATAACACATATCCACAGAGATTTCCATAGTAAAAAAAAAATCCTTATATCTTTCTCACATGGTCTTATTATTTTCCAAATATCATAGAATTACAGAGCTAGAAGGGATATTAAAAGCAAATGCATCCCAACTGAAATAGAACCCAAAGACATAAAACTGGCTTGTAGGAAAGTAAAGGACATAATCTTGAACTTCTGGTTCCAATTACAGTGATTTTCTAGCATGCCATTAATATTTAATATGTGTTTTTTTCTTAAATCACTTTTGCTTTTTTGAGAGACAAAGAGAGGATGAGGGGAGGGGCAGAGAGAATCTTAAACAAATTCCATGCCTAGCACAGAGCCTCAACACACTGAGATTGTGACCTGAGCTAAAATCAAGAGTCTGGTGCTTAACTGGCTGAGCCACCCAGGTGTCCCTTGATATGTGATTTTTGAATGTAGGATATTTATAGATTTCAGCTTATAAAATATGTGATGATCCTTTATCCCTTAAAGTAAGTGAAAACAAAATCAAAACATGGGTTACAAAATAATGGTAAATAGACATTATTCTATTTCAATGAAGACTAATACCCAGGGTGATTAAATAAGTCATACAAATTATAAAGGTTGTAATTATTTGGTTGGTATGAAAATAGATAATCTCCAAGATGATGAGTTTTCCACACATTACCATTGTGGAAGAAACATTTTTTTCCAAGTAAATTTTAACTAATATTATAGAAAAGTGTTACAGCAGCAGCTCATTAAGAGTCATCTTACTTGGGTTATAAAAGGAATTTGCTTGCTCTTTCCAGGTCCTCAAATAGGAATTATATACAAGTTATAGTGTATAATAATGATCAAAGGTAACTTGAAAATATAGTGGAATGCACTAATTCAAGCATTAGCAGACCTTGTTCTTTACTAGGTTTTACTATGTAATTGCCTTACAAACATGCAAGGGAATTAGGATTAAATTTCATATCTACAGAACAGTAAAAGTAGATCCTGCTGTGCTTACTTCAGTCAGTCTTAGTAAGGATCAAATGAAAGACTATATCAATGTTTATTTATAAATAATTTAGATTGGTATGTCAGTGCAGGTTATTAGAAATCATGAAGTAGCGACTTCTCAGTTTTCAGACAAATCAAGGAAGATTCTATAAAAATTAATGACTTTCCCAAAGTCATATAAGTAAATAAGAGCAGACCTAAGAACTTGTTTATTGTCATATATCCCTTTCCATTCATTTCTGAATTGCATTGTTCAGTCATCATTCTCTTCAATGTCACCTTATTCCAAGGAATGTCACTAGAAGGAAAGAAAAACAAACCTTATATGCTATCATACATTATAAAGCATTACCTTCCAGTTTTTTAGTGTTAGGTTTTATACTTCTGAAAATTTAAATGTCACATTTTTGCACAAAATAAGGTACTTATAGCATATTAGTTTGATAAGGAAAACTGAGAAATTGCTTTGCCCGTAATAGATTTTCTTTACGAGTTAGTATTCATTGCCTTTGAAGATTAAGTTTATTGATTTTTTTCATTTTTTTGTTTTTTTACCATAACAAGACTTTTCCAAATACTCAGGACATAATTAACCCAGAAAGTATATTTGTCTTTTTAGTACCTAACAAATATTAATTAATTATTTTAGGGGCAAGTCACAAGATAAGAACTGCTATGGTCTAATGAATCATGTTCTATAAAAGCATGGATTTTGTATTATTGGAGTATGGAAGGGCACATACGTATAAGATGATTAGGTAAATATATAATCAATGCAATATTACATAATTTGAAAACATGCAGCATAAATATGTAAATCACTAATCATTAGGAAAATGCAAATTGAAATCATGATAATACCTTATACCTGTTAGGATGGCTGTTACTAAAAAGTTAAAACATAAGTGTTGATGAGGATATGGAGAAGGGGAAACTTTATGCACTGTTGGTAGAATGTAAATTGCTATAGCTATTGCAGAAGACAGCATGCAGTTTCCTCTAAAAATTTAAAAGAACAGAACTACCATATGATTCAGCAATTTCACTTCTGAGCTATATTCAAAGGAAATTAAATCATTATCTTGAGACATCTGCACTCCCAAGTTTATTGCAGCATTATTTACAATAGTCACAGTATTGATGCAATCAGTGTGTCCAGCAGAAGATAAAGGATAAAGAAAATGTGATTGAATGTGATATATACATTGGTACAAAATGTTATTCAGCTTTATAAAAGAAAGAAATCCTGTCATTTTCAACAACATGGATGAACCCAGAGGAATTATGCTAAGTGAAAGAAGCCAGACACAGAAAGAGAAATACTGCATGATCCCATTTATATGTGAAATCTAAAAAAGTCAAATGCATGGAGACAGTAAATGATTGATTACTGGGAATTGAGAAAATGGGGAGATGTTGGTCCCAAGGTATAAATTCTCAGTTACAAGATGAATTAATTCTGGAGACCTAATGTGTACAGCACGGTGACTTTATAGTTAATGTAGTGTATACTTAGAATTTGCTAAGAAAGTAGATCTTTTTTTTTTTTAAACAAACATCTTTTTTTTTAAAAAAGATTTTATTTATTCATTTAACAGAGAGATAACACAAGCAGGCAGAGAGGCAGGCAGAGGTAGAGAGAGGAGCAGGCTCCTTGCGGAGCAAGGAGCCCGATACGGGACTCGATCCCAAGTCGCTGGGATCATGACCTCAGCCAAAGGCAGTTGCTCAACCAACTGAGCCACCCAGGCGTCCCAAGAAAGTAGATCTTAAGTATATTTGCCACCAAAAAAAAATAATAATAGTAACAACTGAGGTGATGGATATGTTAATTAGCTTGGTCATAGTAATCATAGTAATCATTTCACATATACATATATATATAAAATCACTTTGCTCACCTAAAATATATATAATTTTTATTTGTCAGTCATACTTTAGTAAAGCTCTCTTCAATAAATTAATGCAGATTTTGTATTAAATGCAAGGGCATAAACATAAGGTAATTAGATATAGATATTATTAATTCATTATGTAATTTGAATACATAATATAAATGTTTGTATAAATGTATTAATGGTTGTGGCTAGATACTTCTACTAAATTCCTTAAAAAGTAAAAGTGTAGACAGTTTTTCAAGTAATAATGAAATATACACATGTAATATTGAGGTCACTGATTCTTCAGAGAAAATAATCTCTTAAGAATAAAGTATTGCACAGTTTGAAATTAAATAAAATTAACAAAAGTTGTCTTGTCACATATAGCTTTCAAAAAGACTGAAAGTAAAGCAAGGTAGAGCACTAGACGCTAGACAATTTAGTGGTCTCTCTGAAATATTAAGATGGATTTTGAGTTCATGTCACTTTCACTGGTACTTGCATTTCTTTGTTTAAATCCAATTACTTTCTTAATATTCTCCACATGGAAAATGAAGCAGCGCCATTTGCATTTTAAAAGAATGTGACGTGGTAAATCATGCTCAATGCCAAAGCTAAGTTATTTCTTTAATATGGTTATGATGTAATCTACCCCAGATTTATTCAGATATACCCAGAATCATCCTAACCCTGACCTTTCTGAATTCAATATGGTGCCTTATTAAAAGACTATATATAATTTTTTTCAAAATGGTCAAAAGAGAGATTTTAGTGTGATTTCACTCTTTCCAGGTTCTTGCAATATTTAACCCTTTCATGTTTAAAGATTTTTTTTTTAAAGATTTTATTCATTTATTTGACAGAGAGAGAGAGATCACAAGTAGGCAGAGAGACAGGCAGAGGCGGGGTGGGGAAGCAGGCTCCCTGCTGAGCAGAGAGCCCGATGCGGGGCTCGATCCCAGGACCCTGAGATCATGACCTGAGCCGAAGGCAGAGGCTTTAACCCACTGAGCCACCGAGGCGCCCCTAAAGATTTTTTTTTATTCCCCACTATTGAAGATAAAGTAACTTAGACCTATAAAGACAAAAAGCACATTAATGATCACATAGCCCTGGAGGGGAAGTGGGGGAAAAATAGAAGCAACTTCCAGAGGGTATAAGGTTTCTTTTTGGGGAGGATGAAAATATTCCAAATTGATATTGGAAGTAGTTGAATACTTCTTTGACTATAATGGAAAAATAGAATCATACACTTAATTTTTTTATTTTTTATTTTTTAAAAATTTTATTTATTTATTTGACAGAGAGACATCACAAGTAGGCAGAGAGGCAGGCAGAGAGAGGGGGGAAGCAGACTCCCCGCTGAGCAGAGAGCCTGATGCAGGGCTCGATCCCAGATTCGATCCCAGGACCCTGAGATCATGACCTGAGTTGAAGGCAGAGGCCTTAACCCACTGAGCCACCCAGGTGCCCCAAATTGTACACTTTAAATGATTAGTTTGTGTGGGATATAAAGCTCAGTAAAGCTATTAAAAATTTAGTCTACAAAACAAATATATAAAAATCATATTTCCTTTCAGTAGTGATTTAATAAAAGAAAATTTCATGAACATTTTGAAAATTCTGAAGTTTGTTCATATGTTCATGGATTATGGGTTATATTTCAAGCATTTACTAATATGGGTAAAGTTTATAGGATTGCTTTCAACTAAACACATTTTTTTTACTAAATTCTATCTCCTTGCTGACAATCCAAGTAAGAGGAAAATACTATTTGTGTTAAAGTAATCGTTTAACTAGTTGTGCAGAATATTTACTTTTCTGTCCAAAGTGTTTTCAAGTGATCAAAGCTAAATTTATTGACAATATTATAAATTCTTCTTTATCTCTACTCATCTAATCCTCATCATACTCTCTGGGGCATATAATGTAATTATTCTTATTTTAAAGTATGATAACAAGGCAGAGAGAAGGTAAGTACTTTGATTTATGTGGCAAAATTATTAAGTGGTAAATCCAAGATTTATAAATATGAAGTCTGACTCCAGAATAGCTTTTAGTTACTATGCTTAGTGTCTTGATAAGGTTCAAAAGTACTTACTGACTTGGCAGGATAATACTGTGCTCATATGGACTATGAAAATAAAAGAAATTGAAGTAGCAAGTCACAAACACTAAATTACAAATCTCCTTTGGATGAATAAGTTTTTATTATAATGGTAGTGATAAATAAATAAATAAAAATACTTAATATTTATATAGTATTTGATTTATGCAAGAATGCTTTTTAAAAAATAACACTTTAAAATTATAATTTTCATATTAAAGTTGAGAAAACATATAAATGTGGAAAATAATTTGACAGTCATACAGCTAGACATTAGTAGAGTCCAATTATTTATTTTCTAATATAAAACATAGGAATTATGGGGGCGCCTGGATGGCTCAGTGGGTTAAAGCCTCTATCTTCGGCTCAGGTCATGATCTCAGGGTCCTGGGATCCAGCCCTGCATCAAGCTCTCTGCTCAGCAGGGAGCCTGCTTCCCCCTCTCCCTCTGTCTACTTGTGATTTCTCTCTCTCTGTCAAATAAATAAATAAAATCTTAAAAAAAAAATAGGAATTATGGAGAACCAGGAGGAGAGATTATATATGAAACTTTATTTAATCTCTTCTGTAAGGAATCTAGACTTTACCAACTTTGTAGTTAGCTCTGACTAGGAGCTCAGCAATTATTGAACTACCTGCCTCTAAAAGCTTTTCTTAACTCTCCACTAGGAAAGTCATTGCCTAAAGACAGGTAGATGTGCCTAGGCATGAGCTTATTGACCAGTAGGACAGTTAGCCATAGGAAAAAATATAAAAGATGGTATTAACTTATTTATGAGTATATTAGGGAGCTCAAGTCAAATGGAAGCCTAACTATATTTGTGGTAAGAAATCCAGTGGAATTTTATTGCATTAATGATAGGTACTCCATGTAGTAGCAGTTAAAAGGGAATCATATAATTAGAAAAGAACATCAAAATTAAACAGCAATAAATAAATAACCATATGCTTTCCACTACCCAGTTTAATAATTAAAATACAGTAAGGTTGGGTGTGCAAATATATATATTTAGGGGGAAAAATAGAGTGATGTGTAGTCTCAGGAGATCTGGCCTTGATGTTTAGGCTACCTTTCAAAACTTAATTTTTTTTTAAATGTATAACCATTTGAACTTAGTACTTCAGACACTATCCCATCTCTCACCTCTCTCCATTAAAGTTGATTTTCTTGAGAGATTTGTCTGTACTCCCCACTCATGTTTATATCTACACTCAGTGAAAAACCCACTCCAATTTGATATCTGCTACCATTACTCAACAGAATAGCTCTCACTTTGTTCAGTGAACTTATGGTAAAAAGTCAATGAATGTTTCAGAACTCGTCTTACTTGACCCAGTGGCCATTTAAAAAATTACCCTTCTTCATATTATTATTATTATTTTTTATTCCTGTGGCTTCTTTGATGACATAATCACCTGGTTTTCTTGCAACCTCTCTGATTTCATCTCTTGTTTTATTTGCTAGTTTTCCTATATATCTGTGTTAACTGAAATGTTTCCTCAAGGTCCTGTCTTGCCTTTCTTCCCATTCCATATTCTATCACTACTTTTCCTGTATTTTCTAAAACAAATATCACAAATATGTAGGATGATGAGGCATTCTAACATACAGAAAATTTTCTTTGATAAAGAAAACCAAAGTGGCAACTTTTGAATGGCAGAGTAAAAGCCTCTAAAATCCATGTTTAACTAAAGGCAATAAGAACACTTGCAAAACTGTAAAAAATCAACTTTTTAAAAAACTGGAAATAAAAAGAAAGCTTATAGCAATCTAAGAATTGTTCATTCAAGAAGAATTGCTGAATCTTATAGGAAGAGTGACTCTTACTGTGTTAAACCTTTCCTAGTCCCATCCCTCTTTGTCCAACCCCATGGTAGCCTTAAAAACCAACTATAGTCTCAGAACTATAGTTGCTGTCAAAACAAGCAGTATAGAAGCCTTTGGAGTAGGAAGAACAAGTTACCCAGTAGCATCATTTCCAGAGGACTTCACACTATTTAACCTGTCTTACCCACAGTGGCATACTCCATTCACAGGTCTTGTCTTTGACCGGCTCACTCTTTATAAACAGCACTATCCACAGGGCATCTGTAAAAAATTATAGAGGCAATTGTTTAACATTGCAGCTTTATAGTATAGCAATACAATTAGGGCTAAAAAAAGGCTGACCAAAAAACTTCAAGGAAAAACTAGCAAATGAAATATTCATGAGGAGATCTGTAAAGCTTCAAAATACTCATGGGAATCTAGGAGGCTACACCCATATGCAGGGCTGTGCACATGCCCAGAATAGACCCTGGAAGGCCCCAATCTCTCACTACTGACTGAACTTGAGGCTCCATAAAACCAAAAATTAATGACTAAGTCAAACTTGTAATCGGCTTGACAGTGCATGGTGGATATGTGCACACACAATGAGCCTACCAGCAAAAGCTGAGAAAATTACTGATTCATGTAATTTAAGGAAATCTCTGTATAATCATTAGCTGACTCCTAAGCTAACCAGAGACTTTATTGCCCTCACATGACAAAAAATAAACACAAGATAGAATTAGTTTAGGAAAGTCACTAAAGAAATGTTAATAACAAGAAACACTAACAATAAACCCTGGGTGGGGGAAGGATCTAATTTCTATAGTTAACACATTACATGATTTATATCTTAATTTTCTCAAAAAATGGCAAGATACTCCAGCAAAAGGGAAGTATAGCTATCTATACATTGAGAAAACAAACAAAAACCAATCAATTAAAGCCATTTCCAAAGAACTCCAGATGTAGGCTTACTGGATAAAGACTTGGACAAAAACTGTTATTCATATGTATCCATATATGTTAAAGAACTGAAGAAAAATCATGTTTAAAGAATAAACAGGAAGTATGAGAATGGTGCCACACCAAATCAAGAATATAATAAAAATAAAATCAGAACAGAATGAAATAGAAGTTGTATTATAACTGAAATGAAATATTCTCCACTTGAGCTCAATGGTAGTAACAGATGAAATAATCAGGGAATATAAATACAGATCAATTGAGATTATCAAGTCTTAAAAACCAAAATAGTTATAAATGTATAAATGTTAAAGATTTAAAATCATTTAATGTATGATCTCTACATGCAATAAAATAAAAATCACTAACAGAAGGAAACAGAAAAATCGCACATGTGGAAAATAAATAGCACACTTCTAAATGAGACATGAGTCAAAAAGAAATCACAGTGGAAGTTAGAAAATACCTTGAGATGAATGAAAATGAAAATAGAAAATACAAAGTCTTATGGGGTACAGATAAGTCTGTTTTGAGGGAAACTTAGAATTGTAAACATATATTTAAAAAGGAAGGAAGATGTTATGTTAATAACCTATCATCTTAAGAAATGGCAAAATGAAAAACAAATTAGGGGCTTCTGGGTGGCTCAGTAGGTTAAGTGACCAATTCTTGGTTTCTGCTCAGGTCATGATCTCAGGGTCATGGGATCGAACCTCGTGTTGGGCTCTGTGCTCAGCAAGGACTGTTTTTGTCTGTCTGCTTTTCCCCTGCTCGCTCACTTTCTCTGTCTCTCAAATAAATAAATAAAAATAAAAAACATTATAAAAAGAAGAATAAATTAAAAGGCAAGCAGTAGGAAAGAAATTTTGAAAGACGAGATCAGATATAAATGAAATAAGATAAAACAGTAGAGAAAATTAATGTATACAAAAGCCGATTATTTAAAGAGATGAGCAATTGACAGATTTTTGGCTATTCTTACCAAAAATAAGACAAAAATATCCAATTACAAAAAATCTGGAATGAAAGAGAAGGCTTTAGTATTAGCCTTATAGAAATAAAAAGAATTAAATTGCAATACTGGGAACAATTGCATGCTAATAAATTAGAAAACTAAAGAAATTTGGCAGATTCCTAGAAAGACACAAATTACTTAATCTTAACTCAAAATTAGAAAATCTGAGTAGAACTAAAACAAGTAAAATAATTGAACATGTAATCAAAAAACTTTCCATGAAGAAAAGCCTGGGACCAGATGGCTACACTGTTGAATTCTATCAAACATTTAAGGAAGATTCAAAAATTATTCAAAAAGTAGAAGTTGAGAGAACACTTCCCATTCATTGTGTGAGAGTCAGTATTAGCCAGATACCAAAACCAGGCAAAGATAACACAAGAAAATGAAATTATAGACCAGTATCTAATAACTGTAGACACAAAAATCTTTAATAGTAATGCTAGCTAACTGAATTAAGCAACACATAAAATGCCATTGCCAAGGAGGATTTATTTCAGGTGTGCAAAGTTTGCTCAAAATGTGATATTTAGGGGTTCCTGGGTGGCTCAGTCCTTGGGAATCTGCCTTCAGCTCAGGTCATGATCCCAGGGTCCTGGGATCAAGCCCCGCATCAGGCTCCCTCAGAGAAGGCCTGCTTCTCCTTCTCCCACCCCCTGCTTTTGTGTTCCCTCGCTTGTTCTCTCTCTCTCTCTCTCTCTCTCTGCCAAAAAAATAAATAAATAAAGGTTATTTAATCAATATAATGAATATACCATATTAATATAATAAGGGGCAAACCACATGATTACCTTCATAGATATAGAAGAAAAAAATGGATAAATGCCCACACCCTTTGGTGATAAAAACCTCTTAACTGAATAAAAGAGAATTTCCTCAACCTAATAAAAGCTATATATAGGGGCGCCTGGGTGGCTCAGTGGGTTAAAGCCTCTGCCTTCGGCTCAGGTCATAATCTCAGGGTCCTGGGATAGGCTTAGGTCCTGGGATCGAGCCCCACATCAGGCTCTCTGCTCAGCAGGGAGCCTGCTTTCCCTCTCTCTCTGCCTGCCTCTGCCTATTTGTGATCTCTCTCCCTCTGTCAAACAAATAAATAAATTTTTTTTAATAAAAAAGCTATATATAAAAAACCCACACTAACATATTTAATGATAAAAGGCTAGATGCTGCCTCCCTAATATCAGGAACAAGAAAAAAAAAAACTGCAATTGCCACTTTTATTCAACATTTTATTGGAAATTCTATCTAGGGTATTTGGCAAGAAAAAGAAATAAAGAGTTTAGATAAGAACCGAAGAAGTGAAGATATCTCTATTTTCAGAAGATACTATCTTCTGTAGAAAAAACGAATGCACAAAAATGTAATTAGACCTTAGAAAGTTCAGCATAGTTTCAGAATGCAAGATCAGTACACAAGACAAGTTATAGTCTTAAAAACTAAAAATGAACAGTGCAAAAATGAGATTAAGAGATTAAGAACAATTCCATTCACAAAAAACATCAAACCTTAAATGATTTAGGAATAAATTTGACTTAATAAACACAAAACTCATACACTGAAAATGCATCATTGAAAGAAATTAAAGGAGATATAAATAACTGGACAAACCTTCCATGTTCATGGATTAGAAACTTAATAGTGATAAAATAGCAAACTTCTTAAATTGATTAAGCATACTTCTTATCAAAATCTCAGCTGCATTTGTTTTGTTGTTGCATAATCAAGTTGATTCTACAATTCATGTGTAAATGTAAGAGATTCAGAATAAAATAATCTTGAAAATGAAGAAAAAGTTGGAGAATTTACAGTGCTTGGTTTTAAGTGTTACTACAAAGCTACAATGATCAAGATAGTGTGGTAGCGTCACAAGGATAGAAGTACAGATCATTGGAGGAAATTACTATGGAATGAACTTCAGAAAATCAAAATAGAGATTTTACCTAAAGGCTGGTGGTGAGCATCAAGTATATGCTTACCTATACAGCAGTGATTAAATTTGGCTTTATAGAAAGGGGATGTTATAATGGCCATATGTTGTATGTACTGATACTGTAGATAAGGAACACCAAACAAAAGGGAGAATAAGGATAACACAGGCAAAACATTATTTTTATTTTCTACCAGTAATAATGAGCAGTGACAGCAACAGTATTGTTTTCTCTGTAAAGCAGGATATAGCAAATGAGTAATTATGAGGTACTTTAATTATGCCATCACTTGTGTTCTTGAAAACTAGCATTTTCAGAGTGGAAAAAAAGAAGATACAGATGTACTAAAAACATTGTGGTGGAAAAGGAGATACAGATGTAATATAAAAGATTAAGTAAACCTCCCAGAGTCCGAAATTGAATCAGCATGGCAAAATTTATCAGCTCTCTATGTCTTTCCTTTCTACCTTTTCCACTGAGAAGGCTTGGAAACAACCACCAATCAAATAGTGAACCATGCTAGTGAAAAGATTTTGGTCTTGCCTGACCAAGTTTCTAAAGTTACTTTTACAACTATCAAGTATATGGCTGCTTATTCACTTTCAGTTTCTAAATCTTGTGGGTAATACTAACTCAAAACTATGAAAGGAAGGGAAAATGAGGAAAGATAGTTCCAGTTTATCTAAACTGGCATGGTGCAAATCCACCACATGCGATGTCTATTTATGCACCAGTGGGTGATAAGATTATAAAAGATCATAAGGAAGTAATTGATAAAAGAGTCAGGATAGAGGTTATTTGTAGAAGAGGGCAGGGCAGTGTGATTGAAATAGTATAAAAGTTTCTAGAGTGGATAGCAAAATTCTCTCTTGACGTAGGTTGTCATTATAGGTGTTCACCTTGTCATATTATTTGGTAGTCTGTACAATGGTTTTATGTATTTGTGTTTTATTTTACAATAACATGATTAAGAAAAACAAATATGAATACCGTTTTGAGGTGTCAGTGGGATATTCAGAGAGACAGTGGTATACTGTATGTATGTTTGGAGTTCAGGAATGAGATTGAATATAGATTTTTGTTTTTTTGGTTTTTTTAACAGTGTGAAGTTATAGGAAGATGAGATGTATAAAAAGAGAATACAGCTAAGGCTAGAACCATGAAGTAGGCAAAGGAAGATAACTAGGAATAATACTGAAAAAAAAGAGAAAGAAAAAAAAGAAGACAGCAGAAGATGCTATTTCGTGATCTATACAACAACTAATTACTCTTGTATGAAATGTTAAATGGAAGTGTTTTCTTAAATAATTGTTCTCATTGTCAGGGTGAGTACACAGAGTAAAGAAACAGACATATGCCAGTAGGCTTTCTAGAAGCCAACAAGCTCTTCTTGCTCTAAACATTTATAACATATGTCAAGTCCTTAGAAAAACTGTTGGAAATAATCTTTTGTTTTTCTTAGGGTGTCAAACTTGATATTTTGATATAGCTTTCATTACTCTTATAATATTCCTAGTTTCTTTCTGTAATTTATCACTTTTGCTTTATGGATCTGCTAAGGATGAGAAGTTGTGGCATGAAAATGTGGCTTACTTTTTCTATGTCTAGAAAGTTTTTATTTTATTTTTTATTTTATTTTATTATTTTATTTTATTTTTCACTATCTGGACTATCAGACGTGGGGCTCGAACTCACAACCCTGAGATCAAGACCTGAGCTGATTTCAAGAGTTGAATGCTTAACTGACTGAGTCACCCAGATACCCCTAGAATGGTATTTATTTTAAAATGACTGCTTTTAAATTTTAGTTCATTCATTCTTAAATAATGTGTTATTTATCATCTTAGGCCTTTTTTTTTCCTTAAGTGCTCATGGCAATAGTTCCATTAGATTTCCTGTAAAGCGATAATAAATTTCATTCTTGGTATAAACTGTACTTTAAATACGTACACTTTAATCTCTTCATAGTTGAGTAATTTATTTTATTATAATCAAATGTTTAGTTTAAAATATGAAAAATCAGAGTTAAGTAATATATCTATCATATCTAAAAATTATTTTCATATTTGGTAAGTCTTGGTGGAGTACTTGAAATAAAACTGAAGTGCTCTTGGGTATATCATGCATACATTTTCAAAAATTTCATAGGTTCTAAGAAGGATGAAGATAATATAAGCCATAGGATTAGATAAAACCAGAGCCCAGACTGCCTTTTATAGCCACAATAGCCTATTAGAGATATTTGCCCCTTAATTCCCTATTATCATGGACTGTAATAAAAAACACGATGAATCTTTAAATGAGTATTTGGTATTCATTAAAACACAAGACAAAAACAGCTTCTTCCCTGAAAGGATTAGTTTACATCATAGCAATCATAGTAAACCAGTGTCTTACATGATAAGAAAGCAGGACTGAAGCATTACTTTTTTTAAAAAAAATTTATTTATTCATGAAAGACAGAGAGAGAGAGGCATTGGAAGAAGCAGGCTCCTCACTGAGGAAGGAGCCTGATGCTAGACTTAATCCCTTAATCCCAGGACCCCAGGATCATGACCCAAGCCAAAGGGCGATGCTTAACTGACTGAGCCACCCAGGTACCTGGCAATACATATATATATACATGCATGTATATATATATGTGTGTGTGTGTGTGTGTGTATATATATATATATATATATATATATATATATATATATATATATACCTCTTTTGAAAGGATTTTTTCACTCTTCTGTATTTTTAAAACCGATTATCAGAGTCAAGTACATATTTTCTCATCCTTGGAAAAGACATGACAAGAAGCAAAGAGGTATTGTAGCACTACTTGAAGTCTGCCATCTGGTATAGATTGAGATGAATTGTATGTGAACTCATTTAATGTATCTTCATCTTATATAAAGCATGAGCTTCAGAGTCGTACAGTGCTATCATTTTGGTGATCAAAATGGTAAGATTCCAAGTACTAGTTTCCATTAAAATGAGTAATGACACATTAAAATTCAAAACTAAATCTGGAAGTGTTTTTAAATTTTATAAAATCTGTAATTTTCAGTGGAGACAAATAAGACATTCAAAATATAAAGACTTCTCCAAAACCACATGGTAGTTCATTTTTGAACTGGTCTTAGAATGCTGATTTCCTAAACACTCATTCTGGGCTTGTCTTACAGAAAAATGACAATCTCTGGAGAATGTTTTCTGCTCTGAAACAGAGTTTGGTGGAGCTATTTTGGATTATTTATTTACGAAAGTGACAGGATGGACTTTTTGAATCTATTGTATTCTGTTGAATCTAAATTTAATAGATCGTTTGAATGTCTTCAGAAGTAATTGAATCAACTTATTACTGGGGTGTGTGTGTGTGTGTGTGTGTGTGTACAGAGCAAAACAATTGTATTAATTCATTCAATAAACATTTATCTAATTTTCTGCCAAATACAATGCTACATCATGTAGATATGAAGTTGAAGAAAAGTGAGACCCTTTCCTTAAAGTGCATTTCTGTTTTCCCTGGGAGATTTTGAAATGAAATTGTAATATAAAATACAGAAGTCATAATGCTTTCATCAAATATTCTAATTCTCCTTTCATCCACTTTCCTCCTCCCTTGAATGTGCATATTTCCAGGGCCTCATTTTGGCTGGTAAAGTATAAGCAGAAATTTAGGTTACTTCTCCACTGAGAATGATATTTGCCATGGGTTTTTCATAGATGGCTTTATGATATTGAGGTATATACCCTCTATCCCTATACTGTGAAGAGTTTTGATCAAGAAAGGATGCTGTACTTTGTCAAATGCTTTTTCTGCATCTCTTGAGAGGAGTATCATAGGGTTCTTGTTCTTTCTTTTATTAATGTATTATATCACTTTGATTGATGTGTGGATGTTGAAACAAGCTTGCAGCCTAGAAATAAATCCCACTTGATCGTGGTGAATAATCCTTTTAATGTACTGTTGTATCCTATTGGCTAGTATTTTGGTGAGGAATTTTGCATCCATGTTCATCAGGGGTTTGGTCTGTAATTCTCCTTTTTGATGGGGTCTTTGTCTGGTTTTAGGATCAAGGTAATGCTGGCCTCATAAAATGATTTTGGAAGTTTTCCTTCCATTTCTATTTTTTTTAGAACAGTTTCAGGAGAATAGGTATTAATTCTTTTTTAAATGTTTGATGCAATTCTCCTGGGAAGCCATATGGCCCTGGGCACTTGTTTTTTGGGAGATTTTTGATTACTGCTTCAATTTCCTTACTGGTTATGGGTCTGTTCAGGTTTTCTATTTCTTGCTGGTTCAGTTTTGGTAGCTTATATGTCTCTAGGAATGCATCCATTTCTTGCAGATTGTCTAATTTGCTGGTGTATAGTTGCTCATAATATGTTCTCATAATTGTTTGTGTTTCTTTGGTGTAGGTTGTGATCTCTCCTCTTTCATTCATGATTTTTATTAATTTGGGTCCTTACTCTTTTCTTTTTGATACATCTGGCCAGGGACTTATCAATCTTATTATTTCTTTCAAATAACCAGCTCCTAGTTTCATGGATCTTTTCTACTGTTCTTTTGGTTTCTATTTCATTGATTTCTGCTCTGGTCTTTATTATTTCTCTTCTCTCGCTGGGTCTAGGCTTTATTTGCTGTTCTTTCTCCAGCTCCTTTAGGTGTAGAGTTAGTTTGTGTACTTGAGACTTTTCTTGTTTCTTGAGAAAGGCTTGTATTGCTATATACTTTCCTCTTAGGACTGCCTTTGCTGCATCTCAAAGATTTGAACAGTTGTGTTTTCATTTTTATTTGTTTCCATGAATTTTTGTAATTCTTTAATTTTTGGGTTCACCCATTCATTTTTTAGTAGGATGCTCTTTAGCCTTTATGTATTTGAGTTCTTTCCAACTTTCCTCTTGTGATTGAGTTCTAGTTTCAAAGCATTATGGCCTGCAAATATGCAGGGAATAATCCCAACCTTTTGGTACTTGTTGAGACCAGATTTGTAACCCAGGATATGATCTAATCTGGAGAATGTTCCATGTGCACTGGAGAAGAATATGTATTCTGTTGCTTTGGGATGGAATGTTCTGAATATATCTGGCTTGTCCATCTGGTCCAGTGTGTCATTTAAAGCCTTTATTTCCTTGTTGATTTTTGCTTAGATGATCTGTCTGTTTCAGTGAGGGGAGTTATTAAAGTCCCCTGCTATTATTGTATTATTGTCGACGTGTTTCTTTGATTTTGTAATTAACTGGTTTATATAACTGGCTGCTCCCATGTTAGGTACATAGATATTTAAAATTGTTAGTTCTTCTTGTACAAACCCTTTATGTATTATTTGGTGTCTTTCCTCATATCTTAGTATAGTTTGGCTCAAAATCTAATTTGTCTGAAATAAGGATTGACACCCCAGCTTTCTTATGATGTCCCTTAGACTGGTAAATTGTTTTCTGTCCCCTCACTTTAAATATGGAGGTGTCTTTGGGTCTAAAATGAGTCTCTTGCAGACAGCCTATCAATTTGTCTTGTTTTTTTTTTTTTTTTTTATCCATTCTGATACCTGTATCAGATTGGGGCAGTTAGCCTATTTACATTCAGGGTAACTTTTGAAAGATATGAATTTAGTGCCATTGTATTGCCTGTAAGGTGACTGTTACTGTATATTTTCTCTGTTCTTTTCTGATCTATGTTACTTTTAGCCTCTCTCTTTGTTTAGAGGACCCCTTTCAATATTTCCTGTAGGGCTGGTTTGGTATTTACAGATTCTTTTAATTTTTGTTTGTCCTGGAAGCTTTTTATTTTTCCTTCTATTTTCAATGACAGTCTAGCTGGATATAGTATTCTTGGCTGCATATTTTTCTCATTTAGTGTACTGAATATATCATGTCAGTCCTTTCTGGCCTGCCAGGTCTCTGTGGACAGATCTTCTGCCAATCTAATATTTCTGCCATTGTAGGTTAGAGACCTCTTGTCCCAAGCTGCTGTCAGGATTTTCTCTTTTACTTTGAGACTTATAAGTTTTACTATTAGATGATGAGGTGTTGACCTATTTTTATTGATTTTGAGGGGGGTTCTCTGTGCCTCCTGGATTTTGATGCTTGTTTCCTTCCCCAAATTAGGGAAATTCTCTGCTATAATTTGCTCATATATAACTTCTGCCCCTCTCTTTCTTCTTCTTCTGGAATCCCAATTATTCAAATACAATTTTGTCTTATGGTATCACTTATCTCTCAAATTCTTCCCTCATGATCTAGTAGTTGTTTATCTCTCTTCTCAGCTTCTTTATTCTTTATTCTCCATCATTTGGTCTTCTATCACTAATTCTCTCTTCTGACTCATTTATTATAGCAGTTAGAGCCTCCATCTTTTATTGCACCTCATTAATAGCTTCTTTGGTTTCACCTTGTTTAGATTTTAGTTCATTTCTCCAGAAAGGGATTAATTGTCTTTGCCTTTTTCAAGCCCAGCTGGTATTTTTATAATCATCCTTATGAACTCTAGTTCAGAATCCGAACTAGATTCAGTAACCTGAACTCTTTCTAATGTCCATATTGATTAGGTCCCTAGCAGTTGATACTTCCTCTTGTTCTTTTTTTTTGATGTGAGTTTTTCCACTTTGTCATTTTGTCCAGAGAAGAATAGATGAATGAGAGAACAAAATGCTAAAAGGGTAACAACTTCAGAAAAACATACACTAAATCAGAAGAGACCAAAAACCGGGAGAAAGGAAAGGGAAATATATATATACATGATCAGGCTGGTGAATAGAACACAGCTACACACTTGATTTGGGTGTATTTTGGTCTGTTAAAAGAAACTGCCTCCCAAATTTTAAAGAAAGAAAAAAATACACACACACACACAATAAGGGTAAATATGATGAAAGAATGGAATATGACTGTAAAGATGAAAATTTTAAAAAAAGGAATTATTAAGGTAATAAGTTGGTTGAAAAAAGAAAGAAAAAAATTAAAAAAAAAAAAAAGAATGTGATCAAGCAGGAGACTAGAACAAAGTTGTACCCTAGATTTAGGGTATATTTTCATCTGTTAGAAGAAACTGTATCCCAAAATTTTAAAGAAAGAAATACTTATACAAAATAGAAGTTTAAATACAATGAAAGGATAGACTATGACTATAAAAATGAATATTAAAAAAAGATTTTTAAAAAGCTATTGATAAGATGTTGGTTAAAATAGGAAAGAGGAAAAATTTAAAAAAATAGAAAAAGAAAAAAATAAAATTAAAAAAAATTAACTTTGAAAGATTAAAGAATCATGGGGGAAAAGCCACGAATTCTATGTTCTGTATTCCCCTAGCGCTGGAGTTTTGCAGTTCTCATTGACTGGTAAATTTGGTCTCAGCTAGATATTCTTGCTGAATTTCTGGAGGAGGAGACTGTTGTAGTGATTCTAAAGTGTCTGTGCCCAAGGCAGAATTGCACTGCCCTTGCCAGGGACCAGACTAAGTAGTCTGCTTAGGTTTGCTCTAGGTAAGTTTTATTCTCTGAAAGTTTTCTGTATAGCTTTGGAGAACAAGAATGAAAATGGCAGTCTCCCAATATCTGGCCCTGGAGGAGCCAAGAGGTCAGGGTCCCCCTCTTCAGTGAGCCCTCAGAGAAAAGCACTCTGTCTCTCTAGTCTCCAGCTGCATGGCATGCTCACCTGGTCTATGACTGAGCATTTCTGTGCCTGGCACATGGCCCCTTTTGGTTTCTCCAAACACAGCAGATTCCTGCAGTGCACTCCTGTACTGCTCCTCCCAGTGGAGGAAGTGGGGAGGGTTTCCTGGGATCTGCCACTTGTGAGGTCCCTGCTCGAAGATCCATAGTTTATGGCAACCCCGATTTGAGAGTCCATTCCTTGGCATTGTCTTTGCAGCCAGCTTTCCTGCTCCAAAACCTGGGAGCTCTGCCACACGCAGGCACCCCCAGTCTTTCTGTGACCCCAAGGGTCCTGAGACCACACTGTCCTAGCGAGGATTCCACTGCCTCCCACTTAGCCACTGGAGAAATGTCCCTCCATGGAGAAGACTTCTATAAGTTCTGATTTTGTGTTCACTGCTCTATCACTTGCTGGTAACTGGCTGATAGAGGTTCCCTCTCCCTGCAGTCTGTCTTCCCATATATTGCCTCAGATTCACTTCTCCCCTGTACTACTTCCCAGAATGTGGTCACTTTTCTGTTCATAGAATTGCTGCTTTTCTTTTCTTCAATCTCCTGTTGCAATTGTAGGTGTTCAGAATGGTTTGATAACTAGCTGAATTCCTGGGACCAGACAAAATTCAGGTCTCCTATTCTTCCACCATCTTGCTCCTCTCACCCCTAAGCAGAAGCTTTAATGCTACTTTGTGACTGCCACGTTTTCTTTTTCTTGGCTTGAATACCATAGAAACAAAAACAGAATTTTTGCAGTTGGAGTAGAGCCTACATGAGAAAAAAAATGTTTTTAAAGGCTACTGAAATAGTGGGAATTGTTTGTTATGTAGCATAACCAAACCTGTTCTGATTGATATACACTGTGTTAAGTATTATCAAGGTCCTAGCAGGTTTCACATGGCACTCCCCAAATGGGAATTTAAGAAAATTTTTAAAAAGGAACCATTTACAATAATGAAACAAAGATGTAAGGAATTACCAGTAATGGTACAGTAGGCCAGGGCTAAAATATCTTCATCATCAGTATTCTCAGATCTGAAAACATAGGCAAAGGGGTTACCAGGACCTGAAAGGGGGGGGGGGGAGAATGTGTTCTTTGAGTGAATTCATGTCAAAGTACCTCTACAAGAAGGGAACAAAGACATTTAATGCCCCAACCTCATTGTCTTCCCTTTCTCATACTTGCACACAATTAGAAGTGGTAGAACAGAGGTCAGCCTACTAATATGTACAGTATGTACATGAATTTGGAAGGGAATTTGAAAGATATTCAACACGAATACAAAAATTGACCCTTGTACAGATTATTATAGGAACACATGAAATAATACATTCCATAAAATAGTCAAAACATGAGGGCTTTCAAGAAAGTTTTGGATACAATTTGAACTAAATCTTACAGACATGATAGATATTATTTTAGGCAAATTTAAAGTTCTTCTAACCTGGATATTAAATAAAATCCCAAACTAGTATAGTATTTACGGAAATAGATTAATGATTTACTACCAGGCCGAGGATAATGAAATGATAAACCTGAAAATAATACAGTGGCCAGAGCAAGGAAGGATTTATATATTATATTAAATAATTTTGACTTTACCCAGAAGAACAAAATTTGAAAGATTTAAAAACAATGGGATAATCGAATTTGTAATTAAAAACAATATGGCAATAATAATAATAGTTTACATTATCAGATGATTACAGTGTGCTGCCTCAGGTTTTGAGCCCAAATACTCCTCATGAGGCAGATACTCTTATTATTCCTATTGGGGGGGGGATATTGAAGCAGAAAGTGATTGTTCTAGATAATATACTAGTAATAGATAACATAATAATAATGGAGTGGAGATCTGAAACTAAATCTCTGAAATTAAATGAGTGCGAGTGCAAGACTGAGGGCAAGAAACCATTTACAAAACCATAAAAGTTATTCAGATAAGGAACAATACCAGAGAGATCATGGTAATAATGAAGAGAAGAACCATTCCAACGTTTAAAACTGTTGGATAGGTGTTTGATTAGCTATGCAAGATGAAGGGGGGAAAAGATGTCAACCACATCCCACCATTTTCCTAACTGAAAACAGCCAGTTTACACTTTTGACAATCACACAAATGGCATTTTCAGTTTGAGCAAAACTATTCAAAATTAGCACAGTATATGTAGATTCACAGATGTCATTAACATACATATTTTTTTGATTTTTGAATTTATTTCAGATCTCTACACTAAAAAAGCAAAAACAGTTTAATATTGAAAATATTGCTTCTTAAGGCTTGAAAATTAAAAATTAAGTGAAAAAAACAGGAGAGTTAAATTTGCAGTTAGCTCAGTCATTAAATTAGCTCAGTCATTAAAGCTAGGGTAAATAATACTGGGCCTTTGTGATACCTATCTTAATAGATCTGTGTCATTTGAGTATTTAAAAAGCTAATTAAAATAGCAACTATAGTCTCTTAGTTCCATCACCATCTCACTAATTTTGTAGGACAAACCCATTTTTATCGTCATTAAATGCTTAACTAGCTCTTATATTCCTCTAAGGTAATCTAGGATATTTTTAGTTATGGTAAAATTTAGATGAGTTGTGAATGAATAATTTAAAGAGTTTTAACTTTAACTAAAGTCTTTCTTTTTTCTATTCTTTTTCCTCTATATCTTGGCTTGTAAACAGATTATATAAAGATTGTCTAAGGATTTATTCTATGACTGAAAACAATCATTCTTTCTAGTTAATACAGTTGAGAATTTTATCTGCCTCTTATACACACACACACACACACACACACACAGATCAGTGCATATGTTGATCAAAGTGGCATGTTGTTATATCAGAAAATATATAATCTACTATGGAACAGAGGCTATGTTATCTTCCTTTAAAGTATAAGAGTAAATGTTGCAGAGAAAATTATCATCATTAAAGAAAACTCATATTCATCTTGTTCAGATCCATGAAAATATTAATAGAAAAAAATAAGGCATAAATTATTAGTTACAGGTATAAGCTGAAGGGACTAGGTATTGTAGCGTGTGTATTAGTTATCTATTGTCGCTCTAAAAAAGTGCCTTAAAAACTATCCACAAAACAAACTTTTACCTCACACTTTCTGAGTGTCACAAAAATAGGAGAGGTTTAACTGACTTGGGGTCTGTCATGAGTTTCCAGTCAAGCTGTTAGCTAGGGCTGCCATCAACTGAAGGATGATCTGTTTCCAAGATTACTGATGAGCTGTAGATAGCAGCCTTCATTACTGCATTCTACTGAAAGCTTGACAAGAGCTGGATGATCCACTTTCAGTCTTACTCATGTGGTTATGTGGTTGGAGCCTTCAGTTCCTCACCTTGTGGGGACATGGTAAATGGCTTTTCCCAGAATGTGTGATCCAAGAAGGAAATAGTGGCATATATGGAAGCCCCAGTATCTTTTATGACTTAATGTTGGAAATAACATACCATTACTTCTTCCATCTTCTGTTGGCAGAATGAAAATGAATGAAAAATCCTAATGTAATATAAGAAGGGAATATATGAGTGTACCAGGAGAATTGAGGGCAATTTTGAAAGTAGGCTGTCATAATGTTAAAAGTTCTATGTAGTAAACAAAGAACAGGGCAAATTATAGCCAAGTAATTCTAAATAAATAAAGAAGAAATAAATTAAAAAGTGGGGTTAAGCCAATAGATTAAGACTCAGTGTAGATATAAAACAAAAATAAAAATGAAGAAATAGTTATTCAAGTTACAGAACAGGAGATTTTCTGAAGAGGATTTAAGAAAATACTAAGGAATAGAAGATGATTAATGACAGCATTTTATAAAAACACATATAATCACATAACATGAAATTCACCTTTTTAAAGTGTACAATTCAAATTTTAGTATATCCATAGATATATAACCATAAACACTATATAAATTTAGAGCATTCTTATCACTCAAAAAATAAATCCTATTAGTAGTCACTGTTTTGTCATAATCTTAGCTCCATAATCTTAACCTACTTTCTATCTCTATGGAATTGCCTGCTCTGAACATTTCATAATAATTAGTAATTAGTAGAATCATATAATATTTGGTCTTTATGCCACATTTTGATCATTTGATGAATATTTGTTTTTTTTTCTCACTTTTTGACTACTATGAATAATGCTGCTATGAATATTTGTGTAAAGATTTGTGGGGATATGTTTCATTTCTCTTGAATATATACCTACAAGTGGAATTGTGGGCTCTATGAAAATTGCATTTAATACCCTGAAGTATTGTCAAACTGTTTTCTAAAGTGGCTGTACCATTTTATTTCCACATCAATAGTGAAATGAGGTTGCAATTACTCAACATTTGCCATTTTTAGAGGTGTACAGAAATACAATTGATTATTGCATATTGATCACACATCCTGCTGGACTTGTGTGCTGGACTTACTTATTAGTTCTAACAGTGTTTGTTTTGAGGTTTTCTTCACATATGAATTCCTTTGCTCTTTCTGTATAAAAGATCATGTCATCTGCAAATATTGTTTTCTTCTTTTTCAAACTGGAATCCTGACAAGAACCTCAAGTACAATGTTGACTAGAAGTGGTGAAAGCTGATTTTAGTGGAGATATATTCAGTCTACATAAAATTTGTTATTCTAAGTATTATTAAGACTTTTTTAGAAAAATTTTAAATTGTGAACAAAGCTGAGGGAAAGGTACAGAGATATCCCATATACCTCTGAACCTTTATATGCATAACCTCCACCAGTATGAGCATCACTCAACAGAGGGCATATTTGTTATAACCAATGAAACTACACTGACAAATCATAATCACTCAAAGGCCATAGTTTGCAGTATTGTTCACTAGGTGCTGTACATTGTGTGGGCTTGAACAAATGAATAATCACATGTATTCATCATTATGTTATCATGCGTAGCATTATCACTGCCCTAAACATCTCCTGTGTTCTGCCTATTCATCCCTCCTACACTTCAACCCCTAGTCCCTGATTTTTTTATTATCTCCATAGTTTTTCCTATTCCAAAATCTTTTTTTTTAAGATTTCTTTATTTATTTTAGAGAGAGATCAGGGGGAAGAGGGCAGAGGGAGAGGGAGAGAAAGGATCTAAAGCAGACTTCCACTGAATTTGGAGCCAGTGGCAAGGCTCAATCTTACTGCCCTGAGATCATGACCTGGCCAAAATCAAGAATCAGATGCCAGCCATCTGAGCTGCCCAGGTGCCACTGACTTCCAAGATCTTATGTAATTGGAATCATATAGTATGTAGTCTTTTCTTAGGTTGGCTTCTTTTACTTAGTAATAATGCGTTTCAGGTCCCCCCATATATTTTCATAGCTCAATAGCTCATTTCTTTTTAGCACTAAATAATATTCCCTTGTCTAAATATACTACCGTTTATTTATCCATTCATCTACTAAAGAATTGTCTTAGAAAGGGTCGGGACAGGGCACCAGGGTCGCTCAATTGGTTAAGCCTTCAATTCCCAAATTTGGCTCAGGTTATTATCTCAGGGTTGTGAAATAGAGCCGCATGTTAGGCTCCGTGCTGGGTGTGGAACCTGCTTAAGATTCTCTCTCTCTCCCTCTGTCCCTCCTCCCCCTCAAAAATAAAACAAAATAAAATAAAATAAGATAAAATGGATACTCTTGGCTGCTTTCAAGTTTGAACAATTATAAATTATAAATCTGCTATAAACATTGTGTTCAGGATATTGTGTGGACATAAATTTTCAGCTTCTTTCAGTAAATACCAAGGAGTGTATTTTCTGAATCCTATGGTAAAAATATGTGTAGTTCTCCAAGAAACCACAAAATTGCCTTCCAAAGTAACTTCCTCATTTTGAATTTTCAACAAAAATGAGTGAGTTCCTGGTGTTGCACATCTTTCCTGGGATTTGCTGTTGTCAGTGATCTAGAATTTGACCCTTCTAGTATGTGCATGGTGGTATCTCATTGTTTTAATGTGCATTTTGCTGATAACATTGTGTATGGAGCTTCTTATCATATACGTATCATATCTTTGGAGAGGTATCTGTTAAGATCTTTGGCCCAGTTTTCCTAGGGTGTTTATTTTCTTACTGTTTAAGAATTCTTTGTATATTTTGCATAACAGTCCTTTATCAATTGTGTCTTTTAGAAGTGTTTCCTTGATGTTTATGGCTGGTTTTATTCTCTTGACTTTGCTTTCACAGAGTTGATTTTTTTTATTTTAATGAAGTCCAGTTTATCAATATTTTCTTTCATGGATTATCTATTGTGTTGCTAATACCACTCTGTCTTGATTGCTATAGCTTTAGAGTAAGCCTTGAAGTTAAGAAATGTCAGTTATCCAACTTTGTTATTTTTCTTCAATATTGTGTTGACTATTCTGTATCTTTTGCCTCTCTACATAAATTTTAGAACCAGTTTGTCAATATCTACTAAAAAACCTTTGGGATCTTGATTGAGATTGAATTGAATATTTCACTCAAGTTGGAAAGAACTTGCGCTTGACAATACTGACCAAGAACATAAATTATCTCTTCATTTATTTAATTATTCTTTGACTTCACTCATCAGAGGTCCAGATTCAAATAACTAAGTTAAGATGATCACTTAAAAAGAAGTATTACCCCACTTACTAAATTATTATTTTTCTTAAGATTGTCATATAAACTCAAAGAATTGAAATTTGAGATTAAAAGTCATGAAAGTCCTTAACATATATCTTAGGCAATTCCGTTCTTAGTTTTCTAGGCAGGATATTATCAGTCCTTTTTAGACATATCTAGAAAGTTCTGACCCCAAATGCATTTTATAATATATAATACTATGTGAAGTTATACTTTAATGTATTCCATGTAATCATACAATGCCTGTAGTTCTCAGAAGACATTGTTTTTGTAAATATCATGAACAGAACAGTGAAGTGCTGAAGCAAATATATTTTTTGAAATTTTATTTTTTTTATTTGAAAACTAAAATTTAGAGGAGCTGCTTGGGTGCTGGGCAACCTTTTCCCACATTCACATGTCCCAAGGGTTGGATAGAGGGTTTTACCTTGCTTGTGCAGTGGCAGGAGAGCAGAGTACAAACTGCAGAGAACTTATGTCATGGCAAGACAGGCATTTAGGAAGTTTCTTCCT
>CM052808.1:42523754-42721054 GCA_028533885.1 Nasua narica
TTTAAGCTGTATCCATGAGTGGGTGAGTAATCAGATTGCTCAAAAATGGACATAAAAGAGATACACATGAAGGATTTTTATCAAAAGTTGTTCCGCATGTCACAGCTGGAAATCTAATCGTGCTTGTATTCATGTATCCATTTATTACACTTCAAAATTTACCATCTGTGTGAATTCTTGTATTTTTATGTAGAAGTAAACCTTCACAGTAGATATATGTATAAGCAGGACTTATCATTCCAACTCAAAAATAAAATCAAAGCAAAATATCATCGAACATTTTGTTTTGGTGGTGGTGGGTGATAATCCTATATGACTTTAAAATTTATAACCTTGATTAATTTATTTAAATTTTGTGATGGAACTTCAGTGACCCAAATTCAAATATCTTAAAAAAAAAAAAAGGCAAAGTGGAAAAAGTAAAACAATTATTTTATAGAAAATGGAGAATTTATCTATAAACCACTTGAGATCTTTTTGAATTTATTTTTTGAATTAGGGAGAATTTAAGAAACCATATCTGTTTTACTGTATGTGTCAGTATAGAAGTCATAGTTTCAGGAATCTCAGAGAATGTGTGTAAGTGTGCTTGTATGTGAGTAAAAATTAATGTTATTCTCTATATTATAAGACCCATGTTCACTGATAGATTTCTTCAAGAAATTATCTTCTCAAAAACACAGTTTGTACATGAATTTAATTTTTAAGTACACAGTAAGTGTACCTGTGGATTGAGTACTAAAATCACTTTAAAAATATATCTGATAAAATGTGCAATAAAAATAGGTATTTCAAATTAAAATAGTAAATGATCAAAACTATTTTCAAAGATATTAGAAAGATATCCATAATTTGTGATTTTAAAATTGCTTTCCAGTTTATGCTTTTTTTTTTTTAAAGATTTTGTTTATTTATTTGACAGAGAGAAAGAGATCACAAGTAGGCAGAGAGGCAGGCAGGGCAGAGGTAGAAGCAGGCTCCCCGCTGAGCAGAGAGCCTGATGCGGGGCTCTATCCCAGGATCTTGAGATCATGACCTGAGCCTAAGGCAGAGGCCTAACCCACTGAGCCACGCAGGCGCCCCTCCAGTTTATGCTCTTTATCTTAAGAGTTACTATTCTAAGTTGTTGAAAATAAGTACTCAATTCATGCTTCTTGAGGGGAAACAAACTTTTAAAAATAGATATTTTTAGTCAATAACAATAAAATTCTAGTGTATCACAGAACTTCAAAATAGTAAAACAGTCAGTACTTTTAAAAAATGGTAATTTTATTTTGGGCAGAATGGCTTCCAACCCTCAGTTGAAATATTCTCACTGAGAGTGGATTAACAGAGAACTTTATGCCGAAATTCTGTGATTGGGTGAGGGAAGAAAGAGAACCAACATCTGCTGAATCCTTAGGAAAACTTCATTGAGATAAAGTTATATAAATTTATCATCTTCTTTGTTTTCAAAAGTGAAGTTATAAAAACAATCATTGAGGTTTTATTTTTCTTGCTCCAAAATGTTAGCAATAAGAGAATTAGAGATGACCCCTGCCTAATATACTCAAAAAATTACTGAGAAATGACCGACTATGATATACTCATATCATTATTTGATAATAATGTCATTAAATACTTGGTAATTATTTCATAATTATATTTAGTCATACATAATATTATAATGGAGCATATCTGAACAAAATGATCAATGAAATTTTTCTCATATGACATTCAACGGTACATGAATATAGATTTTTGATAATTATTGAAAATTATCAATGACAATATACAATACACAGTTGATTTTTGTTTTCATTTATATTTTGAATATAGTCCTCAAATCTAGTTCATTGGTTAGGACCAAAATTCCTCACTTATCTTAGTTTTCCTTGGGGACACAGGATCCTCTCTACTTACGCCCCAAGTGCATGCAGTATTAGAGATCCTATATCATAGAAAAATTATTCCCAAAGTCAACCAATATTCACCTGATGCCTACATAGCAACTGAAAATTTGTACCTTGCATTGCTGATCTATGAAACTAATTAGATATAATAATATTTGCAATTGTCTTATCATAGTTTAATTATCCACATGCCTGATATTTGTGTCTTTAACCAGCCCTCTGGGTTACATCTCTAAAACTATATGACTTCCTGCAATCTCTATACACAGGAGAGATGTTCCCTTGTTTCAGTTTGTTTCCATTCATAACTAATGCAGGAATGAAGAGGGATAATCCTGCTTCCTATTAGGGACTCTCTGCTGAGCCTCCCTTCCTACTGTAGTCCCTGCAAGTAGAAAATGTTGTTTAAGTTAAATCAATCAATCAATTAATTAATTAATTAATTAATTAAAGTGTTTGAAAAAAAAGTAGCATAACTCAAGCACTTATCGCCCTTGGAAATTGTTCGGTTACAGGACAGCAGAAGTATGGTCACTGGGGGACCAATGACTTTCCTAAAGTGATTTGAGCAGAGTAAATAGCTGGAAGGGCATGGATTTTAAAACAGAAAGGACAGCCAAAATAGCAAAACAAGAAGTGTGATGCTAAGTGATTACTGAATATAAAGCTACATCACATGGAGAGCCCTAGTCAGGATCTAGGGTATTAATCATGTCAAATACATTATTTACTGGTGATCTTTAAAGGAGAAGTAATATTGGATGATGACCTCAACATAATACCTTGCTTTAATTATTCAATTTGTAGAGAAAAATCTACTGACCTTCCAATTGATTAAAGGTTTTAGAAAAAAACACCTTAAAAATAACATTTTCAATATTTGCATTTTTGCTATTAAACTACCTTAAAAATAACATTTTCAGGATTTGCATTTTTAGTCACTGGAAACATTGTCAAATTCTGTAATTATAAGAAGTATGAGATTCTTTTTACATGAAGGAATGCTTTGATTTTTAGGAAAATTTATAGGTAAAAATATTAGGATAACGTCATTGTGGATGTATTGAATTTTATCAACATGAATATATAATTGCTCTATGTTATAAAATATGTTTAATTATTTTTCCACATTTTCATTAACACTGTAACTTAAAATGTCCCTTGAATACTTGAAGAATCACAAGATAGGCTTTTATTAAAAGAAACATTTTTCTAGATTGGAGGGAAGCATAACCTGATTTATCAAACTCAGCTTAATGGATTTATGGATTTTTAAATATATCCTGTAAATTATATTTGTAAGAAAACATTTTTGAAGGGATTTTATGTTAAACTGGAAGTGTTTTTAAAGAATAATAAATAGGGGCGCCTGGGTAGTTCAGTGGGTTAAAGCCTCTGCCTTCAGCTCAGGTTGTGATCTCAGGGCCCTGGGATCGAGGTCCTGGGATCGAGCCCCACATTGGGCTCTCTGCTCAGTAGGGAGCCTGCTTCCCCCTCTCTCTGCCTGCCTCTGTGCCTACTTGTGATCTCTCTCTCTCTGTCAAATAAATAAATAAAATATTTAAAAAATAAAAATAAAAAATAAAGAATAATATAGTTAAATGTTTATAATTTTTATTTTTTCTGATGTTCAAAAAGTTGATAATATGCTTATTTCAAACCTCTTTTACCCAGAAACTTACCGTGAAAAATTATTTTCACATTCTGTGAAACTAGATTTTCATTTACTTGTTAAATGGAAGGCATTTGCATCAAATATTTAAAAATGCCCTTAGCAGGTATTTAATTTGAAATGTAGACTCATATGTAAGTAGGAGAGTCAATTAGTATGGGAAAAGCTGTCAGATTCATAGGACTCCTTCCTTCCTTCTCGCCTGCTTTCCTGCCTTCCTGCCTCCCTGCCTCCCTGCCTCCCTCCTTCCTTCAATTGTTTCTACCTTGATTTTTTTCTTTCCCTTCCTTTCTTTCCCTCTTTCTCTTCCCCTTGTTCCTTCCCTTCCTTCCTCTTTCTGTTTCTTCCTTTTCCTCTTTTTTGGACATGATTATGGATCATAATTATGTAAGCTATTTAAACAGAAAGTTGTAATGGAGGGATGGAAGATAGTGAAAAGTAATAAGACTGATGGATTGTAACTCACAGTGGAGATTGATTAATTATCAGTTTCTGGTTACTAGATCAAATGTGGTTGATGGGTAAGTGACAGAGGTTTCAGAGTGAGATGTTTCAAACTGAGACTTTAGAAAAGATCCTGTTTGGGTAATGACAATATCTCAGGCATTACCATGGGTGAGAATGACTAGAATTGAGAAAGAAAACAGGATCACTCAAAGGCTATAGGTGAAGGATCTCAGCTACCAAAGTGTTTGTAAGATTATCTTCTCTGAAGTACAAATCACTAAGAATTATGACATTAATATTAGAGTGAGAGTGAGATAGGGTATAAAGCCTTTGAGGAGTTGACTAGTGCCCATAGATAAATAGAGGGAGTAGTATGTGGAGTATTTTGATGATATGAGATTCAGGCTTGGTTTTCAAGATGATGAAAGTATAACTTTCTAGAAGCTGCAGTTGGAAGCAGAAAGGACATATACTCCTTTGGTACATGGAATAGTGGCCACCCAAAGTTGTCCATGACCTAATCCTTGGAACCTGTGAATATATTCCATTACATGGCAAAAGTGACTTTAGAGATGTAATTAACCTAAGGATCTTGAGATGGGTAAACTCTCCTGAATCATTGTGGTGGGCCAAATTTCAAGGGTTCTTATAAGAGGAAGGCAAGAGGGTAGAGTCAATGATGGAGACGTGATGACAGAAACAAAGATCTGAGTGATGCAACCAGGAGACAAAGAGGTATGGGAACCCTCTAGAATCTGGAAAAGGAGAGGACAGACTCTCACCTTTAGGCTCAAGAAGGAACCCGGCTCTGCCAGACTGCTTTAGACTTCTAACCCTCCAAACTGTGTGGTAATAATTTTGTGTTGTTTTAAACCACTCTATTTGTGGTAATTTTTCACAATAAAGACAGTAAACTGATAGAACCCCACATCCAAATACAGTGGAACACAATTTAAGAAGGAAAACAGACACCACCTGAGAGGGCTGTAAATGAGGCCTTATCCTCCAGAGACAGCTGGATTTCGCTTAGAGCAAGAACATGACAATGTCATAAAGCTGACAAAGAGGAGACTCGGGAAATATTTCAGGAGTTTGGGAGGAGGGGAAGCGCGGCTCACAAAAGGGGTGTATACAGACTAGTATAGGAGTAAGAATTTGGGGTAATGGGGATGAACCTGGCTTTTCATGTTGTCTGACAAAATGAGGAAATAGAGGACAAATGAGACTAATATTTATGGCACAAGATACCAGTGGCATGGATGCAGTGTGGTCTTTCAAGGAGTAATCATATTTGACCATGGAGTCATGGAGGCAAAGACAGGGTAGTCTTAAATGGAGCATCCAAAACTTTGAGGCTCTCTTCTTATTATAAAACTATGCAAAATTATGAGACTTTCTCTTCAGACCTTCCAATAGATAGTATAAAAGATGAAGGAAAAACTAATTAAGCAGTGTATACACACTATAATTTAAGGAGTGTAAGGAAATCATCCTTTGCATCTGAGTTTTAAAAAGGGGTATTTGGGGGCACCTGGGTGGTTCAGTCAGTTAAGCATCTGCTTTTGGCTTAGGTCATAATCTCAGGGCCCTGGGATTGAGCCCTGCATCGGTTTCCCTGCTCTACAAGGAACCTGCTTCTTCCTCTCCAACTCCCCCTGCTTGTGAGCTCTCTCTCTGTCAAATCAGTCAATCAATCGGTCTTTAAAACAAAAACAACAACAACAACAAAACAAAGGGGTATTGGGTAGCTTTGTGGGTTTTGGGAGAAAAGAATTTGCTGAATCATGACATGATATATGGAGGCTTATGAGCAGAACCAGGAATGAGACACTTGAAATTTGTATTAGACCTATCTGTTTGAATTTAAGAGAGAAAGGGATCATGAGGTGTTGTACACAAGAATTATATGAAGCAATACTTATCAATAGCAGCTGTCTCTATCCATGTTGAGAACCAGAACTCTGACGAGGAGTTTAGCTGAACTTTGGAAAAGCTTAATTTTTATGTGTATTTTTATGAGGCAAATTGCTAAGTAATATGGATCCCTCAAATAAAAGATAGCATTCAAAGAGCTTTAAGTAAAAGAGACCAATGCATGCAAGTAAAATTGCACTTTTAACAATAGTGATGAAAAAAGAAAAACTATGCCTGATGATTCTTTATATTATTTCCTTTTGAAAAATGAGTGCCTTATTTTACTGCATGCTTTCAGTACAATATGTTAGTCTATGAATTTTGTAGAAGATGAATCCATAGGAAATTATCAGAACAGCAATATATGTCCCCAAGCCTAAATTCAATAGCAGTTGTACATGTATTACTTCAGCAAGCAGTACTGGATTTTCCCAAACATGCTGACTTATGATGACCAAAATGAGAAATGAATAACCAGCAGTGGAGCCTGGATAGCAATAAGTGGAAGCCGGCAGATGGTGTGTGAATATCACACTGGCACTGGAAAATAGCAGAACAGACAGCCCTGCTTACTACGGTGACAGATTGACTGACTAGAAAAGCTTGAATGCACTTGTGGTGTTTTCCCTAGTGTTTTAATTGGACACATAAAAGTTCATATTAAGCTCCATATCAGTTAGAAATGATAAGTCAAATTCAGCTTAGTGTTGGCTTGGTATATCTGTTCATTTTGTGTGTATGTGGGAGGGGGAGTTTATATACTGACTAATTAGCACAGAAAATCATCTATTTTTACATCTTTCAACAGATACTAATGATTTAGTGGATGTCCTTTGAAATAAAATTAAGTGACCCAAAAAAACATGAATATTACACTACTAACTTTATGTGATATACTGCTTATGATAAAATGTGAAGTTTAATTATTTTCAAAGAAAATATAGCCAATAATGTGATCTAGGCAGAAGCGTCGTTCATCTTTACCTTACTCCAAAAGGTTGCATTAAATCATCAAAACAATAGCTATCTTTATACTGTAATGATGTGTCAACTTGTCTATAAATTTGCAGGTGAGTCAAAGGTGAATTAAGAAATCCAGACATTCCAGATAAGTAAACCTCATGGTATTTGAATTTAAATGATTAATGACAAAACACAGTATATTAGGAACATGAAGAAATATCCATTCAAGGAACACATCAATAATAAATTTTGAAGATATGATATACAGGGATGGAAATAATGTATCTCTTAAAGTTTTCAAATATTGTCATGTATCTTCAAAGTATTTTTAAAATAATTATGCAAGAAATTCCTGACTTTATATATGTATTTTATGTCATATCTTCTGACCTATGCAGATAAGCTACAAATAAATGGGGGGAAGTTTCAAACTATGACGTACTATCAGAATTACATAGAATGCATGGTTGACAATGCATGAGGTGGAGAAGCAGTGAACTCCCTTGTTCTTCAGCTTCTTGATCCACTTACAATTCACAGAAATAATTGTTTGTGATAATGTGTAATTCACATTTTTGTATGTAGTTTAGTACAATTTTTAAAAATATTTTGAATAAGGGGCACCAGGATGGCTCAGTTGGTTAGCCATCTGCCTTCGGCTCAGGTCATGATCCCAGGGTCCTGGGATCAAGCCCCACATTGGGCTCTCTACTTAGTGGGATCCTGCTTCTCTCTCTCCCTTCCACTCCCCCTGCTTGTACTCTCTCTCTCTCTGCCAAATAAATAAATAAAATCTTAAGGAAAAAATATTTTGAATAAAATTATATAATGAAAGTCTGAGTTTTAAGAAATTTTCGTCTTATAATCCATGAATAATTCTGTATTTGTCATTATTTTGATGAATGTATGTAACACTTAAAATTCAGCAACAAGTATGTTTTTTAGTGTCATACTGGGAAGAAATATGGTTGTGAAATACTTAAACTTTGGCAGGATTTCTGTCTTTCAAGGTGAAAATTGTGACATCTGGTTCATCATCCAAAGCAATGTATATTAAATAGACTAATACATTTGACTAATGTGTTGTTTAATACTTTTCTGGTTCCTATGTACTGAATTATGTCTATATAGGCTTGGCCAAATCTACAAAACCAATTTGGAGATAGAATGAAGATGCTCTGTTGTTAACCATAAACTCTGCTGTCAGTTTTAAGGGACCTTTTTATGTGCCATCTGCAGATAGCATCCAATATATTTAAACAGGCTATGCAAGAATGATCTTTTTCTGGAATTTAGTTAGAGAAACTCCAAAATAGTAAATTAAAGAAAAATAAAAATTGCTTTTTGAGAGTAATAACAGGAATCAAAGAAGTATGTGTTGTTCACTATTTACTAGTGGAGAGAGAAAATTATTGACAAATACTGTTATCATGTTAGCACCTTCACAGTTTAAAAAAGAAATGAGTGTCTCCCAAACAGTTTCTTATGTTTAATCCAGCTATCCAAGTGTCTTCGTATCTGTTATAATTTCCTAAGGATACTCATCTGTGAAACCTTTATTGACTATGTCATAATGTCTCATATATTTTACTTAATTTCAGACTAATATCAGGTGTCATTTAGCTTCCATGTACTTGACACATTTTTTATAAAGAATTGCTATAACAGAATACCCAATCCTTTTCCTGTTATTGAGGAAAAGTAAAAGGAAATCTATACAAAGACAGTCATATGAATTACTGTGAAGATGTGCTAAAGGTTAAACAAAATAATGTTTTTTGATCATTAGAATTTTAAAGTAGCAGTGATATTAAAGGAATATGCCCTAAACTGAAAGTAAGTGACTAAGTTTTGAGAAAAACAGAAAGACACACTTCAGGAAATAAATTAGCTCCAGGATTGACTGTTCAATCAGTTCTCAAATCAGAAATAAACATCCATCTTCTTTAAATAAGAAATAAGAATTTAAAAAAAGAAAAAAGATTCATAGCTAAGATGACAGTATAATTAGAGGACCCTCGGTTCACCTCATTTCTTGAACACAACTAGGTAACTATCAATTCATTCTGAAAACCCAAGAACTTGACCTAAGGAATTATTGAACAAACCCCAAAACTAGAAGGAGAGAAGAGGCCACATCAGGGAAGGTAGGAAGTGTGGAGATGTGGTTTAGGGAAAAAAGGGATCACGGGTGCTGTAGAAGAAAGGGAACCCTGGTTGTGGAGAAAGGTGAAAAAGAGAGGGAGGAGTACACAGTAGAATGAATGCACAAAGAGAACACTTCCCCAAAGCCATTGGCTAGGAAAACAAGAAGGGCTGATTTTTGGGAGTTTGTACAACCAGCGGGGTTCCAAGACTGGAGTTTTAAAAAAACGTCAGCAGGCTTGGCTGCAACAGAGTCCTGAAGTCTCTGCCCTACTCCTGGAGAGAAGGCAGGCAAATACCCTGGGGGCAGATAGCATAATCTAAGGAACACCTAAGACACATGGGAAAATTGTTCGTTTTTCTTGGGAGTGCATCTGTCAGAGCGGCATTCACAGAGACACCTATCCAGGGACAAAAAGAGCTGGTAGGTGCCATTTCCTTCCCCTGCTCCTCAGCATAGGTACAGAACCACCTGTCCGTGGCAGCTCAGCCTGACACTGGCTCCCTAGCCTGCTTGTTCCAAGTCCCACATCCTTGTGCGGTGGTGCAACTGCCCTCCCTTCTCAGTCACAACTGCAGCCGTACCAGTGGGGTGAGACCCTACCCAGAAAACCAGCACAGGCCCCTGCCCACAGCATGTTCCTAAAGTTTGGAGTTTTAAAAGTCATCAGGTTTGGCTGGGATAGAGCCCAGAGGACACTGTTCTGCTCCTGGAAAGAAGGCAGGCAAATAACTTAGAGATAAACCATGTGAAAATGGCAATCTGAAAAATTCCAGAGATGCACTGCAGGAAGAATATTTCTTCTTCTGGGAGTGCTTCCCTGAGGCCAGTAAGCCCAAAGACCCTGTCTCCAGGGACAAAGGAATTGCCTGTGCCATTTCCTTCCCCCAACCCCTCAGCATAAACACAGAGCCACCTGCAGTAAACAGCTCAGTACCCACACTGTCTGCCTAACCTTCTTACACCAAGTCTTGCCCCTCTGTGCTCCGCAGAGCACAGTACTGTACTGCCCTTCTCAAGCAAGTATGCCTCAGTCCCAGCATAGCAGGCCCCTTCCCTAAAAGACCAGCAGAAACCCCCACCCACGCGTGTTTCTTGATCAGAGTATTAGAAGGCTTCAGTTCTTGTGGAAGTAGCATCAGGTCTCTTAACAGCAGACCAGAGCACATCTAGTTTAAACTCACCACTCTGGCCAAACTCCAAACACTGCCCTCAGCAGATGAGTGGGCTAAAGAATAAGAGCAGCCAAAATAACAGCATCAGAGCACACATAGCACACACCAGAGATACTCCCTGAACCATCGGGCTCTGGACACTTTATGACTTCTTTCTAAAGCCATTACTCTCAGGAGCAGGAAACATAACAGGCTCTTCTAACACAGAAGAAGACAGAGACTTGGACATAATGCCAAGACAGATGAATTCATTCCAAATGAAAGAACAAGATAAGATCGAGACCAGAGATCTAATTGAAACAGTTATCTAAGTAATATGCCTGATGGAGAATTTAAAACAACAATCATAAAGATACTTGCCAGGCTTGAAGAAAAAGTGGGAGACTTCAGGGAGGGCCTTACTGCAGAGATAAAAGAGATAAAAAAGAGAAATGAAAAACACAATAACTGAGATTCAATGCCAACTGGAGTAATGAACAAAAGGATAGAAGAAAGAGAGAAACGAATAAGTGATATAGAAGATAAAATACTGAAAATAATGAAGTTGAACAAAAGAATTATGGAACACAGGAATAAACTTAGGGAACTCAGTGACTCCATCAAACGTAATAATATATGTAGCATAGGAGTCCCAGAAGATGGAGAGGAGAAAATTTAATTGAGAAAATAATAGCTAAAAACTTACCTAATCGGGGGAAGGCAACAGACATCCAAATCCAGAAGGCACATAAAACTCCAATCAAAATCAACAAAAGCAGGCCAACACCAGGTCATATTGTAATTAAATTTGTAAAATATAACCATAAATGAAAAAAAACTAAAAGCAGCAAGACAAAAGAAGTCCCTAACTTAAAAGGAAGACCCATAAGGCTAGCTGCAGCTCTCTCCACAGAAACTTGACAAACCAGAAGAGAGTGGCATGTTATATTCAACGTACTAAATGGGAAAAATTTGTAGCCAAGAATACTCTATCCAGCAAGGTACCGCTCAGATAGAAGAAGAGATAGAGTTTCTCAAAAAAAAAAAAAAAAAACTAAAGGATTTCATGACCACTAACCCAGTCCTGCTAGAAATATTAAAGGGGATTCTTTGAGTGGAAAGGAAAGACCCAAAGTGATAAAAACAAGAAAGAACAGAGAAAGTCTCCAGAAACAATAACAGACAATAAAATGTCACTAAATGCATATCTATCAATAATTACTTTGAATGGATGTGGACTAAATGCTCCAATCAAAAGACATAGGGTGTCAGAATAGATTAAAAAAAAAACAAAAACAAAAAAAACAAGACTCATGTATATACACTGCCTACAAGAGACTCATTTTAGACCTAATGATACCTGCAGATTGAAAGTGAGGAGATGAAGAAACATTTATCATGCAAATAGACATTAAAAGAAAGCCAGAGTAGCAACACTTATATCAGATAAACTAGATTTTAAACCAAAGACTGTGACAAAAGATGAAGAAGAACACCATAGCAGAATAAAGGGGACTATCCCACAAGAAGATCTGACAATTATAAATATTTATGCCCCCAACTTGGGAGCACCTAAATATATAAAACAATTAATAGCAATAATAAAGGAACTCATCGATAATAATGCAGTAATAGCAGGGGACTTTAATACCCCACCTACATCAACAGACAGATCATGTAAACACAAAATCAATAAGGAAACAGTGGCTTTGAATGGCCCAGTGAACCAGATGGACTCAACAGATATATTCAGATCATTTCATCCTAAAGCAGCAGAATACATATTCTTTTCAAGTGTACCTGGGACATTCTCCAAAATAGATCACATCTTAGATCACAAATCAGATCTCATCAAGTACAAGGAGAGTGAGAGCATACCAGGCACATTTCCTGACCACACTATGAAACAAAGTCAGCCCCAAGAAAAAAATTAGAAAGAACACAAATAATGGAAGTTAAACAACATACTACTAAAGAATGAATGGGTCAATCAGGAAATCAGAGAAGAAATTTTAAAAGTACATGGGAACAAATAAAAATGAAAACAAAATGGCCCAAAACCTTTGAGATGAAGCAAAAGCTGTAAGAGGGAAGTATATAACACTACAGGCCTACCTCAAGAAGCAAGAAAAATTTCAAATAAACAACCTAACTACACCTAAAGGAGCTAGAAAAAGAACAACAAATGAAGCCTAAAGCCAATGAAGGAAGGAAATACAAAGATTAGAACAGAAATAAATGATATACAAACTATAAAAAAATAATGAAACCAGGAGCTAGTTCTATAAAAAAATAACAAAATTGATAAACCCTTTGCCAGACTTATCAAAAAGAAAAAAGACCCAAATAAAATCACAAGTGAGAGAGGAGAAATAACAACCAACACCATCAAAATACAATTATAAAAGAATATCATGAAAAACTATATGCCAACAAATTGGACAACCCAGAAGAAATGAATAAATTCCTAGAAACATATAAACTACCAAATCTGAAACAAGAAGAACCAAAACTTATTTTTAAAGATTTTATTTATTTGACAGAGAGAAAGATGACAAGTAGGCAGAGTAGCAGGCAGAGAGAGGGGGAAGCAGGCTCCCTCCTGAGCAGAGAGCCCGATGCGGGGCTCGATCCCAGGACCCTGGGATCGTGACCTGGGCCAAAGGCAGAGGTTTTAACCCACTGAGCCACCCAGGCGTCCAAGAAACAGAAAAATTGAATACATCGGTAACCAGCAAAGAAATTGAATCAGTAATCTGAAGTGTCCCAACAAACAAAGTCCAGGGCCAGATGACTTTATAGGAGAATTCTACCAAACATTTAAAGAAAAGTTAATAGCTATTCTTCTCAAACTATTCTGAGAAATAGAAATGGAAGGAAAACTTCTAAATTCATTCTATGAGGCCAGCATTACCATGATACCAAAACCAGACAAAGACTCCACTAAAAACAGAACTACAGGCCAATATTCCATATAAACATGGATGCACAAATTCTCAATAAAATGCTAGTAAATCAAATCCAACAGTACATTAAAAGAATCATTCACCATGATCAAGTGAGATTTATTCTGGGACTGCTAGGGCGGTTCGTGTCAATATGATGCAAATCAATCAATCAGGACAATGCAAATCAATCAATATGATACACCACATTAAATAAAGGAAAGGATAAAAAACCATATGATCCTCTCAACAGATTCAGAAAAAGCATTTGACAAAGTACATCTATTCATGATAAAAACCCTCAACAAAGTAGAGATAAAATGTACCTCAACATCATAAAGGCCATATACAAAAGACCCACAACTAATATTCTTAATGGGGAAAACCTGGGAGCTTTTCCTCTACAGTCAGGAACAAGACAGAGATGTGCACTCTCATCAGTGTTATTTTAACATGGTACTAGAAGTCCTAACCTCAATAGTCAGACAACAAAAAGAAATAAAAGGCATCCCAGTCTGTAAGCAAGTCACACTTGCACTATTTGCAGATGACATACTATATGTAGAAAACTCAAAAGATTCTACCAAAAAATTATTAGAATTGATACATGAATTTAGTAAAGTAATAGGATACAAAATTAACATACAGAAGTCTGTTGCATTTCTATACACTGATAATGAAGCAGCAGAAAGAGAAATCATGGAATTGATCCCATTTACAATTGCCCCAAAAAAGTATGATTCCTAGGAATAAACCTAAACAAAGAGGTGAAGGATCTGCACTGTGAAAACTATAACATACTAATGAAAGAAAGATGACACAAAGAAATGGGAAAATATTCCATGCTCATGGGTTGAAAGAACAAATATTGTTAAAATGTCTATACTCCCCAAAGCAATCTACACATTTAATACAATCCCTATCAAAATACCAACAGCATTTTTCACAGAGCCAGCACAAACATTCCTAAATTTGTGTGGATTTACAAAACACCTTGAATAGCCAAAGAAAATCTTGAAAAAGAAAAGCAAAGCTGGAGGCATCACAATTCCAGACTTCAAGTTATTTTACAAAGCGGTAGTGGTCAAGACAGTATGGTACTGGCACAAAAACAGATACATAGATTAATGGAACAGAATAGAAAACCTAGAAATGAACCCACAACTATATGGTCAACTAATCTTTGACAAAGCAGGAAAGAATATCACTGGGGTATCTTGGTACCTCAGTTGGTTAAGTGTCTGACTCTTGATTTTTGTTCAGGTCATGATCTCAGGGTCATGAGATCAAGTGTGATGTTGGGCTCCTTGCTATGTGTGAAACCTGCTTAAGATTCTCTCTCTCCCTCTTCTTCTGCCCCTCCTCATCCCCAACCCCCCACCTGCATGCACACGTGCTTGATCTCTCAAAAAAAAAAAAAAAAAAGTCAATCTTTTAAACAAATGGTCCTGGGAAAACTGGACAGCAACGTTCAAAAGAATGAATCAGAACCACTTTCTTGCCCATACACAAAAATAAAATTCAAAGTGGTAAAAGACAGGAAACCATTAAAATCCTTGAGAACACAGGCAATGAATTCTTTGATATTGGCTGTAGCAACTTCTTACTGGGTGTTTCTCCTGAGGTGGAGAAGTAAAAGCAAAAATAAACTATTAGAACTTCATCAAAATAAAAACTTCTGCAGAGCAAAGGAAACAGTCAACAAAATTAAAAGGCAATCTACAGAATAAGAGAAGATTTGCAAATGACATATCTGATAAAAGATTAGTATCCAAAATCTATAAAGAACTTACACAATTCAACACTCAAAAAAAAATCTAGTTAAAAATGGATAGAAGATAGGAGAATAGATATTTAACCAAAAAAGTTTTATAGATGGCTGATACACACGTGAAAAGATGCTAAACATTATCATCAGGAAAATACAAATCAAAGCTACAGTGAGATATCACCTCACACTCATCAGAATGGCTAAAATTAACAACACAAGAGACAACAGGTGTTGGTGGGCAAGGGTGCAGAGAAAGGGAAGCCCTCTTACACTGTTGGTGGGAATACAAATGGATGCAATGACTCTGGAAAACAGCATGGAGTCTTTAAAAAGTTAAAAATGGAACTACCCTACAATCCAGCAATTGCACTACAAGGTAATACTTGGGTATTACCCAAAGGATACAAAAATACTAATTGAAGAGATACATGCATCCTGATGTTTATAGCAGCATTATCAACAATAGCCAAATTATGGAAAGAGCCCAAATGTCCACCAACTGATGTATGGCTAAAGAACATAATGAAGATGCACTGTGTGTGTGTGTGTGTGTGTGTGTGTGTGTGTGTGTGTGTGTGTGTGTGTGTATTATATACAAATACATATTTTTATATAATTTATATTTATATAAATATATCTATGTCTATATCTATATCTTCCAATATTATTACTCCAGCCATAAAATAGAATGACATCTTTCCATATGCCACAATGTGGATGGAGCTAGAGAGTATTGGGCTAAGCAAAATAAGTCAGAGAAAAACAGTATCATGTGATTTCACGCATGTAGAATTTAAGAAACAAGACAGATGAACATAGGGGAGGAAAAAAAAGAGATAAACCATAAAACAAATTCTTAACATGACGAAGTAGATATCAGAGCAGAAGCTGAATAGATGATAATCTTTCGTCAGCAAAGAATAATGAAATACAAATGTCCTTACTTCATTAACAATACACACATACATATATATACACATAAATTTTCTAGAAGTGCTTGAAGTAGTTAAATACAAATATACTAAAACAGAATAAAATGAGATTTGAAAAAGAATCAGAAAAGGTAAGAGACCCCTTGGTTGGCTCTGACTGTTAAGCATCAACTTGGTTTCAGTTCGGGTCATGGTCTCCTGGTCCCAGATTTGAGCCCTGTGTCAGGCTCTGTATTCAGTGCAGAGTTTGCTTCAGATTCTCATTCCCTCCCTCTCTGTTCCTCCACCTGCTTGCTCATGTGCTCCCTTTCTCTCTAAAATAATTAAATAAAATCTTCAAAAAAAAAAAAAAGGAAAGAGAAATACACATAATGTAGTACAATTAAGTCAAAGATAATATAGATACAATGTAACATCCAGTTTCTTTTATACTACTCAAAAGTGATCAAAGTTTCACACAGTATTAGCATAAGCAAATCAGCTGATTGCTCTTAAACATAAGGATAGAGTTTGGGGGAGAGAGCAGAATGATTTATTTGATTTTCTAAGAAAGTATTTAAATAGCCTAAGGAGCTTACAAGTCATGAAGGAGTGAAGACGAATTTCTGCAAGAGGCCTTCCTCAGGCTTTATAAAACTTTTGGATGTGTGAGGCATATGGATACTTAACATGTGATAGCTTGTATGAAATGTAATTATATTAGAGACACAGAGTAGCAAAATAGGTGCTAATTGACACCATATTCTAAAACTCCTAGACCACCTAAGAAGTATGTGGTAACAGATTATAAAAAACACTTTAACATGTATTAATTAGCCTATTGACCATCTCTAGCTCTTTATAGTAAGGTTTATAAGATGTTTTAGGGAGATAGAATAGGTCACTAAGGAACTGTTGCTGTTTTGTATATAAATCAGCTTCTGGTGAGAGGTATTACTAGTGAAGATAACCAGAGGGTCCTAGGATAAGGGACAGAACATTCTGGGTAATTGGTGTTATTTGGGTGCAGGGCTTCTGTGCTGAGGAGGACAATGGCTGCTTATCAAACAGTATGGAAGCATTTCAACATTTTAACAGCTGGTCTTGCCACACTAAAGCAAACTGGCTGTTAGCACTGTTTTACCGTATCTCTATTATGATATGATATATAAGACATCAATATATGATATACATAAGTACATCTAAATACATATTTGGTTTTGCCTATGTTAAATTTTATATAAATAAATTAATGCATATACTCATATATGTAATGGATTACACTTTATTTCATTTTTATCATGTGTATTTAGCTATATGAACATGGTACTAGTATTTATTTTCTTGATGAACATTTGTGTTGTTTCAGTTTATTTCATTGTATCAGTAATGCTGACTCCCCACTCTGACCATGATTTGTAGTGAAGCAAATGAAATTTATGCCTGAGTGTCCTTTACTTGGAAGGCCCCTTCCTTGGTTCCAATTTATATTTACATTAGAGAGACCCTCCCTCTACTTCATTCCAAACTGCTAGTTTCAGTCCTCATAATATCTACATGCACTCATGCCCAGCACATATGGGCCCTCCGGGACCCCATGCCAGTGCTACCCAGCAGCATCCATTCTGGTTGGTCAGTGTTTGATCTTAAATATTTTGATAGTCATCCATCCATCATACAAAAAGCAAAGGAATAATATCACTAAATTCAACATAATATTTAACTCTGGGAAGAAAAAGAGGGATTGAATTCAGGAGATATTATAGGTTCTTCAAAAGTTCAGATAATATTCTATGTCTTTATATAAATTTATATAATATTTTATATCTTTATATGAATCTTCAGAACTTCAGATAATATTCTGTCTTTATATAAATTGTTACCATTTTATTGTATTTGTTTTATTAATCTTTAAATTAAGTATATACATATATGTCACATCTTTTATATAACATTTCAAGATTAAAAATATATAAAAATATAAAAAGTTTAGCAACTTCTTATAATATTGAACAGTCTAGATAAGACATGTCTCAAAATATATTTGGGCATGAATATATGAGCTTGAACTTCTTATAATAAATAAAGCTATCAAAGTGCCAAATTATCTGTGCATGGAAAAAAATCTTTTGATTTCAATAAAATAATTCTGTTTCTTCTGAATATAGTCACCTATCCTGCTTATAGGTAAGGTATTCTTAAACTGTTGCAACTTTGTTTTGCTCTGTGCAGAGGTGGATTTCCATTACAAGACCGTGGATCACCTAAGCTACTTCTGAAAAATATAAACTCTAACTAGTTCCAAGGCCAGATGTATAAGAATATCTGCACTGGCCATGCAGACATTAATATATGACAAGATTTCTATCTTGATTCTGATGGACACTTAGGTTTTAGAGGTAGTTTATGTTGTTTTTGTGGACGACTACATTTTTTTTCCTCCCTATTTTGATATTAGAAGATTTCCAATTTATTTACATAGTAATATGTCCTGGTCCTCACAGTCATATTTTAATCCAGAGGACTGATAGTGAAGATATTTATTATCTTCTTTAAAGGATTAAATTATTATATTGACCATCACATAATGCAACTATATTTTTAGGTTTCTGAACTGTTCAGGAATATTAAGATTATAATAAAACATCTAGCAGTAGTCACATTATTCTGACTTTTAAAAATTTTACAACATATTGTGCTGCATATTATTTACACAAGCATTGAAATTAAAAATTGCTTGTTTTATGTCAACAAAATTTTCTAAATGAAAATAATGCATAATAAAAATATTATGTAAGGTAATTGCCTCCAAAATTACTCATTGCCTTTATCACATTACATGCATCAGAAGCCATAATCATTATCTCCATTTTCTTTACAGAAACATATTCAGTTTATACCTTGGCATTATTCTGATTACACAAAGTCCCATTAAATTAGTAATGAGCAAAACTGAAAAGGTACGGATATTTAAGCTGTGTGCATATGGTAGCTTTTCTTAATGGAAATGTATTCATAATGTGTAGTTCTTTGGCCTGAGAGGTTTGCAAATGTTTTCTGATTTGGGGGCTAATATGTTTATGTTTTAATTGGCTTGAGAGACTTGGCAGACATTCTTCATAAAGTCATATTATTAGTATACAAAAAACTACAGTATATGCTAAGGGAAATTGGAGGGATATATATGTTGATATATATCCCTCTCGTCTCCAAAATTCCAAAGGTATATACACAGTACAGATGAATAGGTTTAAGAATCATTTGTTCATTTGTACTGCTCTACCATCTTCTGAGAACTTCAGAAATTTCTGAGAAAATGGATGTCTGCTCAGAAATGTTAGAGCTACAGGGAATCCATAGAGCTCTATGAAATTTACTGCTCATCCTGAGGTGTCTTTAGTGATGCAATCATACTGGAATGTATCAGTTCAGAGAAATGCAGTCAGTTCTGGAAGGATAAGTGGAGTGCACATCACATTCTGATTTTGACTACCAGTTTTCAGTACACACTACATAGAGAGGCTCACACATCAGAGGGAGACCATAATGATCTCTCTTATTACATACACTTTGCTTTTAGAACCAACCCAAATCCAAAAACACAAAACAAAAAAAACTAGCTATCCTTCAAATTTCATTTCTTCTTTATCCAATAAGTATATATTTCATTTCCCAACTGAGATAAATATGTAGTGAATGCAAAAAATGATTTTTTTAAAGGAATAGTTTACCCAGCAATGACTAAGTGGCACTTTGTGTCTATGCATAATGCAGTAAATGCTTCTAGTTCTTGCAAAGTAAGGATTTTCAGAAATAAAAACCAAATCACTATTAAGCACCTTTCATATTCAGAGAAATTGGGCTAATGACAGAAGGAAACAAACAAAACATTATACAGTATATAGAATAAATGATGGATGGGTGGATAAAAGGATGATTTAATCTGGTTGTTTAAAATTATACATAAGTATTATGAATTCTTTGTTAAATGACCCAATTATGTATATATCCATACAAAATACATAATATATAAAGACATGTTTTCCATAATAAAAAAATTATTTATAAGTGTATGTGTGTGTGTGTGTGTACACATATATAGTTTCAGGTTTTCATTCATATTAATGGAATTCCATTATATACCATGTCAAATTTGAAGTGAAAATAAGATGATTTTAACTCTTTATATAAATTTTGTTTAAAGAGATATAATGGTAATTTATACCAATATAAAAAAGCAGAACTATATCTTAGAATTTTAAAATATCCTGAATATGCATATTTGTATTTCTTATTATTTACATTTTTTAAAGTATTGAGGGCAAATGGTTTAAGCAATAACCTTGTTGTATATTTTGCTAGAGTACCACAGTATTGGACTAGATACAGCACATTTTCTCTGAAATACAATAAATACTAAACAATAAATACTAAACAATACTTTGCAAAAGAAATAAATGGACAAGTGCATGCTAACTCTCCCTTTAGACAATATTTTAGGCTAGTCCTCCTAGAGCATTTAGATTGACTGTTTACAAGTTTATCATCAAGTAATCAACTGCAAATGGGCTAGGTGATTCATGCCTATTAAACTGCATGGATAACTGCTAATTGAATCTGATATCAAACATGTAGTGAATATTATGATAGATGAGCTAGCCAGTTTGACATACAAACATTTAAACCAACAACCACGTGTGTTCACAGGTATGAACCATCTGTGTTCATAGCTATGTATTTATATGATTTACAAAATGTTCACATCTGTTATACCACTTTTTAAAGTAAGGAGCCCAAAGTCAAGCAATTATGACTTGGGCTATATCAGATACATAAGAATTAGCAGAATCAGAATTAAGAATTTAGATTTGTGTCTTTAAATCTAATTGACTACACGATAAATGATTAAATATTGTAGACATAGATAATAAAACCACATACACATAAATATACAAACAGATCAGTATACTTACAAACACTTATGATGATACTAAATTTGCCATATTTAAAATCATAATAATAAAAATTTTAAGTAAATACTAACACTACTGTTTACATTTTGCTTTTTACCTATGAAGTAATCTGGGTGGTCCACTCTGAGAAATTTCTTAAAGTTTTGGGTTGTCAGAATATAGTGCTAACAGCAAAGAGGAAATGATAAGTACAAGTAATGTTAGAAAAAAATCATAATACTCTGCTTAAAATGAGGGAAGATATAAGAAACTATTACAGCATATTTTAAGAACATTCACACATTTTAAGAACATTCATGTGAAAAAAAGGAATTTGTTCTTTTATGGGATTGTAGCATCAAAATAAGTAAACAGTTAGTCGTCATGGAATACCATCATTTTTGCCTGAGGAAAGTTCATCTAGAGTTGGAGATGAAAGTACTCCAGCCATATAAGCAGATGCTGATGCCCTAAGGAAAGTTGAGTCTTCATTTCTGTGTTTAGACTTGATGCACACGCCAGTGCCGTACTTTGTTCCCTGTAGAGATTTAGACCAAATGGGAAGATCTGATTTCTTAGATTAATTAATTCCCTAGCACACTGTTCCCTTAAAATCTGAGAATTCTTGCAGACATTGAGTTTGGAATGCAAAAGACTTGTCAGGGGTTAGAGCTGTGAAAGTTAAAGGGAGGAAACATGATTCAGTTGGGGGAGTTATTAGACTAGGAGGCTGATCTGACAGTTTCTACCAGCTCAGTGAGAAGCTCTGGAGCAAAGATTGCCCTTTTTAGAAGTGTCTCCTGTTGTATGAAAATGAGTAGGCCCCTGAATAGCTTTCTCACTTCTTCTCTGGAAGTGGCACCTTCTTTAGCTCTTCCACTGGATCCATCCTGAGAAAAGTGTGATGTTGGCTTGAAAGCTGAAGCAGCCCTGAAGGAACTAGCAGCTGGCGGCCATCAACTAGCCATTTTCCTCTGAGCTGGATGGGCTTCCTCTTGAAGGGGCCCTGAGAGCATATTTGTATCCCTGCCACACACTACCCTTACCTGCTCCTATGACAACCTTCTACTTTGCAGAAACTAGCAGTTACACAGGATAAAAACTTGGAGTCATTACTCTCTCTTCCTTTTAACATCCCCTCTGTGATCTATCAGTCCTGTTGACTGTCCTTTCAGACACTTCTTGTCACTATCTCCACACCTGCTGCCCCACTTTAACCCTTCGTAATCTTTTTTCTTGGATTACTGTGATGGTTTCCTCAACAGTCTTACTGATTTTAAGCTTGCCTCTATAGTCTGTTCTCTACATAGTATATTATATCTCCTCTGTGATCTCAAATCTTGCTGTCCATATCGCTGGGTCCTAGCATATCTTTAATTTACTCAGACTCTTTAATGAGTTCCCTTCTTACCTTTAAATAGAAGAAAACTACATTGTCTAGTCCTCTTACTATTGTTATTATTATTATTATTATGACCTCTAATGCTCCACTTATTCTGTTCCAACCTTAGTATTCCTTAAATATGCTGGGCACCCTTCAGCTTCAGGGCCTTGAACATGCTAGTCCCTCTCCTTTCATACATATTCAGGTCTTTGATAAAGTGTCATCTTTTCAGAAGGACTTTCCCTGACAACTCTATTAAAAGGGCAATTCAAACCATAACTCCAGGTTGAAGCATGGCACTACCATTTCTCCATCCTTTATTTTTCTTCATAAAACTTCAAGGGTTAAATACTGTATCTCCATGACCTAGATATATTCTGACATTTGGTGTGCTTTTAAATGAATATTTGTTGAAGAGTGAACTATCAAAAACTATCGTTTTCCTGCTTTCACTCTGTGATGGTAATAGGAACTGTGTATTTACACATTTTATATGGTTATTGGTGAGAGATTGGGTTGGCCCTGATCCAAAAATAGCCAAAAGATTATTAAGAACAAGACAACAACATTAAAAGACATCCATGATGGGGCACCTAGGTGGCTCAGTCAGTTAAGCTTCTGACTTTTAATTTCAACTCAGGGCATGATCTCAGTTTTGTGAAATATGAGACCCACATCTGACTCTGCACTAGATATGGAGCCTATTTGGGATTCTCTCTCTCCCTCTCCCTCTGCTCTTCCTCCTTCTTCCCTTGCTTGCACAGCTACTTACTCTCTCTCTCTAAAACATTAATAAGCAAGTAAATAAAAAAGGGAAATGGAGTTACATAATATACGTAACTCCAAGTAATGTTAAATGCCTACTCTGTGACTGGCACGTGGAAATTATTAATAATTTAGTTATTTAATTTGCCCTTAAATAGGTATTAATATCATCTGGTCTACTGGTAGAAATAGGTTTAGAGAAGTAAAGTACTTAACCAAGTCTCTGTTAACATGGAGAAGTAAAGGTTATCTTCCCCATCCCTTTATCATTTCTACTGCTGCATGAGAATTAAGTACAACTGTTTGTCAGGATTCATGCATAACTTCATAAATTTCACTAAAAAAATTCTGCATTTCCTATTCTTTTATGGACCTCCCTCAAATGCACATTATTTTTTTTATCCCAGCCTTGGTTTAAATATATAACTCAGTCTTTAGCATAGATTTTTAACTCTGTACCTCAGATTTTTCACAAAGTAATATTACTCATTCATTGACAATTCTGCCCATCCATCCATCAACTAATTCAGTCATGCATTCATTCACTTAGTAGATCCCCTGATGATTTATTTGCAGGTCACAAAGACAAAATTTATATCTTCATGGAAATTAAATATTAAAAGCATTTATATAAGCTAAGTGACACCAATATTAAAAATAAAATTTTCAGTCAATGGTTGCAGACATCATAAGGATCTGATTTAGTTTAGAGATTAAAACATACACACAAACCCCTCCATACCTCAAAATGAAATAACAACATCTTGAGAATTAGAGTCTAAAGGGAGCAAGCGAAGAATAGTTTAGGACTATTCCAACCCAAAGGAATTGCCAAGGTCAAGAAAAAATGCGGGCATATTTGAAGAAAGGTATTGTGCTTAGCTGAGCTTTATAAGCTAAGTATATCTTGAGAGAAATTGGAAGCCGTGAAAGTATTTTAACTGGAAGACAAAAGTTGCCAGAATTGTATAATTGAGGAATTACTCTTACGATAATAGGGGAAAAGGATTGAAAGGGAGCATCTGTTGATACCTGGTTTCCCATGCCCTAATAGTTGAATAAAACTATTTTAAATTTACCGATGACTACATGTTGCTAAATATTGTTTATTGTTTATTAAACAATATTAAATATTATTTGACTTTCTTACACTTAGTACTTATATAGTAATGGAAAGTAAGCAGCAGGACAAAAAGGTTAAAAATTCATATGAGATACAGAATGAAAAATAGAAAAGACCCTAAATGAGGCATACTGGGATAGGTTAAGAACCCAGTTAGCAAGACTGGTGCAAGTAGGAATGAGAGTGTCATAGGGGAAAACAGCTTGGAAAATGTAGACTTGATTTGAATTTGGTCATTTTGGAGAATGGCGCTGGAAACTAATTACTGAACCATAGGTAGGTAAACCTAATGGGATTACTGGGGCATAAATTATACTGACATAAATCTTTAACAACAACTTTAAAAGTATTTTAGGGAATAATTTTTAAAAATCAATATTTATAGTGTAAGTTGCTGACATATATTTTATGCTATAAATGCCAAAGTATTGAATTTGAATATGAATTTCATGCCATTGTCTCCTACAGATCTCAACTAACAGGTGCAAGAACCAAGTCCTGACCATTGGAGTCCATACTGCATTCTCGTTTTGACAGGTGCAAAGGAGGGAAGAAAAGGTAAGATTTTAGTATGCTGGCAGCAGGGTGACTGAATTTGGGCCCTGACTTCTAGTAAAGTGAAGAGAGATTGAGTAGAGTTAAATGAGTAATTTTTACATAAGTGTTGTTCTAAGTTGCCATGTACAATGAAGTAAAGTTGATATTTCATCAATTATTTAAGTTTCAAATTTTTCCTCTGAAAGCAAGGTTACTTAAGTAAATTGCTAAACTTCTCCTGAGTAAGCATGTGCTTAACCTATGTCATTCTAGAATTTTTCAGGCCTCATAAGCTGTGTTTAACTTGTTTTTGTTGAGCTAGCAGAATGTTAAAACAAAAATAAAAACTTCCAACATCTTTAGTTCTAGAACTTCACCACAACTATTGCTTTATACCAACCTTTTAATCTGTAAATGAAAATTGCTTAACCTCTGATGGCATTTGAATTTATAAATCAAAAGAAAACAAGCATATATGTACAACATGAAGCATAAAGGCAAACTATCAAGATAAAGTATTTTCTATAAATATCATTTTTCACATAGCTTATATTCTTGTGAGATATTCAGACAAAAATAAAGTATCTTTAAGCACAGCACTTTTAAAGAATTTTGCTATAAACTAAGAAATAATGCAAATGTAGCTAAGCTGTTCCTTAGGCAAATGTAACCAATCCTTAGAGCGTGCTCCCAAGGATTTTAAGATCTTTTAATGACAAAGAAGTGAGAAATTCAAATATCATAACTGCTTCGTTGTAAGTATGCCTCCATGTTATAAATTTGTCTTCTTCACCCACTCCAAACTTCACACCTCATTTCACACAACCCTATATACTTGGAATAGCATCCTGATTAATGTTCACTCTTTTCCCTCTGTCTGAAATCATTTTTTTTCACTCTTTCTTAAGTCCATCTGTTTAGTGGCAAACCCACCTGCTTCAATTGCTCCTTTGTCTTTTTAATTTTTCCTAACAACCTCTATAGTTGATGATAAAAACTCTCTCCATGAGAATTGTGAATTCATTTGAGTGAGAATTTGAATGTGCTTGATGTGTTTTCCTCACTACACATTTCCATATGAAAGCCAGGTATTCATAAATAATATTAGGAGTAATAATACAATTGAAAATATTAAACTAAAGATTTATCCTCTCAAATCAGTAGAGATGCCTAAAACTCGGAGATGTACATTTCTGTTTTATAGCTAAGTGCAGAAAAATGTTTGAAGACATAGCACTGAACGTATATAAAATACTGCTTTTATATAGATCACCTAAAGGATAGGATAAAATTTCCACTTTCCACTTTAACGACAACTTTAAAAGTATTTTAGGGAATAATTTTTTAAAAATCAATATTTATAGTGTATGTTGCTGACATATATCTTATGCTATAAATGCCAAAGTATTGAATTACAATATTTCCACTTTCTGTTTGTTTAATGTATGCTTTTTTCTGTTAAAATTATGAAAAACTGATCATTTTGAAGACTTTTTTTCTTTTTCTCAACATCATATATAGGTTTGTTGTTTCTAAGATTTTATTTATTTGAGAGAGAGAAAGAGCAAAAGAGAAGATAGCAGGGGGAGAGGCAGAAGGGGAAGGAGAGGGAGAGAATCACAAGCAGACTCTGTGCTAAGATCATGACCTGAGCCAAAACCAAACGTCAGATGCTTAACCAATTGAGCTATCCAGGCACCCCCTCAACATCATTTATGATTTCTTTTTTTTTTTCCATAAAAAGACAAAAAAAAAATGAAGCTTGACAAGTACAGATTCAACTTTTCAAAGATTAAGTCAGAATATTTTTATTAAGTAGCACACTGGATTCATATATGATATAAATTCATCATTCCTGTAATAACTGAGCAAAGGCAAAACAATTTACAAACCACTTTTTGGTTAAGTAAGTAAATAAATAAATATTTTTAACTCGACATCATTTATAAACATTTTTACAAAATTTTTAAAAGTGATTCTACCTTCCTGAACACATGCACACACTAGACACACATTCTATTGACTACCAAAAAGAAAGGTGTCATAGGTTTTATTTTTAAGATATTAATAAAATTACCAGGCCCATTTATTGTTGCGACCTACCACTTTAGAAGACTGATGGTTCTTAATAATGACTTTGTGATTGATTATAGGGTTGCAGTTCCATTTAAAAATAATTATTATACTGTCTTGTCAGTTTGTGTTTATTATATAGTAGAAGTCTCATGGATACTCTGAAATTTCTATCTTATAACTGTCTGGAAGAATATGTTATTTATTTTTTGTTTTGTTATTCCCATACAGTTGTGTTCTCAGGATGGCCAGATATAAAACATATTTATTTATTCACAATATACATCATATATAAATAACTTTATGTCTTTTTCATAGCAGTCTGTAAAAAGGAGACTTTGATGACAGATCCATTCCATATAGATATTATTTTTTCACTCCCCTGTGTTCAAATAGACTTTTATGCTTCTATGATAGCACTTACTCTGTTTGCGTATTAGGGCTATATGTGCATTTATCCACATTTTAAAGTATATTTAAAGAACTTAAGGTAAGGAATAATTTTAATTGTCATCTTTGCATATGTTGTAATACCAAACAAAATTTTTCTACATCAATACGTTTTCTTGAAGTAACTACTTAAGAATACATTAAACATTCAGTTTTTTAAAAGATATGACATGTGGATTTAAGAATTTAATTTTATTATATTTTATATCAAAGTTGTTTTGATATAGCAGTATATATAGTACATTATCTTGTTACAGAAAATACAATGATCACTATGGTAAACATATTAAATGTATAACATAGTAAAATAATGTATAAATTATCATAGTTTTGTTATAAGAATTACTTAGTGAACCCTTCAACCCTTAGCTATTTAGGAATTTTTCCACTAAAAGAACCATTTCACGTTTCACGGGTCAAAGCTACCATTCAGAGACACATGCATTTAGCTTATAGCAAAATTCTGAAGCTCTCCTGGTGAGAAGTACTTAGATATAAACTGTGAAATGAAAAGAAAACTACACTCATTTTCCTTAGCCTATAACATGAGAGTTCAAAAAGAAAGAAGCACTTCTCACCAAGAAGAAACTGTGAAATGAATGGGGAAGTTGTTGGAGGCTGTGCCAGGGGATTTGTAGGAGCAAGTACACAGACCTTCACAACTATTAGCGATTAATTCAAAGGTAGTTAAATCAACAGTGACTAAATGGCATTAACGTTATCACTTGGCAAGTGAATTGCCAAGATACCTATCCTCAATTTTTCTGTGGGGAGTGATTTGTGCTTAACATTAAGTATATAAAAGTCCTCATTGTAGTTGTCATTGCTCCAGAAATAAGTTAAAAGAGCCTTACTTATTTTTTTCCTGCTAAGACTACTATGACATTCACCAGGCCATCTATTCAAGACAGCTGGCCTGATACTAGAGTTCTCAGTTATGAAAACTAGATACTAAGGCAAAATAGGGATTACAGCTTGCTCAAACTCCCAATCAAGCAAAGAAAACTAATAACCATAGATTATATTGAGCATACTTGATTCAGTTATAGAAGCTGAAAAAATTGATCAACTTCTATTTTGTGAACTCAAAACAATACTCCTAATAGTAGAAGCAATCCTTTGTAGCCACAGATTATCAATGAAAATATTTGAAATTTCCACCTTTTATTTAAAAGTGGTCACATTTATGCAAGTCCGTATGGTTCACCCTAAATATGTATAGCTTTATAGCATCTCAGCTACAGTCATCTAAGTAAAAATGTGTGAAGAAAAATATCCCATTTTTAAGCATACTGATGTATGAAAATGTTATTTGCAAAATAAACCACAGATATAAAATACTATAAAGATGTATTGAATCTCTTCAATGAAGTAAGTGGGTTATATTTTAAAGTTGAATGAAATATAATAACTCTTCAGTAAAATGTGTATGTGGCCCTTGATAAAATTCATCACTCTCTGTCTAATTTAGTGTGATGATTTCTAAGGTATTTTTGCTCATTTCTCAGTGTGAAAATCCACATCATTGAATTACTCATAGAGGATCATATGTCACTTTTTCAAAACCTTACCCAAAATGTCAATTTAATCCTCAGTATCAATATATTCTTCAAAACCTGGCAAGTTTAATTTTTTTCTACTTTCTTTAAATTGTCATTAATGTAATTTAACGTACTTTACTAGTAAATCCAAAAAAGAAATTAAGAATAGATGTAAAAGAGAAAAGTTGGTTCTCTGTGTATTTAGGCATCTAGTTTAGTATTTGAGTAATTTATTCAATAATAATTATTGACTGCCACAAAAAATAAAATAAAAATTACTACCTTTTACCTATAGAAAAATCCTTTACATAGATTAATTCACAAATGGCCATCAGTGGTATGCTTTCATAAGACAAAATTGTTGGGATTTAAAATATGACATTTTATATGATTTGATATTTATCAAATTTGAGAAATAAAAATACATTCTACAGATAGTTTTTAAATTTGCATTTTCAAGTTAATATTTTCAGTGGGATGTTAGACTTACCACAAGAATAGATTTGTGCCGAGAATGTTTACGTATCTCTACCATGAAGTGCATCCTTGGTCTAGAGCTGAATGAACCAAGGTTGCTCACATTACCTCTAGATACAGATTAAGGAACTACTCTCAGATGGTTTTCTCTGGTAAGCAGTCCCTAGAGATGTTTATATATAAATTGTCTGTTTTCAACTGAAAAACAGAATAATTCCAGTGAAGGAATATGACCATTTATGTTCAGGAAAAAGGATGGGCAGACCCCTAAGCTGCAGAACTTCAATACCAACCAAATATTTCATAAATCAAGCAAAAGAAGAGATGAAAATTAGTTTAAAATCCATATGTAATATGCAGTAGGCTTACATAATATTAATTGATGGTATAATGTATGCAATAGAAAACTTACTAAAAATTCACCATGAGACTAGAACAATGTTCTTAACTTTCCAATCTTTGCTGGCAGTTTTGAGCAAAAGGAAGTTTTGGTTTAGGTTTACGCACATTATCATCATTTAACAATGTCCTCTTCATCGTTACTAGGACACTCATTCATCCTGATTTTCATTGTCAGCAAAACTTGTTACCCAGCATTGTTTTAATAACCATATGTATATTAACTCTGATTTCACAAATGGGAAATTTGATTCTTATAGAAGAGTTTTAAGTAACTTGCCTGAGGTCATGCAGTTACTAAATGGCAGTTGGGATTTGAAACTGTGTCATCTGGTCCCGTAGTTCACTTCTCCTGTTGCAAAAATCATATCATAACTTTAAACATAACTTGAGAAAGAACATATATTCTAGGTATCTCATATATGGGGAATGATTAGAAAGTGACTCAGGATGCTGAATTTTCATGTAATTGAGTTACATTGCAGACACTATTTTAGAAGCAAAGGTTCAAAGACAAAAAGTTGCCTTTAAACATGGAGACAGTTAATTAGATTTTTTACAGTTAATTAGATTTTGATTGTTTGAGTGAGGTGGTACTGCAGTGAAAATAGTGTTGTTACTATTAACTGTTCCCCAGGGAACTACTCCCTGTTATTTATTTATGCCTTTTGCAGTCCCCTCATACACTGACTGCAGGCCTTGTGACTTTCTTTAGACAATTTAACGTTAGTACACATCACACAAGTAGAAATTTTATAAACACTTGCAAATTGTGCCGTTCTCTTGTATTATAGTTGTAATGTAAAGAAACCCAAGCTATCTATAGGCAAGCAGCACATGTAGACAGAGAAAAGTGTACAAGATTTATCTGGATTTTCTAGCCTAGCCAAACCAACATCTGAATGCAGCCTAGTAAGCTCAGTCACCTCATTAAAGCAGAATGGCTAAGATGAGTTCAGACAACCCGCAAAATCATGAGAAATAATAAATTGTTGCTATCATAAGCCATTAATTATTGGATTAGTTTGTTACACAGCAATAGTCAATCAAAACACAGAGAGTCTTATTAAATAACTTGGTCAAAAATCTTATTTCAGGAGCGCCTGGGTGGCTCGGTGGGTTAAAGCCTCTGCCTTCGGCTCAGGTCATGATCTCAGGGTCCTGGGATCGAGCCCTGTGTTGGGCTCTCTCCTCAGCAGGGAGCCTACTTCCCTCTCTCTCTTCCTGCCTCTCTGTCTACTTGTAATCTCTCTCTCCCTGTCAAATAAATAAATAAAATCTTAAAAAAAGGAAGAATCTTATTTCAATGAAGAAATAATTTATATGGACAAACTGGAATCTCATCCACATACTTGGTAGGGTCTATGAATATCTTATACTCATATTTAGTAAGGTCTATAGAATGAATGAATATTCCATATACATATTTAGTAGAGTCTAGGACAAAATGTATAATCAAGGAATTTTGTAGTTCTGAGCTATTTTATTGATGAAAATATCATTTATTATATTTTTACTGCCACACTTTTAATTATAAAATCAAGGAAATAATAGTTTCTTTCCAAATACCTTTCATATGTATGTTGTATATGTTTGTATACAAACATATGTATGTATATGTATACAATATATCTACACACATATATATATACTTGCATATATATAAATTATTTCCTAGAGTATATGTAGAACGTGGTTTTAATCAGTTTAAGTAATAATGAATTAATATAATTAATATAGATTTATTTTTTTAATTTTTATTCGAATCTGATGTCTGTGTTTTAATTATTTCACCTCATTTATATTATGAAAATAAAATTTAATCTTGTTTTTTATTTTCAAATTACTTTTTTTCTTTTTGCTATAAATTTTTTTAATGAAATTTCTTCTGTTCCTTATATTTTCCTCTGTCGTAATTATTTTCAACTGAAGACATAAGTACATGCTTCTCACCCCTGATGACTAACATTTTTTTTAAGATTTATTTATTTATTTATTTGAGAGAGAGAGAAAGCATGCAGGGGGTAGGGAAGGGCAGATGGAGAGTGAGAGAGAAACTCAAGCGGACTCTGTGTGATTGCTGAATGCAAAGCCCCAACAGGAGCTCCCAGGACCCTGAGATCAGGCCCGAGTCGAAGCCAGGAGTTGGATACTTAACGAACTGTGCCACTCAGGTGCCCCCAAAACAACTAACATTTTTTTTTACCCTCTTAACATCCTCATATTCCCTCCTATCCATATTGATATTATTTAGAATTTTAATTTTGTATCATTATATACTTCTTTAAAATAGCATTTTCCAAGAATGTTAGCTACCCTTACATTCCCTATTTCTTAAGTTCATCTCCTGTATTTGTGTTCTTCTTATTTAAGATATATGCTAAGAATATCATCAATACACAGTATTTTTGGTGATCTTGAGCTGCATACAAAACTCTAGGTTAAATATTCATTTCACTCATTATTTGAAAAAAAATAATTATGTTTACTTCTTGCTTCCGGTGTTGCTCTTGAAAGCACTGACATATTTTTTTCTTTGTAGGTAACATCTTTCCCATTTAATAATCTTTAGAATTATTTCTCTTCCTTTGATACTTTTGAATTTCATTGTAATGTGTCTATATATGAATTTATTTATTATTTGGCACTTTAATTAGTGTTCTTTCATTGTTCTCTAATTCTGGGAAATTTTTTGCTATCTTTTCATCACATTCTTGTTACTCTCCATTTAGCTTTTCTGTTGTTCTGATAACACTAATCTCTTACTCTATCACCCACATCTAAAACTTAGTTTTCACATTTTCTATAAATTCTGCTAACATTTCTAACTAGAATTCATATGTTCAATAAACATTTATAGGTATATCTTCTTAAAAACATGTTTCCAGGGGCACCTGGGTGTCCTCAGTTGGTTAAACGGCTGGCGTTGGCTCCGGTCATGATCCCAGCACGCTGGGATGGAGCCTGGCATTGGGTTCCTGGCTCACAGTGGGGAGTCTGCTTCTCGCACTCTCTGTCTCATAAATAACAAAAATGAAATCTTAAAAAAAATGTTTCTATAAACTTATTGTTCTGACTTTTCAAAGTTTTATTTTTTTGAAAGAAACTTATATGGATTTTTTATCAAAGTTATTTTGTTAAAAGGAATAATTAGCATTCATTGTTTTATTTTTTTTTAAGATTTTATTTATTATATATTTGACAGAGAGAGATCACAAGTAGGCAGAAAGGCAGGCACAGAGAGAGAGGGAAGAAGGCTCCCCGCTGAGCGGAGAGCCTGATGCGGGGCTCGATCCCAGGACCCTGAGATCATGACCTGAGCCAAAGGCAGAGGCTTTAACCCACTGAGCTACCCAGGCGCCCCAGTATTTATTGTTTTAATAGTATGTTTCCTGACATAATAAGATAACGTAAGACATCCAACGAAGTTCCAGATAGTTTACAGACCCTCAGTGGATGCTATGTCATTTTTTTTCTACTGCAATAAGACATACACGTATAGAGAATTGGTAAACACTTGTTGAAAATATTAGTATAGGTTTTCTATACCGGGACAAGAGCAATACAGAATAAAAATAAACTGTACTTTTAACTAGCTCATAATCTATGGTAAAATTGGGAATAATAGGTAATAATCCAAGGTAAATTATTTTTTAACTTTAGACTTCTGAACATATATGTATAAATGTACAGATTTATTCATTGGCTACTCTGTGCCAGGCTATCTGGAAGTTGTTGGTAAGAAACTATGATCCCTACTACCAAGGAACATGCTATATGAAGGCCAGGAAATATGGGCAAATATTCATTTATATGATGGATCCTATAAAACACATGACTAAAGTGATACACAATCATTCTGCTTAGAGTATCCAGAAATGCTTTCCTGAAGGGAAGATCTGAGCTAGGTCTTGTGGATCAATATGGATAGTCTAGTAAAGAGGTAAGGCAGGACAAAACAACTGCCTGACAAATGTGTTTTATAAAATTGGAATGTTTCAAAATATTGATCTGCATATAAAAAGCTTTCATGATAGTAGACAGAGAAGGAATAATTTCTTTTCTTTATTCAGCAAATGGGCACCCCTCATGGAGAATGAATAATAAGTGATTCTAGTATGTAAAGAAACAGACGTTGTCATGGGGATAAACATTGCTTCTCAACAGTAGTTCATTTCTAGTACCTGAATTAGAGTGAATTAAAATAGTCTAGTTCAAGTGTTGGGGCATATTCTCTTCCCACTCTATATTTATTCTTCCAGAAAAATTGTTATTTTGGCCATTAGGAACAATTGTACCACTAATACATTGTTGCTAAAAACAACTTGGAAAATTTCTACAGGGAAAATCTCTAGCTACATATTCAGTAGAAATGATATTAAATAGGCATTCAGTAGCTAAAGATATGGTATTAGTAGTCAAAAAGAAAATACAACACTCACATTCTGATTGAAAAAATTAAAATTATTATATATTCAAGGAACATATTTAAGAAACTTTTTTTTCTTTTAGACTCATCTTAATGGATACAAACTATAACTAAGGTAACTTTCCTTGAGAAATGGTGCATAAACTAAACAATAAGACTTTTTCCATGGTCTTTAAGGCTGTTTTTTTGAAGTCTCATATTATGTTCTACATATAATGCAATGTCATGTGGAGTGATCTGATATCAAAAAGCCCCCAACCTCTGGTAGGTGAACCTTCTTGTCACTTTCATGTCTAAGAAAAATTGAGCTCATGTTGGGTTCTCAGAGACAAAAAAGAAATGGCAATGCTTTGTTCACTTTAGTTTATTCTAATTCCAAGAGACTAAACGCTTAGTTCTGAAAAACTACATTTCAATTCTGCGAGCACTCTAGGGCCTTAGTGCCCATTCCTGAATAGTAATATTAGCATCACTAAATTTGTTTTCTTAGTTCACACCACATATTTATCTTTTGTGATTATCTGAACTACTTTGAATCAATAATTATTTTTAGTAGTACTTTTCATTCTGTAAACCTTAGACAATGTTCCTGTTATGGTCATTCCATATAAATTATATTATATCCATTCAAATGGATAAAGTTACATAATGGTTCAATATAAAAATTCCCATACATTTAAGAAATATTTGTCTTGCTGTTAAGTGGGAAGAAAAAAATGGAAATTTCATATTTGATAAGATATTGATGTGAATATACTACATGCTGAGTGTACTCTCTTTCTCTTTTTTCTCTGTCACACATGCACACATGTATGTATATCATTAGTTAAAAAAATAAAAGTGATTACTTCTCTTTTATATTTCCTCATGGAATAACACAGTAAAGCCAAGGATAGCAGCTTAATTGGAGGAGTTGAGAAATAAGAATGTAAGAATCACCTGGGGAGCTTGCTATCATGCGGAGTCCTATGTCTAAAGACTCTGATGCTGAAAGTCAATTCTGAGAAATAATGATAGCTCTGGTGTAAACTATGAATGCGTACTCTGTGAAATTTAGTTATATGAAAGTGGAGATATTATATTTAATCTTCTACTAAGAGAAAATCACAAAACTATTGATAGTTATGGCTTGCAACTGTTAAGCCTAAACACAAAGGAATAGTGGGGCATAGCTTGTGCTTCTAATTCCTTAAGACACATCCAAGGAACACAGTATAACTATTATTTGGTGTATTGACCTTGTTAAAATAATCAAAATCAATCCAAGAATGAATCCTTAGTAATTTCAGATTACATGAGAAAAATACCTAGAAAGATGCTCTTTCAACTGTCTCTGAGGCATTCATATTCTTAATTCTTAATTGTGAAAATCCTCTCTCATTTCTGCTTAATTTGTGAAATCCCTTAACTAAAGTAATCATTTGCAATGTGAACAATTCTATGTGTAGTCAGTAAAGAGCTTCCTGTTAATACATGTGTCTACTGATCTCTGTTTCCTTTTAAACAGAAATCTACATGATACACTCTTTTCGTAAGTTGAGACTTTTAACTTACACAGAAACCCTGGATATTTACTTTTTAATTTTTTTTAAAATCAGTTTACAGTGAAGCCCAGGAACATGTTAAGGTCATATACCTTGAGGGCGTAAGAAAAGAGCATGATCCCAGATGTTTCTTCTCTCTGTCTCTTCCTCTCTCTCTCTCATTCTTTCTCCCTTTTTTCTTCAGCAGTGTTCTTTTCCATCTATCCATGCACAATTATTCTGCTCTCTGTAGTAAAACCAGTTTGGGCAAATAAAAATATAAATGATAAGATAATATGTACAATGAGATGGAGTGTCCCGTTCTTTATAAAGTAACATGAACAATAAGTATTTTTGAAGCGGAGATATTTTTGTTTGTTTGCTTTCTTTTGTTTGGAGTTGGGGAAAGATGAAGAATAAGAATTAATTTTCTTTTGTGAGCATTATCATTGCCATTCATGTTGTTAGTGACTCAGGCACTAGAAAGTCTAATATATCAGTGGTATGTTAATAAACCTACTTTGTCCATAAGTTAATCACAGATTTTTCATGGGTATGCTGCCCTTTGTTTAGAGGTTTTAGTTTTAATAGGAAGTCAGCAGCTAATTTGGAAGTAGCCTATTTTCCAGTGAGTACATAGACTACAAAAATTGGAGTAGGAAAAAATTATATGGCCAAGTTTTGCCCAAAATATTTGTAATATGGATAATTTGAACATCTGTGATGAGCCAGGCATGATCGTATAACTTTGTGTGTGGAAAATGTATGCATAGAGTTGAATATATTTTTATTAAGGATGAACGGTTTAGTATATCAATGTTCTTTTATATTCTAAAGGCAGAAATAAGTTTTTACTAATGAAATAACTATAAATGATTTAAATTCCTTTCTTAGAAATTAGTGGGGTGGGAAAATAAAAAGAAAAATTAACAAGCTTAAAACATAACTTGACAAAAATTATATAATGGTGAGAGAACTTCAAATGAAGATAGATAAAGCAATAAAGATAGAGCTATTCTAGGTATAAAATTTGTCAGCAAAGTGTTTCTTCAAGAGACATGGTACCTTATAGAATAGTTACTCAGTTAGATTAATACTCATGTATTAGCTCATCTCCTGGCTTCTGTATGTCCATACTTGAAGCAGAAGTTATCTACTGAGCTTTTAACAAACCTGTCTATATTAGCTTCAAGTGGTTTATTTATATGTTTTGTTTTAGTATATGTTTATCTTTTCATGTTAACATTGACTACAGATTAATTTTTGGCTTTAATGTGAAGGCAGTTAGAATAATGGGCGGATGCAACTGATTTTGGAGCAATCAATTTCCTGGATATAGGTTCAGTGACAGTATAACTAAATTTTTTTAAATGCAGCAATTACCAGGCATTCAACCTCTGATGGCACAGGAAAGCTAATACACCCATGTATTATAAAACAGCACCCTCCCCCAAAAAGACTAAAGAGTAAATTCATTTATGAAGCACTAAAATTAAGTTATATAAATATTTCCATATGTGAAGATGCGTACCAATGACATTTTAATGTTATCATCTAGTCTCTTAACACATGAGGGCTAAAAAGTTTAATTTTGGGAAGCCAATGCAGAATCTTTCATGTTTTAATTTATGTTGCATTCCAGTATCATTTTATTATGGAATAAAAGAAAGTAAAATAAAAAAAAAGGATGTACTATGCCAGACCAATTGCTAGATGAAATATACACGACAAGTTCATGTACCTGCCTTGGGCTTTGTATTAAGATCTGGCAAGTCTGTCATGTGAAATTTCCTATTTTTACCCTCTTCTTTGTCACTCATTTATTTCCATTACATCTGGGATCTTAGGCTTGGTCAGATCTTCACTGATTTTAATTTTATCATATGGTTACTTTAAATGCTTCTGGAGACACACAATTGAAAGAAATTGAAAATGAAAATTGAGCCTAGCTTCTGGTTTAGAAGGCTACGGGACATCATGAAATTAAAAAAAAAAAAAAAAAAGATTTTCTAATGTTTCTCAGAGATCTACTTTCAGCATAGCTTCAATAGTTAGTATCATATGTATACCTAAAAATTTGCTAACGGGTGGGTCTCTTGTTTTGTGATAATGGCAGGAGGAAATTTTTGGAGGTGTTGGATAGGTTATGGCACGGATTGTGATGGTGGTTTCATGGTGTATACATATCTTTAAATTTGTCGAGGTTTTATGAAATACAGAAACATTTGGAGCTACATACAATTTTATTCTTTCATGGTGAGTACTTATTGTTATAGAATTGAATTTTGTGATTTGATTTTTTTCTTTAAACACTATTAAACACCAAAGTTTATCACCTGAGGGGCAACTTAGTGGCTCAGTTGGTTGAACGACTGCCTTCAGCTCAGGTCATGACCCCAGGGTTCTGGGATGGAGCCATGTCGGGCTCCTCGTTCAGTGGGGAGCCAGCTTCTCCCTCACCCTTTGCTTGCCACTCTGCTTGCTTGTGTATACTATCTCATGTCAAATAAATAAATAAAACAAAAAAGATTTATCATTTGAAGCAGTTATGGCCAGTAAATATGTCAGAGAGTTGATGTGATGTAGGAGACTAAAGAGAAGTGGCAAAAAGGTCAAGGGAATGTGAAACTATGTTGTTGATTTGTAATCCATATCCATAATCTATAAACTGGATGATGGTTGATGTTTCAAAAGATTAGGGTAGAATGGCCTAGATGTCCAAGGATTAAAGTGTTGATAAAAGGAAACTTACAGCATATAGAAATGCTACGAATTTCAAAGGAGAAAAAATTTTTACCAAATGATGGAAAAATAATGACTTGCTAATGAAAATCAAAGATTATATTTAATTGTTCACCATGCAGTATGAGAGCAAACCCAGCAAGTTTTGCCGCCTAACAGGTGGAGCCATGTGCAAAATGAAAATATGGGGTTCCTAATTCAAAAAGTAGGGGAAAGGCTATTAAAGGTGCTAAAATATAAAGCTTCTCTATTCTTCTGCAATCTCCTTCTAGATGGTTTTTCTTTGTTTTTGCTATGTAATATTGTTCTAAGTACAGAAACATTAAAAATTTAAATTATGAACAAAAATACTACTGTTTATCTTTATATTTTGCATGCCAATTTTTAATGCAAAATATGAGTATTTAACTCATACAGAATCACTAAAATTAAGCAATTTATATTTCTTTGTGTTTGCATATATATTTTGTTCTTATTAGAATAGTGGAATCACTGCACAAAACTAACTTCCGTGTTTTTATTTTATTGTTCGATATGCACACATACTACCAATGCTCTTACCTTAGGCTTACTAATGAATAGAATTTAAAAGAAAAAGAACAATAGGTGGGCTTTCTTTTCCTTTTCTTTTTGTGTCTTCATTTTCAGAATTAATGATTGGATAAATACAGAAACAACCATGAATACAAAAGGATATGATAGTTTTTTTGTCATTTATGTCTTTGAAAGCCACTGGATTCTTTTTGGATTCAAAGCAAATTCTACTTTTAATATGAAGTGTGGCCTTTTGGGCCTCTTGGGAGTGGCCTACTTACTCAGTTGAAAGTAACACACTAATCATTCGTTTTAGTCTCACCAAACTCCCTTCCGTCATGAGTCCATTGGAATTCAGTGTTCCTGAGAGATCACGAATGCTATACACAAATAGAATGACAAGAAACAATAGGAGATCCTGATAGTGCATGTATCTCCTCTGTCTACATCTATACTGCATTGTACATCAGACATCACATTAAAAAAAAAAAATGGTCAGAGATAGTATTGAGAGTATCACAGGGTGCCGTTGTTATGTTAAATCAAACCTATGGTTCTTCTGAACACAGGGCCCTGTGTTACTGTGCAGATCATATGCCATGAAGCCAGATCTGGGTTGACGTGAGAGGGAGTTCTAATAGAAAGGTCCTGTTACAGGTAAAACAAAGCAATGAATATAAAATCCAAGGAAAAAAATTCATATATAGAATATAGAAGTCTGTTTTTCTTAGAACAAAGTTCTGAAGGAGCTGATTATGACATTTAAGAGAGAGAAGAGCAATTGGAAGAAAAAAAGTTAACATAGGATTGTAGGAAACAGATAACAATAAATAAAGAGTCCTTCTGTATGAGAATGAAGTGAAGATGAATGGAGACATTACTGGCCTAAAGTTTCCATGTGAAACATTGATAAGAAGCTTAGGAATAGTCACAGAGCAAGTTAGATTTGTGTGCGGTGTCTGGGAAGGCAGACATTGAATGGAGTCACCACAGTCTGGGGACATGTTCCAATTGTTTGGATTTCCATAATGGAGACTTCTGGGCATATATTTTAACATTCAGTGAATTGTGTGACTCCTGGCTAGAAACAGATTACAAAGAGGGCTTCCAGATCCAGGACTTGATAGAGTCAGGAATAGAGGTCAATTCAGGTCTCATGAGGAATTTTTTAAAAGAACCCTTCAAGGATTATCTTGTCCCAAGACAGATCTGAGATCACAGAATTCTTCTGAACTTTAACATGATATACACGCAGTATTTTACTCTTTGAAACCATTACATCTATTCTGGCAGGGCTTAAAAAAATGAGATGACTGAACTTTTTTCATTACTAAAGAACAATCCTGATAGCTTTAGTATGGGAAGGAATTTTAGCATTTTCTAAATTACCACTGGTGTCCAAACACTGGAGTACAAAGAAGAAAATTTAAATGTCCTGAAATCTCCATGATTTTTCTGGATAAATAAGAATGATCTTTTATTCTTATACATTCATGAAACCATGAGCGCTGTGTACAATTGATAGGGAGAGCTAAAGTTTTATTGACTACTATTATATTGTTGGGTTAAATTTTCATAATTTTTTCTGAGATAACATTTCATACCAGTAGGTAAAGCTTCTAGATTCCTCAAAGTGTGTGATGAAAGAGTTGAAAGAGATACCCGGATTGTCCATTTTTTTCTCTTCTCTCCAACCTAATAGGTAAACCGAAATGTATGAAAAGGAATAATATCCAATTTATTAATACCTAATTTGGTTATTTTGAGGGTAATTAGTGTATTTTCCATCTACTTATACAGTTTTATAAATCTATAACAACAATAGATCATAGTTAAGATAAATAATACTTTATCTATAGATATTTTAATATTAACATTTTATGATTTGTGTCCTGTGTAATTTTTTTAAAATTCTTGCTTATTTTTTGTGTGTTTGGTTTTGTTTGGCTTTTTAAAAATTTATGCATTACTGAAGACAAACCATTGGAAAAGAGGATTCTGTGAGGATGAGTACAGCTCAAAATAAATTGTTCAGAAGTCAGAATATATGACATGTGACTTCCGGAAAGAAAGCAGTGTGTGACAGCTAAAAAAAAGAAAAGTAGAAAGCAAACAAGCCATATAAATCAAATCTGTCACTTCTTTTAAAGGCGTTTTATGTATGTCTAAGGCAAATTATAGGCAAAAAAAAAGGTGAGAAGAAATGGAAAATAACCAAAAATTCAGAATTCATATTAAAAATGTGACACATAATATAAAAGAGAATTATAGAAGTGAATAAAAAATAAAAGTTCAGGGAAATATATTGTAAATATTTGGAGAGCTAGTTAAAGAACTTAGTCAAACATGAGAGAGCTATCTATCATTTATGCTTTTCTCATTGACAAAAAAGAAATCAAGAAGGGCATACTAAGAAGAAGAAAAATTACCTGCAAATAAGTTGTTGAAGGTAATTCAGGATAATAACATTGAATATATAAGGACAGTATAAAAATCATCAAATGGTCTCAATTTTATGGGCATGCACACTCAGTTCTGAAGACAGCATCTGCTGTTACTACTGCTACTACTTCTAGTAGCTGTATTAGTTAGAACACTGTAAGAAAGACAGTGTTTAAATTCACATTAAGCATTAGACTTTTATTTGTCTGGGACTGGTTCCACAGTTTACTGTGGTCATCTAGAACAGGCTCTTTTCAGAGTTAGGCTCCGCCATAGTCAGTGTGGCAGGGTTGGTTCCTCCATCGGTGGCAAGAGGACTATAGTGGTGCCTACCCTCAAGTCTTCACACAGCTTCCAGCCAGAAGCAGGAAGGATAGGCTAAAGCTTTTGGTCCTTTTGTTCTTTTTATCTCTTTCTTGCTAGGAAGAGCAATATTTCTTAGAACTCCACATAAAATTCCTTTGTATTCCAACGACCAAATTAGGTCACATGCACAGTGTTAAGTGAATCTATAGCAAAATGGTATAAAAATCCACAAGTGAATAAGACCAGTTTTGATTCTTCCCCTGAGTTTGATAAGGACAGGGGAAAAGTAAGCTGAAGGGGGAAAGGCTATTGAGACATAGATGTTTCTATAGTAGTAATCAGTATTGATTGAAAGTTATCTACTTATGGATATACTGTATACTTTTCATTTTCATTTTCATTTCATTTCATTGCATACCACTAGTCATGTTATGTAGTTTATGCAGTTCTGTACCCATTTAACAAAGTTGTAAGACCAAATTGCATAGCATAATTTAACAAAATATGAGATAAGTGTAAGATAGCATAGTTAACAAAAGGATACAGGATTTATACAAATTCTTTTTATCTCCCAAGTCTCTAAATATCACACAAAAGTTATGACACAAAACTATATATTATAATGAAATATGAATTCATATTTTGAATAGAATATTATGTAATAAATTAAGCCTTTGAAGCTTTAGAAGAAAGGTATATAGTTATGAATTGTGATATAAAAAAAGTTTAACTCATTAACTCATTCATGTGTTATCAGTTAGAGTAGTTCCTCAAAGGGTTCAAAGTCAGGAAGTTGAATACCAGGGTCCAAGGGTTATTCGTATGTGTGTGCATTTGTGTGCCTGTGTATACAAACACGCACACACATATATACATATACACATACATACACACATGTATACATATTTTCAAGGTAAAAATCTGATTTGCCTAAGTTTGAAAAAAATAAAATAATGTCCATATTAAGATAGATGATAGATAGATAGATGAAAGAAAGATAGATAGATGATGATAAATAGATAGATAGATACATAGATACATAGAGTAAAAAGGTTTTTGAGACACATGTCAAAGAGAGGTGAGGGGTTTAAAGTTCATCCTTGGGCAAAATATAGGATTTAAGGATTATCTCTTGCTGTGTGGCAGAGAGTACAAAAAGGTAATTAAAAATGTTCTTTTCAGCCCCTTCTATTCCATTAAGGTATAAACCTAAGTGACTATAAAACTAAGTCACTTATAAACCTAAGTGACCTGTGATTTTGTAATCACAATCTTGTGTTTTAGGGTGGGAAGCAGGAAAATACTCCTAATATACTTGGCATTTTCACCTTTGTTCATTCAAACTAGTCAATAAAAATTTATGCTAAATACTGAGTTATCCTATGTTCTGTATAAACTATAGTTTTGACCTTTTCTGTTTCTCTTTGGTTTTGTTTTGTTTTTTCTCTTGTGTTCACCAGCCTTGGTGGCAAATAAAAGATGGAAATTTGTTGATGCAATATTTGGTACTAATGTGAATGGTAAAATGATCAGCAGAGTCAAAATGTTGAGAGTGTAGCTAATATCTATAGTGAAGGTGTATGAGATTTAGTCTATAAAAAAGCAAATAAAGATTGAATAATAGATTTTGAGCAAAGGAACAACAGCAACAAAAAGATTCTAGAGCAAAGCTGTCCAATAGAACTTTCTGTAAAGATGGAAATGCTCTGTAATCTAGTTGTCCTGTATGGTATCCACTAGTTCCATGTATCTATTGAACACTTGAAATCTGGCTGCGGTAACAGAGGAACTGATTTTTTTTTTAATTTATTGTGGTAAAAAACATCTAAAATTTACCATCTTTACCAATTTTTGTTCAGTAGTGTTAGCTATATTTATGTTGTGGTGAAATGGATCTTCAAAACCTGTTCATCCTACAGAACTGAAACTCTATACTTATTAAACAAAAACCTCCCTTTCTCTCCTCTCCCAATCCCTGGTAACCACCATTCTACTTCCTATATCTATAAATCTTACTACTTTAAGTAACTTATATAAATGGAATCATACAGGATTTGTCTTTTTAGCTTACTTCATTGAGCATCATGTTCTCAAAGTTCATTAATGTTGTAATATGTGACAGTATTTTCTTCCTTTCTAAGGTTACATGGTGTTCTATTGTATTTCTGTATCACATTTTGTTTATATTACTGAGTAATATACTGAGTATAACTATATATAGTACTATTGTAAATAGTGCTCCCAGGAACATGTGTGTGGAAATATCTCTTTAAGATCCTGTTTTTAATTTTTTTGGATTTATACTAAGAAGTGGGATTCCTGGATTATATGGTGATTCTATTTCTGGTTTTCATTATTTTTCTTATTTTTAATTTTCTTTTTACTGTTTACCATAACAGCTGCACCATTTTGCAATCCCATTAACAGTGCACAAGGGTACCAATTTCTTCACATCCTTGTCAAAACTTATTTTCTTCTCCTCCTCCTCCTCCTTTCTCATCCTCCTTCTCCACCTCTTTCTCCTTCCCCTTTTTTTTTCAAATAGTCACCATACTAATGGATGTGACATGATATTTCACTGTTGTTTTGATTTATATTTCTCACATGATTAATGATGTTGAGCATCTTTGCATATGTTTTGTTGGTCATTTGTATTTCATCTTTGGAGAAGTATCTGTCTTAAGTTCTTTCCCGTTGTTTCACCAGGTTATTGGATTTTTTGTTATTGAATTGTAGTTCTTCATATATTCTGGATATTAATCCATTATTAGATCTGTGATTTGCAAATATTTTCTCCCATAAATTTTCTATTCATTGTTGATTATGTCCTTTAATAAACAAAGGTTTAAAATTTAACATAGTAATATTTGTCTCTTTTTGCTTTTGTTGCCTGTGTTTTTGGTGTTATATCCAAGAAGTCATTGCCAAATCTAATGTCATAAATTTTTTTCCCTGTGTTTTCTTCTGGGAGTTTTATAGCATTAGGTCTTAGGTTTAGGTCTTTAATTCCTTTAGAGTTTGTTTATATATACAGCATAAAATAAAAATCCAGTTTCATTTTTTTGGCATATGGATATCCAATTTTTCAAATGAATTTTGTTGTAGAGACTGTCCTTTCCTCGTTGAGTTGTCTTGCCATCATTGTGGAAGATCATTTGACAACATATTCAGGGATTTACCTCAGGACCTCTATTTTATTTCATTGGTCTATATGTCTGTGTTTATGCCAGTACCAGAGCTTTGATTATGGTAGTTTTGTGATGTGCTTTGAAATCGAGAAGTGAATCCTCCAAGCTTATTCTTTTTCAAAATTGTTTTGTCTATCTGGGGTCCCTTGTGTTTCCATATGAATTTTAGGGTGATTTTCCCCCCTATTTCTGCCAAAAAAAAAATGCCATTGAGATTTCAATAGGGATTGCATTGAATACAAAAATGACATTAAATAGTATTGATATCTTAACAATGTTGTCTTCCAGTCCATGAACACGGATGTCGTGTCTTTAATTTATCTCAGAAATGTTTTGTAGTTTTCAGGGTACAAGTATTTTACCTTCTTAGTTAGGTTTATTACTAATATTTTCTTTTGATGCTATTGTTAGTAGAATATTTTTCTTACTTTTTCCCAATTTCTCAATTTATTTTCAGTTCATTTTTTGTGATTACCACATGCAACTGATTTTTGCATGTGGTAATCTGCAACTTTGCTAAATTCATTTATTATATCTAATAGGTTTTTTTGTGGAATCTTTTAAGGTTTTCTACATATGAGGTTATGTATCTATGAACAGAGATAATATTTATTCTTTTGCAATGTCAATGCCTTATATTTATTTTCTTGCCTTAATGCTCTGACTAGGACTAGCAATACTTTGTTGAAAAGAAGTGATGGGAGTGGGCTTCTTTGTCTTGTTCATGATCCTAGAGGAAAAGCTTTCAGTATTTCACATTTGAATATGATGTTAGCTGTGGGTTAGAGAACAATTTTAACTGAATTTAATTCTACATAGTTGAAGTATAATTTAAATAGCATCATACAACTAGTGGCTACCATTTTGGACAGCACAGTTCTAAAGAGTTCAAAAATGAATAAATGTTGGACTCATGGACAAATATGTTTAATTTTTTAAAACAATTTATTTTTATAAGTCATACCTTTAAGTAAGATGGCTTAGAGTCTTTGTAATGTGAGAGATAGATATATATAAATCTGTGTTGATTTTACTTAGATAATGTTAATAAGATTATGAAGTAACATAACAAAGGCCTGTTGACAATCATACCAAGAATTATTAGGTAAATTTTTGGTAATTGGGTAATTACCAAATAGATAGATAATTAGGTAAATATCTACCAGTTATTGATAGATAACTGAGATCAGTTTTCTGCTATGTTTTGGAAAGTAGTAAGCACATACCGATATAGGTGAGAAGAGATGAGATTGCATACCACTGTTTCTTATATAACACGGAAATCTAATCGTAGTTGTAGAGTCCATTAAAATATGAAGAAGCCGTGGTTGCTAAAAGGAATTTATACTAGTGCTTGATGGAGGGGGAAAAAAAAAAACGGAAAAGAAAGAAGGAAACCATGGAGTAAATTGAGGTATATGTTCTTAACGAAAAGATATTATGTAATTCCATAGTCTTGCACATCATCTCCCATAAACTATTTCTCCTGAATGATTTCTGTTTAGTAAATTCTTTTTTCAAGCTTATACTTCTAATATCTTCTAACAAATCATGTCAGTATCCATTGGGCATGAAAATAATTACATTATATTCCACTTTGGTTTGATTGCTTCAGTTTGTTTTGGGGGTTATATTCAATGAAGGCAAAATAAGGACAACATGATAATCAGGTTCTCAATGAATGCCAGATAAGATTTGATGTATCTGAATTTCTGTGGTCTCCCGTAAGGATATTTACTCTACTAAAATGAGACCTGGCACACACTGCAATTCCTAAGCAAAATGTCTTCCTACAATCTTACTTAAACATTCTCAAAGTACTTACAATAAGTTATTATTTCTTGTTCTTTTAATGATTAGAGAAAGATGGGATCTCACACAAGCATGTTATGTCATGCTTTCTTTTCTATATCAGACCACATAATAACAATTCTTTTTTTTTCCATTTTATCTCTTAGTAGTAAAAGTTGTTATTAGTAAAATTAGTTGGATAATTTCTTGTTCAACATATGGTGGTTCTTTGTTGTTTTCCTCCCTGAGGAAAAAGAAAAAAAATATGTTATTCATGCTAATCTTTGATATGACTTGCAATTTTTTTTAAATCACTGGCTATTGACATATTCTAGTTCTCTAAACCAAACCGTGTCATCCTATCTGGAAGTTTTGATTTTCTATTATCTCTGGGGTTTCAGTTGTTTTTTATTTAGTCGACTTATCAGAATAGCATTGCAGATAGTATTGCTGTCTGTTACCATTTTTGTAAAAGAAAAGTTTCTAGAATTGTGGCACATTTCAGGGGTATAATGACTAGAATTTATCAGTCAGCAATAATTCCTATATGACATTTAAGAGACTATGTGCTTTCTGTTTATTCCCTAAGGAGTTGTGCTTATTAGATATACATTCACCATTATTGGTACTATTGTCCAGAGTCAACCAAAAAATTTATATCCTATAAATGCATCAGGGGTTGCTTATGCTATGACTATTTCACACTTTAATAAGTAGAAGAATATTGGGTTAGTTCATTATACTAATTGTAACATTTCCATTAGTTATAAAAATAGGGTAGAGTCAAAAAAGAAAATTTTAAGCAAAAACATAAATCACACCAAGTTAAGCACCTTCTTACGTCTTACATCCCTTGTTTACAAAAAGTTGCCTTGAGCTCAGAAAACGATAAGATTTATATTTCTATTACTTTCTCTCCTAAGTGAGTCCCTCACATAATATTAATTCCTAGTAATTCACAATAAGATATAACATATTTTTCAAGGTATTTTTAGTAGATTCTTATTTGCAAAACTGATGTATTTTGGAGTTGGAAATGACTCAAGTATTATGCTGTCCTGAATTCTAAAATACTGAGGTTCAAAGAGATCAAATGTATTTCTAAGACACAAAAGAGAATTTAGTGATACAGCTAGAACTTTTACCTTGGACTCCTGATTCCTAATCTGTTGTAATTGCTATGTGTCATTTCCCGACCCCCATTTCTCACCACTGGATGAGTGATACCACATGGTATCGATAACTAAGTCTTTGTCTCACTGTTTCTTTTCAAGTCAGAATGTATAATAGGTTGACATGTGGGAAAGAATCTATCAACTAGTTTATAAATAGTTAAGAATTAAAACTAATCATTTACATTTCTTCAAAATTAAAGCAAATAGCACAGAGGCAGAGTGAAAATTTGTTTTAAAATACATATTCATAGAGGAAATTTTTAAGCTCTGATAGGAAAAAATTACTTCAGTCTCAGATTTGCTTACAGCCACAGAATAGAAATCTCTAATAATAAATATTACAGACTCATATATTCTGTAACTCTGTCCATATTTGTGAGTCCTAAGAGGTCTCATGGTTTATTCTTTTACTTAGGTCGTAATGAAGTTTCAAATTCAGCATCACTTGCAAACTTAATCTGTGTGCTTGTTTAATAAGTATCTTTCATAAGACAAGATCTGAAACCACGTTGTTTCTCATGGCTGAATTCATTGTCACTTATAATATTTAATTTTTAGTCTTTGAACCAGTTTTTCAATGTGTATAACAATCAAGGTATATAAACAAACTAAATTGCAAGGGGCCTATTAATATAATCCACATATTTTATAGGTTATACATTTGTTCTTATTTTTTTTCCCAAGAACTAAAGGAATTGAAGATATTGGTATGAAGCTGAGAGGTTAGTAGATCTTGAGGCTGTGAGGGTATATAATAAAGTTATATAATATATATATATTATATATAACATATAAGTTATATTATATATATATAATATATAACAAAGTATATAATAAAATTCAAAGTGGTAATTCTGGAAACTTTTAAGACAGAAGGAGAAATCTACTAAAAGCTGTGACAGAAGTAACTAGAATACATGGGTTTTAGTTTCATATTTTTTTTCCTCCAGTTCACTTAGCCCATATATTCATATGCCCCCAGCCACTTATACCTCCTCCTTTGATATCTAATGACCCTTAAGCGTGTGTTTATAAATACACATTTGCCTGGGTTCAAACACCATCTCTGTCATTTATGAGATGTGTAACCTTGAGCAAAATTGGTTGTACCTCTGTTTCTCTCTGTTAAATGGGAAGGACATTGAATATATCTTTTAGAAAAGTTCCTGACATGTTAAAAACACTTATTAAAATATTTTTGTTGTTATAATTGTTTAATTTTTATTTTGTTTTCTCTGATATGGTATCCTCTTTATGCAGGAATTAATATTTCCTGATCAAAAAAATTCACCCAGGTATCCTGAGCCTCAGTAACTTACTGCTAATTATATCACGAATTATCCATTGAATTTATAACAGTTTTGTAAGTCAGTCAACAAAGGTTCAGAGAAATAGAGATTTAAGGTGAGGAGCATTCATTTTGGCTAGGAGGTTACTGTTCATTTTTTAGTTTGATTTTTAGCTTTATAATCTATCAGATGGCTAAAGATGACCTTCCAAATTATTTATTAAGAATAACTTCAGAAATTTTCTATTTTCTGACAAATACTTGGCTAAAATTTCTCTTTTTAAAAGAGCTACAAGACAAAACCAGAGAGAGAGAGAGAGACAAACCATAAGAGACTCTTAATCTCAGGAAACAAACTAAGAGTTACTGGAGGGGAGGGAGTGCGAGGGATGGGGTGGCTGTGTGGTGGACATTGGGAAGTTATGTGCTATAGTGAGTGTTGTGAATTGTATAAGACTGATGGATCACAGACCTGTACCCCTGAAACATATAATACATTATTTGTTAATATAAAATAAATACATAACTACTTTTTCTTGGGTTTCTTCAATAAAATCTTATACAAATGCATAGATAAAGCATCTACTGCAGTTTCCATTAATTTTTACAAAAAGACACTAGTAATGGGAATATATGATATTAAGAACATAATCCTTTCTTGGTTTATTAATTATCTTTTCTATCTTGGAAATACTTATTAAAGCCTCCTTAGATTATAAGTGAAGGTAGGAGGTATAGTTACATAAAATATTTTGATCAGTTCTACTTTTTTTTAAGATTTTATTTATTTATTTGACAGAGAGAGAGATCACAAGTAGGCGGGGGGGGGGGTGGGGTGGGAAGTAGGCTCCTTGCTGAGCAGAGAGCCCGATGCGGGCTCGATCCCAGGACCCTGAGATCATGACCTAAGCTGAAGGCAGAGGCTTTAACCCACTGAGCTACCCAGGCGCCCTATTTTTACTTTTTCTTTTAAAGATTTTATTTATTTATTTGACAGAGAGAATGACAGTGAGAGAGGGAACACAAGCAGGGAGTGTGGGAGAGGGAGAAGCAGGCCTCCCACTGAGCATGGAACCCCATGAGAGGCTCCATCCCCGGACCTGGGACCATGACCTGAGCCGAAGGCAGATGCTTAATGACTGAGCCACTCAGGCGCCCCTGATCAATTCTACTTTATAGATGAAAAATTGAAGGATGGTTATTCAAATATTCTGATATGTGTATATTAGAATATATATCCACAAAGATATATATATCAAAATATTTATGTGTCTATTTATTTATTTATAAAATAAGAAAGCCCTAACCATACATAAACAGAAAATATTTTCTCAGCAATCTTAACTGGATCCACTGTCACAAAAATATGGCAACAGTCATAAGAATGAATTGTTCAGTGGGCAATATATGACCAGAACAGAGACTAGTACTTTCTGAGATTTACTGGCTTGTGAAACAGTTTTTCACTCAAGTAGAACTGATTCATACTGAATTTCATGGACATTTGAACAAGTACTTGATTTGAGTAGAAGTATAGGAAGTCCTTTTTAAATTGTCGGAAATAAAGTTGTTGAAAACAGCTAATGTGTTATATAAGTGTGGTGAACTAAACAATACAGTGAAATCATTGAGCAGTCACTTGTGCAGAGCATAAATCTTATGATTAAAAATCTAAGCTGAACTATTGATATAATTATTGTCCACAGAGAGTGATGCTAAAAGCCAAAGTAGTTTTTCTTTACTTTTTTGCACATTAGAATATATATGATAAAATGAATTTAAAGTTTATAAATGACTGAGCACTAAAAACAAACGAGAAACTGAATTTAGGTCAATTGGAACAAAGCTTCCTGAAATACATATACATAAATTTCAGTAAACTACAAAATAGTTTTTGGAGATGGAATCATGGTTCTCTCCATGCTTTAATTTTTGCAAGCAGGTAAGTAAATTATATTTGTTTTATGTCTATTCACAAAAATTGCTTCTGCAGAGATTCCTAAATGATATTGGAGTAAGTGGAGTTCTTTTTTTTTTTTAAGATTTTATTTATTTTACAGTGAGAGATCACAAGTAGGCAGAGAGGCAGGTGAGGGTGGGGGGAAGCAGGCTACCTGCTGAGCAGAGAGCCTGATGCCAGACTCAATCCCAGTACCCTGAGATCATGACCTGAGCAGAAGGCAGAGGCTTTAACCTACTGAGCCACCCAGGGGCCCCTGTAAGTGGAGTTCTAAGGGCAACATCAGTTATTCTTTTGGTCCATGATATTTTTATTCTCATAATGATGATACTGACATATTCATTTTGTAGCATTGGATTCCTTTGTCTGATCACATATAATGGTGTTTATGGAAAGGCGAAACTCAAGAGAGTTTTTACTAATAGCTGGAGGAAGGCCCATGTATTTCAGTAATTTTCTGTATAAAATTGGGTTGAGCAAATGAATTGGAAGCATGTTAAATTTCACCACGTATTATCGCTTATTCAAGTATGTGTATTTGAAAAACATACTGTCTCTTATATTTGTGTCAGTTATATATTCATAACTTGCTGCTGAAAGTTTATTTTGATCCTTTGAAACAAACTGGCAATTTACCAATGATATTTATTAGTGTTAATATTTAGGGAAGTTTTCTATACAGGCATATATAAAAAAATTTTAATTTCCTTTGTTACTTGCCTCAAGGAAAAGAATTGCATGTTCTCAGGCAAATAAAAAAAGAAAATTGTAGAGATAGTAGTTATTCATTCAGTAGTGAATTATTATTGACATTCAAGCAGTTTTATCATAATTTTATAGTGGTTTCTGACCTGAACTTCAATGGATTCATCATCTTTTCTCTGATGTTCATATTACTAATTTATTATTTATAGGATAAGAAAAAAGCTTCACTTTAGTAGCTGAAGGCTTAATTCCAGTATCTGATTGAATTCTGCAGGTGTAAAAAGTGAACCCAAGTGTGCAACCAAAGTTTTGTGAATTCAAGAAATGAAAAGTCCTAGACCTGATACTAATTTTTTGAATTTATAGATTTCTTACTTGTCAACATAAACTCTTGGCTTCCTTTGCTCTGATTGTGAAATAAGCTGCTGTTCAAATCCCAGCAGAAGACTGTGGTCCATGAAAGTGTTTTAGTGCTAAAAAAAAAAAGGATTGCCTAACTCTAAATTTCATATTAAAATTATAATTATTATCAAATTATTTGGACAGTACTTACAGTATGCCTTCATGTATTATTTACTTCTGTCATAGCATCTTTAATAAATTCTTCAAGCATTTATATCTCTGAGGAATAGAAGAGTCCTTACTTGTATATCTCCAGCACCTTGGACAGTACTTATACATTGGAACACGATAATACTTGTTGAAACAGTAAGTTGAATTTAAACGTTTTATGTACCTAAGGTAGTCAATAAAACACAGAATATAGACAGGATGATCAGAAGTGGCAATCTGTCAAATGTTTTTATGTTTCGACATCTTAATGCTTCTTAATATGCTTTCTTAAAAGTTAAATCTGGCCATAGAAATGATCTAGTAATTCAGCCAGATCACATTTAAATCAAGAAACAGATTTAGACATATGCTTGGAATAATATCCTATAATTTAAGCCAAGAAACATGTAAAAATAAAAATATTTCCAGCTTCCATATCCAAAACAGAATAATAAATTGATAAACTCATAATTGTCAAGTTGATCTTGGCCAAACACAGATCTTTGCCTGTATGGATATACTTTCATTCACTATCAAACTAGCAAACAGGTAATACAAAAAATATAATATGTGAGATCTATAAGATTCCTTTAATTGTCTCTCATTTTTAAAGAAACAAGGTTAAAAGAAAAAAAAAAAGGCCTTCCAGCTCAAAAGTACCAAGAAACTGAGGCTTTTAACCCTGATACCATTAGGGTGTAGAGGAAACAGAGCAGAAGAATTCAGGAGTCTTTCAATTACTGGAGTTACATAAATATTTTTATTTTCTATTTCTTATTATATATACTTTTTTCACAGATAGTTATATTGATAGACATAGATGATAGATAGATAGATAGATAGATAGATAGATAGATAGATAGATAGATAGATGATAGAGGTATAGAGATAGAGATGAATGTGTTTTCATGCCTGCATGATTTCAGACTTCAAGCTATATTACAAAGCTGTGGTCATCAAGACAGTATGGTACTGGCACAAAAACAGACACATAAATCAGTGAAATAGAATAGAGAACCTGGAAATGTACCCACAACTGTATGGGCAAGTAATCTTCAACAGTGCAGAAAAGAGTATCCAATGGAAAAAAGACAGTCTCTTCAACAAATGGTGTTGAAAAAACTGGACATCAACATGCAGAAAAATGAAACTGGACCATTTTCTTATACCATATACAAAAATAAATTCTAAATTGATGGAAGACCTAAATTTGAGACATGAAACCATCAACATTGTACAGGAGAACACAGTCAGCAACCTCTTTGACCTTAGCTGTAGCAATTTCTTATTAGATACGTTGCCAGGGGCAAGGGAAACAAAAGCAAAAATGAACTATTGAGACTTCATCAAGAGAAAAAGATTTTGCACAGTGAAGGAAACAATCAACAAAACGACAAGGCAGCCGACAGTGAGCCTAATGTGAGAAGATATTTGCAAATGACATATCTGATAAAAGATTCGTATCCAAAATATATAAAGAACTTATTAAACTCACCACCTAAAAAAAACAAATAATCTGGGGCACCTGGGTGGCTCAGTCATTAAGCATCTGCCTTCAGTTCAAGTCATGATCCTAGAGTCCTGGGATTGAGACACCCCACATCAGGCTCCCTACTCAGCGAGAAGCCTGCTTCTCCCTATCCCACTCCCCCTGCCTGTATTCCTCTTCTCACTGTCTGTCTGTCAAATAAATAAATAAAATCTTAAAAAAAAAAAACATAATCCAATTGAAAAAAGGGCAGAAGACATGAATAGACATTTTCCAAAAGAAGACGTCCAGATGGCTAACAGACACATGAAAAGGTGCACAACATCACTCATCATCAGGGAGATGCAAATCAGAACTATGATGAAATACCACTTCACACCTGTCAGTAGGGCTAAAATTAGCAACACAGGAAATAACAGGTGTTGGTGAGGATATGGAGAACGGGGAACACTCTGACACTGCTGGGAATGCAAACTGGGGCAGCTACCCTAGAAATTAGTATGGTGATTCCTCAAAAAGCTAAAAATAGAACTACCCTATGATCCAGTAATTGCACTGCTAGGTATTTACCTAAAGAATACAAAAATATACATTCAAAGTGGTACATGCACCCTGTTGTTTATAGTAGCATTATCAAAAATAGCCATTGACTAATGAATGGATAAAGATATGATATATATCACATATATAGATATTATATATAATGGAATACCACTCAGTCATAAAAAAGAATCAAATCACCATTTGCAATGAGATGGGTAGAGCTAGAATGTATTATGCTAAGCAAAATTGAGAAAGACAAATACCGTATAATTTCACTCATGTGGAATTTAAAAAAAATGGATGAACATTCAGGAAGAGAAAAAGAGGGGAAAGCAAATCAAGAGAGGCTTAACTAAACAAATTTTACAAATTTGTTTTATAAAAATTTTGTAAAAAAAATTTAAACATATCAGGAGAGAACAAACAGGGTTGATGGAGGGAAGTGGATTGGGGATGGGATAAGTATGGGACGGGTATTAAGGAGGACACACTAGGAAGAGCACTGGGTGTTATGTATAAATGATGAACCACTGAACTCTCCCCTGAAACTAATATTGAACTGTACATCAACTAACTAGAATTTAAATTAAAAAAAAATTTTAAAGATATATTTTCATACCTGAAAGTGTCCTATCCATCATCACCTAAGACACTTGCTTATCTTGATAATTTTGACATTTATCACTTGGTTTGAAGCAAACCAACTGCTAGTTCCTTTCTTTTAGCTTTGAGTGATGTATATCTCTTACAACAAATTTATAGATGAGGAGTGAGTTTTATCTGGAAAATTTATTTTTCACTGAAGTTCTTCCTGTGGAAAAATTACATTTCAAGGCCTAGTAGCCCTCTATGATTTCTGAGAAATTCACACACTAAATTCACTAGTGTGAATTTCTGTCGTAAGATGGGAGACGAGCCTTGATCATTTGAAATTTGAATTATTTTCCACTTCTGTCCTCTTGGAACTTAAGCTATTTTTTTAAAGGCAGAGAAGTCATTAACAAATGTACTGATGTACCGGTATTTGTTTTTTCCTAGTTTTCAGGAACTAGGAATTAAAATCTTAAGAAAATTTGGCACATTTTCATTCACAAAACAAATCCCATAAGAAGGAAGAATGGATTATTTTGAAATGAATTAAATGAAGACTTTCCTTTAGCTATGGATTACCTGTATGTTGTCTTTATTCTCTACCATTTTAAAATGTCTTTTTTCACTTCCAGTATCTAACTTATATTTGAGTGGGTCGCCCCTCAAACCACTTTATTTTACTCTGACATTCCTAATAGTCTGATCTCTAATTCTATATGATTCCCGAGGCATTGTATAAATGAATACACATGACTCAACACCTTACCAGTCAGTTCCACCCACAGGAAACTTTCAATCTTATATTTTATCCTTTCAAGACAGGGTTATTGGCTTTCCCCATACAAAGAAGACAAAGAAGTCTCTATTAAGAAAGATTTATGGTAGGGGTGCATGGGTGGCTCAGTGGGTTAAGCCGCTGCCTTCAGCTCAGGTCATTATCTCAGGGTCCTTTGATAGAGCCTCACATCGGGCTCTCTGCTCAGTGGGGAGCCTGCTTACCTCTCTCCCTCTGCCTGCCTCTCTGCCTACTTGTGATCTCTTTGTCTCTGTCAAATAAATAAATAAAATGTTTACAAAAATATATTTATGGTATTATGGAGGGCACATGTTGTGATGAGCACTGGGTGTTATACACAACACTGCATCAAAACTAATGATGTACTATATGTTCGCTAACTGATCATAATAATAATAAAGAAAGTTTATGAGTTCTGTTTTATGTTTGCTGGGTTAACAGTAATGATGAAGTAGCCAAACAGGCATGCCCAGTAAGTACATATAGATAGGAAACTAGGAATCAAGAAGAGATCAATTAGAGATAGAGATCAGCAAATTCTTTGCATTGAGACAAAAACAATAATTTGTAATCACTACAGGCTAAGCTTACACCTGATTAGTCTTGAGGAAGGATGAATTCTATTAACATATGTTGAAAAAAAAGGTAAAAACCTGCCTAGCTACCAAATAACAAAGTAAAATAAGTTTAAGCTATTTTCAAACATTATGAAATACAAAGTAAAATAATTTGGAGAATTATTTTTATAGTAATTGTATAGATCTAAAGTCTCTTTAAATTATAAAATTATTTGTTTCTCTAATTCTACCTTGAAATGAATGGTGAATTGAAAACTATTTTCATATTTAAGAATTAAGCTCTTCTACTTTTGTCATGCAAAACATATTTATTTTTGTTTCTTCATATAACAATTTGTTGATCACCTAATATACATTATTCAGCAAGCTGTTTACACACCAAGGCTTATTTTCTCATTTGTAAAAGTTAAATTTTCCATATAGCATTTGATATGAGTACATGACATAAGTTGTGATAATCATATTACCTGCCAAGTAGCAATTTATTCCATTTAATTTTGATATAATTTATATTTATTATTTAACTTATTATTTTCTATCTTTGTGCCAAATAGCATATTATTCTTTTTCTTCTATCTCCTATTTGTTAATCAACCGAATATAAAATTCTCCAGTGGTTATGAGTGCGTGCAGCCATTACCAGAGACTGAGAGGCTGTTGATTTGATAGTTGTTGGTTTTGGATCAATGTGAGCCTGGCACTTCTAAGCACCTTTTGCAGCCAACCTATCTTGGCTCACTGGGCAAAGTAAACTCCCAGGCCAATAAGAGAGACCTGCTGAGTAAAATAAATTACTTGAAATGGCACAAAAACAAGAGTTCTTTTTTTCATTTTTTGGTCCCAAAATGTGTTGATCTTCCACCAAACACATATCCTATCTTGGAACTACAGAAGACAGAAGGATCTTTAAAGTCAACAGGGGAAGAGTTAAAAAAAAAACAAACCCACTTCCTTGGGTGAGAATATAATGTCAAACAAAGAAGATAAAAAAGATAAAGGAAAGAAAAAGTGACATCATATTTTAGGCTTAATGATAACCATTCTAATTTAATTCAGATTTTATCTCCATGAATCTGGGTAGGAATAAATATTTACTCTCTGAGAATTTTTTTTTCTTAAAAAATGTTTAATAATATACTTTAGAATGTTAACCATTTATAAGCCATATTTTCCCTTTATGTATAACTGGAGTGTCCCATTTGCTTTAACATGAAATCATTTCATGGTTTTGTTTCTTCAGAGTGTAGCTGGAGAATAAGTGCTCAAAGATGAGTTTTCCTAAAAGTTTTCTTGATTTAAAAAAAAAAAAAAAAGTTTTCTTGATTTTAACATGTCTATTTCTTTTCTGAAATTACATTGGCATATGAAAAGTCCATGTTTCTGAAGGGGTAGAAAATCTTTTTTAAAATAGTTAAGCAAGATTTACTTAAGGATTTGCCCCTGTCCTAAAAGATCAAGAGTTATATCAAAAACACTTTAACTATATGAAGCTTAATTCCTGGGACAGACTTAGTTTAAAACATAGGCTCATTAAAGCTCTGTTGAACTGAGTTAATTTACTATTTTTAAATTAATGAATAAATGTCCTTTGAATTTTATTCATTTTACTTATAATTTGAAAGTTCTGCCAGCTTTCTACACTGATCATTTAGATCAATGTAACAACTATCTATGTGATTGCTATTAGAGTAAAAACAACACAAAACAAAACCAAAAAACCCAACACTTAGAAGTAGAAAATTCACTTTCACAATAGCTCTATGAGACTTCGTGAAGCCATGCCCCCTGAACTTCATTTTTTGTTTCATTTGTCTAATTGCAATGATGATGTCTTCTTCATCTTTTATCAGAATTGTTATGGTTATTATCCTGGATGGGATTTTGAGCTATCAAATAAACTTTGACACAAGGATGATGTCAGTCTATTGGAAAACTATTGCAAAATCCCCTTTCTACTTCTCTAGCAGTTTATCTTTCCAGCACAGGTATTATTTTTTCACCTCTTACCATTATCATTTAACTCTTTTGGAACCTTTCCAGACATCTACATGTCTCTTAAAAAGATTTTGGTAGAAAAAAAAAATAAAGATTTTGGTAGAGAAATGGACATGATGCTACCCTGAAATAAATGGGAAAAAAGATGGAAAAAAAATAAGGTACATATACTTCTTTTCATTATGAGCACAACATAAAATTCTGTGGTTTTTTTTTCCAGAAGGGGCTCACAACTACATAATTTTGGAGAAAAACTCATAAATTTTTCATGAGTCAGTTTGTGTAATAAATCTAAAATCCAAGGGTAGAATTTAAAGTATCAGCAAAAGTTGTTGGGATGACTAGAATGTGAAATCACAGATAAGTACAACTGCAAGAATAGCCCAAGCTCTATGCAGTGGTCCAAATGGATAGATCAAGATGTCACTTCATGAAAGAAGAAACACATAAAGAGAACGGATTTTAGTAGGAAAAACATGAATACAGACTTGGGTATATTGATTGTAAGATATGTTTGTGGCAGCAGAAAGGTAGTGTAATTAGACTGAAAGAACTGAAAGCATGGAGCTCAGAGACCAGGCCTGGAAATTAGTATCATCTGCAGTTAGTGGGAGCTGACTGAAGTCTGGCTTGTGAATGAAGATCCCCAGAGAAGGAGTGCCAAGTGAGAAAAGAAGAGGGTCAAATACCACGTCTTTAGGAAATTCTACATATAAAAGATAGACTTGAAAGAATGAGCCAGCTAAGATGATAGAAACAAATAACAAGAGTAGCTGGGGAAAAATTAAAAGTGTATTCTGTAATAGTAGTCTTAAAAAATGATTAGGAAGAAGAGAGATATACAAGGAGGAGTGCATTTTAGACATTAAATACAAATGACAAATGCTCTGTTGTGAATGCAGTTAAACACTTCCATTTAATTCAAACAGCAGAATAATTCCTGTGTCCAAAACACTATGTGCTTAGGGATTTAGAGATGGAGAGTACATTTTAAACAAGTGAGTAGGGAAAACTTGTGGAGTGGCTAAAATCTCTTCTTGAAAAGCAAAGATAAAATGGACATAATTGTCAGAAACAACTACTTTATGATTCTGGAAACTGACCAAAGACATGCAACAAATTGAGAAATGTTTATTCAGGAAGTCCTAATGGGAATTTGTGGTCTGTCAGCCTGAGGAGGGCCTACTATGTCCCCTAATATATATTCATTGTGTGGAGTACACATGTGGATCTGCACCTTTTCTGCCAAAGGGCCTGATTTAATTTGGTATGAGATGTAAAAAAAAAAAAAAAAAAAAAAAAATCCATGCCAGGGAACACTGTCGAAAACAACAGAGAAACAATCCAAGAAAAATAGCAAACAATCTGGGATAGCCAACATCACACCTCTAATGCCTTATTATAGGCGGAGCAAGCAACAGATCAGCAGACCAGCCATAATTTTCACAGAAGTTCTGGGGAATCTGTCTTGATAAGCTTTCACATAACTAGATGGTCTTGATTAGCTTTCTTATAACTATGGTGATCTGGAATGTTGTGCATTTCTACATGGATCCATCCCAAATCAGAGGAAGCCTTAATTGTCTCTTTGTCTCTGGCTATCAGACCTTGAGCATATGGAAATTAAAGGCTGGAGAAGAATTATAAAAATATTGAACTTGGAATGTGTTTCCAAACCATACACATATTCATCAGCAAAGAATGGTGCCTGTTGGCTCAATAAGTTTAAGTACTACTGTTAACCAATTAATAGTTGACCACTAAATTGTGTCGACCCAAAAGGAACTCCTAGGAAGCGAAGCTTAAAAATAAAAATTAAAAAAAATAATGAGAGAGAAATTAAGATAATAAGAAGAACTGAGCAAAGACCAGTGGCCATTCTTTTTGGGGAACACATACTCTTTTAAATTATCCTGAACAAAGAAGCAAACAAAAGAAGGATTGATTAGAATCTAGGCTGAAACTATTTATTACCTATAATGTCCAGTTTTCAAATAATGATGAGATATAAAAAGAAACAAGAAATTGAAATGTATGCACTTGAAAAAAAACAGTACTAGTAGTGTCACTGATGAGGGTTTAAGCAGAGAAAGTATTCAAATAATTTATAATATATAATAAAGGCAAATATGTCAATGACTCCTCAGATATATCAATGAAGATAAAAAAGCAATATGAAAACTCTAGAGTTAAAAAGTAAAATAAGTGAAGTTAAAAACTTCACTAGAAGAATTTTTTTTTAAAGACTTTATTTGAGAGAGTGAGAGAGGGAGCTGAGCAGGGGCAGGGGCAGAGGGAGAAGCAGACTTCTCACTGAACAGGGAGCCGGATGTGAGGCTGATCTCAGTCCCCTGGGATCATGACCTGAGCTGAAGGCAGATGCTTAACCGACTGAGCCATCCAGGTGCCTCTCACTAAAGGAATTTAGAGCAGATGTGGGCTGAGAGAAGAATAAATCAGTGGATGTGAAGATAGAACCATAGAGATAATCCAAGTCAAAGAACAGAGAGGAATCAGGAAAATAGTCAACAGAGCCTTAGAGACCTATGATACACAATTAAGCTTACCGACAAATACCCAATGAAGTCCAGGAAAAAGAAATGAGAGAAAAGGCAGAAAATATGTTTGAAATGATGGTTGACCACTTTTCCATATTTGTTGAAAAAATTAATTTGCACATCCAAGAAAACTAAGAGATTCTCAATAGTGTAAATACAAAGTGATCCACAACTAGATACATTGTATTTAAAATGCTGAAAACCAAATATAAAATCTTTTTTTTAAAGATTTATTTATTTGAGAGAGAGAGAAAAAGAGCAAGCATGTGGGGGAAAGGAGGAGGGAGAAAGCGGACTCCTCATTGAGTGTGCAGACCGAAATGGGATCAGATCCTAGGATCCTAAGATCATGACCTGAGCCACTTGGACTCTTAACTGACTGAGCCACCTAGGTGCCCCTCAAAGAAAAATCTTAAAAGCAGCATCTATGTTACTTCTATTGCACTTTATTTGTTGCAGCACTCACAACCACAGTATGGTTACCTAACAGTGGCCAGTTTCTATTGAAAATTGTTGCATACTCAAATAATTCCAGAAATTGGTTAAGATTCCTGGTATGTCCAATTAAGACTCTAAAATATTATCAGTGAATCATTTTTTTGTAGAATTTAACTCTACATAATATCTTCTTCAAAAAGTACTGACCAGTACTTTTTTTTTTCATTTGCTTTGATTGTCCTATTACTGGCCCTTCTCAGAGAAACTTCTCAGTCTAACACTTACTATTGGAAATTGAAACAACTCTAGCTGTTAGAATTGGAATAGATACAGGTGGTACTAGAGCAAATCTGTGGATCTAGAAATCCTCATGGATTATGTTGTCTCAACTGGAGTCAGAAGATAGACCTTACTGGGGAAATAATTATCAGACAAGCTCCAGGACCCATCGTAGCTAGGAAAATTGTGAGAATCCTAGGATACGGATGCTTGGGACATTGCCAACTTGAAGGTCCACGATCTGCTTTTGATTAGGGATCCAAATTTTTATGTGAAGGCTTGGAGCTCCAAAATTGAGTGAAAAAATCAGAAACTACATAGCTTTCTATAACTTTCACTCAGAAGGCATATAGTGTCACTTTTATTTTAGTCTATTGGTTGAAGCAGTCAAAAGCCCAGTCAGATTCAAGGGAAAGCAACATGGGCCTATCTTTCAATGAGAGGAGTGTCAAAGAATTAGTAGTCATATTTTAAAAACTGCAGTCTGCCCTCTGACTTACTTACTTTCCCTTTGCATGTAAAATACACATATCTCTTCCTAACACCCAATGCTTTCCTCAAGTTGCATTCCCTTATAGCATCAGACTTAAGGTCAAGCCTAGGTTCTTATCTTCTAAATGAGGCCAAAATGCAGAAGTTCCTTGAGTTTTGTTGCTTAGGTACTATTTCTGTCAATACGAACATCTGTGAATTTAAGAGATAAGCCATTTTTCCTCATGCTCCCAACGAACAATGGTGAGACACTTAGGAAAAACATAACAGATAAGCCCATACACAAAGGTTGAAAGTGGGAGACACAGCAGTCTCTGGTCTGTAGTGATTCGGAAGCCAGCCAGGTAGGCATGTTGCTTTCTTGATTAGGCTCAGTACTGTTCCCTAAGATGGTTTTCAGTGTGTCTGCTATTTTAGGAGAAAGGAAAACTTGGAAAAACTGTAGCCCCCAAACTAGCTATCCCTTTGTGTAGCAAAATATCTTAATGGATTTTTGAATAGACAAACTTAATTATATGTGAAACTAACTAGGCTGTTGTAATGTGAGACAAAAAAATAGTCATTTGAACAGGTTGTAAATGTGTTTATCACATAATGGTCTGGGTAGTGGTATAGAACTATCATTGAGATACAGCTTGTTCCATCTTCTTTAACTGCCATCCTTAGAGTGTTTTTAGTCCCAAGAAAGACCAAAAGTACTTATAAAAACAGAAAACACACAACTCATATACACAGTAACAATCTTTTGTCAGACCCATGGAGGATGACTCACTGATTATATGAAAGTTATGTTTTCACATAGTATTCAGTTTTATGGAAAACTGGCCCTATTAAACCTGATGGAAAATGAACATAAATTTACATTTAGAACATGATCTTTGCTAAACATACCCATATACACATATTTCTCCACACACACACAAAAATTAAACTAAAATCACTAAAATTCACAGCTGTAACCTGTGGGCAGGAAATTACAGGTTTAATTTTTTTTCTGAAATGAAAAAAAAATACTAATAAAAATATTATGGATGGGGGCGCCTGGGTGGCTCAGTGGGTTAAAGCTTCTGCCTTCAGCTCAGGTCATGATCTCAGGGTCCTGGGATCAAGCCCCGCATCGGGCTCTCTGCTCAGCAGGGAACCTACTTCCCCTTCTCTCTCTATCTGCCTTTCTGCCTACGTGTGATCTCTCTCTCTCTCTGTCAAATAAATAAATAAAATTTTTAAAAAATATATTATGGATGCCTACTTCCTAATTTTACAACCCCTGTGAGTATATATAGATACTGGTTTTAAGAGATAGTCTGTCCTTGGGGCACTTGGGTTGCTCAGTTGGTCAAGTGTCTGCCTTTGGCTTAGGTCATAAGCCCAGGGTCCTGGGATAGAGCTCCACATCAGGCTCCCTGCTCAGCGGGAATCCTATTTCCCCCCTCTCCCTCTGCCTGCTGTTCCCCATGCTTGTGCTCTCTTTCTGTCTGTCAAATAAATAAATAAAATATTTTTAAAAAAGAAGAGATAATCTATCCTTTAGCTTTTTTGATTCTTTGAGTAGTAATGTAATCGATGAGAAAAAATGTATTTTACCTATGTGATTTCAAATTAGTCATGAGCCCTTTCTTTCTCAGATAGATTCCTGGAAAGCTTTAATGATTGATGACTGGAAGCAAAGTTTCATTCTTGGCCATAGACCTCATTGCTTCTTGCCCTCCCTGTTTGGTCATTCCTAAATTAAATCACTATTCGTGGGTTGAAGAGTGATGCACAAAATTTATGTCCACTTGGAATCTCAGAATGTGGCCTTATTTATAAATAGGGTTTTTAAAGATATAGTTAGTTGAGATCATACTGGATTAGAGTAGACCTTAAATCCAATGACTAGTGCCTTTATAAGAAGAGGAGAATGCACATGGAAACTACACGCACAGGGTAGAAGGCCATGTGACAGAGGTAGGAGCTGGAGTCATACATCTACAAGTCAAGGCAAAGATTGTCCTGAGACACCAGAAGCTAGGATGAGTCAAGGAAGGATTCTTCCATTAAGCCTTTAAAGGAAGTATGGCCCTGCTGATACTTGATTTCAAATGTCTAGACTCCAAAACTGTGAGAGAATAAATTTCTGTTGTTTTAAGCCACCCAGTTTGTGACAATTTATTATGGCAGCCCTATGAAACTAATATGATTGTGTTCAAGAGAAAGGAACATATTGTATTAAAGTAATCTAACATAAATAATATATGAGAAGTATTTTATAGCATATTATATATAAAAATACGTCTCATATTTATCTCAGATTACTTTATTATATAACATAATTAATAGCATATTAATTATTAATATAGCATAATAGCACACATTATATAGCATATTATATATACTATATAATACAGTATATTATATGTAATATATGATGTTACATATTATATATATTTATAGTATATTGTATATAATTTATTATATATACTTGTGATATTGCTCACATAATGCCTAAGAAGAACATAGACGTTGAGATACTTAAAAAATATCTACTTTAAAATCTTAAAATAGACTCCTCAAAAAATAAATAAAATCTTAATGTTACGGCTTATCAAAAGATAATATTTTGTTTGTTATCTATTGCTATGCAAATGTTGTTATACACAAGTTTATGCATTTTAGTTTCTGATTCCATCTATAATGTAAATTAGGATGATTTAATTTTCCCCACCCACATTCTGAAACCATCATTAGCAGAAATATAAATTATTCCACATAGTTTACACAATTCATCTCAATGAAGGATGAAATTTAAAAATTTGAATTCATAAATCAGAGGCAGTGCAGACAACATGCTGCTCACGAAATATATGAGAATTCAATATAATTTTCTCTTACCTACATTTTTTCTGTGAATGCAGGATTACTAAAAATCAATTAATTTTGAATGCACATAATGTAAATAATTACAATCACAATTTGGATACCAGTACTGCAATATAGAAAATTTATCTTTGGTTTCATTTATTTAATCACTGGTTCTTATTAGAAAAGAACAGTGAGGTATTTGGAGTCTAAAGGATGTTTGCAACACGTTTTAAAAAGAAAACAGCAAATATTGAAATTGTTCTGTAAGTCTAGATAACAAATTTGAAATAATAAATATTTATTGAATTTTAATGTAATGTGTGTAACATTCCAGAACATGTAGTGAGAAAAAGAATGAGACAGGTTGTTTAAAGCCTTCATTTCCATTAAAATGGAAATAGTACCTCCCTCATGAAATTCCAGTAGTATTAAATGAGATACCATAGGAGTGTCTTTCATTTGTTTGCAGATGCATTGCCTGCCTTTTATTTGCTCTGCTAAATATTTCAGGGGCTAAAGTTCTGCATTCTCTGTGTTTCTCAAGCTTCCATGACCATTGGCTTCCAGCAAGGCTTGTCCAGTGGCAGTTCTGGTGGGAGACTGAGAGTTGAGAGTAAGGTATAAACTAGGGTATTTTCCCTGTTTTCCTCTGCTTCAGTTGGTAACTTCAGATGTATCTTTGTCTCCTTGATAGTTCCAGTTCCCATTGGATAACATCAAGTTCTGTGGCTCCTGATCAAAGAAATCATGTTTAGGAAAGTACCACTATAGTTCTAAATTGCAAGACATTAGTTATACACCAGTATATGGAAATAGGCTTTTAGTTTCCCCCATAATGTAACTTGGAAATATTTCTCCCCTTCCTCACCCCACATTCTGAAACCAATCATTACTAATGTGGCTTTTTTCCAGGTCATTTATCATTCTAACCATCCCCTCCTTATCTCTTAATATACTTTTTTGATAAAATTATTATTAATAGAATTAAATCCATACTTCAAAATTAATGTTGGTACTTCAATGTCTCAATTAATTTCCAATACAATGAGTAGAAATGATGTTATTAATATTTAAACCAATTTTTTACACTCATGCTCCATGATCTTATCCTGTTTCCACTTTCTATGTTTCCATTTTTCACTATTCCCTCTCCTATTCTCCTACTTTCTTTCCTTGCCTACAACTAAGAACTATTGCCATCTGTCCTGCCAACTTAACAGGGTTTCTGTGAAAGCAAAATAAGCATCTGCATCTAATAGTGTTTTGTAAACTGTAAAGAAATATTTATGTATTAGTATATCATTTTGCACTGGCTTTTCTTTTTCCTCTCCCCATGCATATCACTGACTTTTTCCAAGATTGATTCTTACTGCTTTTTATTTCATCCTGTATATCTTAAACTATACATTGGTTTTATGTGGATTAATCTCAATTCTCTTTCCAATTCTGACACAGTTGACAACTATCTACTCATAATTTTTACTTCAGCTTTCGACCATCACCTCGTTCTCAATAGGTCCAAAAGCAAACTCATCACTGTGTTTCAAAAATTGCTTTATTAGGCTCTATTGCCAGTCTTCATTTGTTCTGTGAATATTTTTTTCCTTTTGATTCCATGGTCTAAAATACTGACATCACTTTCTACTCCATTTTTCTTATATCTCATCTCCAAACATGCAGATTTGTTGACTTTTTTTTTCATAATATGTCTTTTGTCTTTTCTTCCTTTTGCTGTTTTCAGAGTGTTGCTGTCATTGTTGTTGATCTTTCCTTTAATACCTACTAAATTTGTACAATTGTTTTACATTTATATCAGTGAAAATCATTTAGGAAATCACAGTTGATATTATTTAGTTCCATGTAAAAATTTAAAATGGGGTAACAGGTGTGGGAGAGCTGAAAAGACAACAGAAAATGTTGACACAACCCAGGAATTAGCAACAGCAGGTTGCTGCCACCACTGTGTGGGCTGGAGGAAAAGAAGAAGCAGAATTCAGCTCCATTTTGTTAATATTGTAACTGAAAGTACCGGATTTAATTTTAGGTACCACATTATAAGAAGGATATTAAAAGTTAAGAAGAGGGCTGTTATGATAGTGAATGGCTGGAAAATGTCAAGTGAAAAATCATTGAGAAAACTATAATCAATTTGCCTAAAGAATAGGAGGAGTGCTGGCAACAGGACGGATAAATCAATAACTGTCTCCAAATACTTTAAGAATGTTAATGGAAATATACATTGTGCTTTTTATTATAACTAAGAGAGCTTAGAAGCTTATGACATTGATTTTGGTCAGTGTGAAGCTGCATTTTGGAGTAATTAATGCTGCCTCAAAATATACTTTGCCTTGAAAATAATGAATACAGTATCATAAACATGACATTAGAATACTTACTCAGAGGTTGACTTTGAAGCTAAAGAAAAATGTGGGCAATGTGAAGGAGTAAAAACTATAAAACTTCATAAATTCTTGCCAATTTTAAAAGTTTAATATTAGATGGGGAAGAATATCAATTAAGTTCAAAATAGGTAATTAAAATTTTCACGTGCTACAGAAAATTAAAAATCAAGATGATCCAGGTTTTTTTTTTCTACAAATGATAGTTTCACCAGTGAAACTTTCATAAGTGCATTCATTTGTGCATTTGTGAGTACAAAACCAAGTTGGCCAATAGGGTTATTGGTATATATCACTAAACTAAGGAGAAAAATCAGTATAGGGAAGGAACATCAGTGTCAAATGAAGTTTTGCAAGCTACAGAAGTAGCCATTTATGCTTACATGCTGTGAAGATAGAGTATTACATTAAAGAGAGAAACAAAGATTTTACTATAAAATAGGATAATTAGGTGATAGAAATAATGCAAAGAACAGTCTCGACAGAGACCTAATCAAGCCAGTCAAGAAAGAGCCAATAAAGAAGAAAGATATGGCTCTAGTAGCAAGATTCAGGTCTCATGGTTCTTAAAATTTCCCACCATAAACAAGGCAAAGAAGCCAAGCTCTCCCTCCCATTACTATGAAAAAATCAAACTTCCAATTGGTTTTATTCACAGAGTGTTTCTGCATTTTTCAACCTCATTTCACATCTTGTTCTTGCCACGTATAGTCCTCAAGGTTAGACTTGATCTTCTTCCACACTCAAGTATCTTTGTGGAAGAGGCACTTTAGAGGTAGTTTGGGTGGACCAGACATACTTTTTCTAAAGAAAGGATGGATATATATATATATATATATATATATATATATATATATATAATACGTATATATAATACATACTTTGTAATATGTATATGTTATACATAATATATACATTATATGTACATATGTATGTAAATATAATATACAATATAATGTTTAATATACATATACATATAATATGTATATATTTAGAGAGAAGGGAGATATAGATATACATATATAAGTATATGTATATTTATACATATATGCACATATATATCTATATGTATGTATATAGATATAAATATTTGTATACACACATATGTTAGGCAAATTTTAGGAAGAGAAGGGTAAAATTGACTTCAATCTTTAGTGAACAGAGTTTTTATTTCTGAGAACAGCAACAGTAGATAAGATTTTGAGTTTGAAGAGAGCTTGGCTTTTGGAAATAGCACTATGAGAAGTGCAATATAGTTGAGTAAGAGGATTACTGAGCATCACTCTGGAAATGAAGCTAGAAAGTGTAACATTGTAACAGGTGAAAATTTCATGGTTTTCCATTTTCCTCTATTAAAATTTTCAGTGTTTTTGTGTGGGATAAAAATGTAAATAAACCTAGTATTTAAAAAGCAATCAAGATTTTTATAAATAGGAAAATTATTTCTTCACAAAATTTATTTTAAGAAAGAATTGTGAATGAGCAAATTTTGAGAGCTTTGGACGAGGAAGAAAGAGAATAGGAAAGAAACACAATGTAGAGGTAGATTGTGATTGTTTTTAAAAAAATCCTTTTTTTTGACACAAACATACTCAATTTTTTTAAATCACATAAAAGTACAAGAACATATTCCAAGACATACATGAAAATATTCTGGTTACTTGATGTTTTGCCCCACTTCATTCAATGAGTTTATTGACTTATTTTACACAATAAACTCATAGATTTCTTTAAATAAGTATTGAGTCTGATAAAATGTAACAAAGTTGATAGAGAGGAGTTGTAGGATATCCTCATAAACTTGTGTAAACATAAATGGTCTTGATAAATTAGTTCATTTTATCAGCCTCAAGAACATTCCCAATACATACAGGTGTGTCTATTAGATTCATGTACCTTTAGATATTCTTTTTAAATTATAATTGTCTAGTAGTACCTTTTTAGGTCTTTTCTGTAGGTTCTGGGGAAAAAAAAGACTACTATCAAAAATGAAATCATTAAAAATGTGAATAGTTGTTAATATGTGTGTGGTTGGATTTGAGATTTTAAAAAATCTTTATGCTAGGTATATTTTCTAAATTATTCTTTGAACATATATACTTGTTAAAAATGAATATTTTAATGTACATATATAAAATTCTGTGCATATGTATGTAAACAGGAATGTGAATGATAAATATAATCTATATTGGAAACTAGCTCAGAAGAACATGACAAAAAGGTCAAGAGTTCTCACATTTTTAATGTACGATGATATGATCCCAATCTGGATGAGATATGAAGTGTAGTCAAAAGTGGGCTAATAGGATAACAAGGAATGATTCAGTAACCATTTAAATAAGTGTAGGAAGGACCAGAAGAAGATAAATTAGAAGTTTGTGATTCCAAGAGGAGGAAACCTGTTCAAAATTGTGCTGTGATGATATTGATCAGATTGAAACTCTTCTCATGAGTAGCTGGTGTAGAGATAAAAAAAAAAAAAAACAAACTAAAGGCAGGGAAAGCTATTCCATTCTAGGTAGATTAGCTATCATGAGCAAAAGCACAGGGATTGGAAACAGAAGTTAGGATAGATAGGGGAAAAAATGATGAGAAATTTGCTTTTTTCTTACACTTCTGAGTTGGCTTTAAGAATTAAATAATTTTCAGGCTTATACATATTGATACATCTTTTATATCAAGCTATATATTTGACTCTGTATAGTCAGAGTAACAAGGACAGTTGAATTAGAGTATGTGACAATGTATTTTCTGTGTTTAAGTGATGTCTGCTTATATTCCAAAAGTGTGTGATTATTTAGAATCATGGTCATGCACTGGAAGTAAGAAATTAAATGATTTTGTTTTCTTTTGTTTTTTAAGATTTTATTTACTTGTTTTAGAGAAAGAAAGAGAGAGAGAGAGAGCACCAACAAGGGGAGGAGCTGAGTAGGAGGGAGAGGGAAGGTGAAAGAATCTCAAGCACACTCCACACTGACCAAGGAGGAGCCCAAGAGGATTGATCCTAGGACCCCGAGATCATGACCTGAGCCAAAACCAAGAATTGGATGCTCAACTAATTGAGCCATCTAAGCGCCCCAGAAGTTAAATGTTTTTAACTGCCATTTCTGATGGGTTTAATAGGCTGTCTTCTAAAAGAGCAGACTAAGTAGAGGGAAGCCCTTTTCAAATCTCATTAAAAGAAAAGCATAATCATAGTAACTTCTATTTAGAATATAAAGGCTAATTCCGAAGATTCAAAACTGCCTGTTGGAATTTATCCTAAAATGTCAGACAGTCTGTTATGAAACAATATGGTTGCCTGCGTGAAGAAGTATGTTCATGCCAAACCAGTTAGTAGGAAGATCATTAACAAATAGTATAAACAGAGAAGGAAAAAGATGGATCCCCTAAGGAGATGAAATATTTATGTATCTTGGCTCAGAAATTCACTTGTGTTCTGTTCAGCCCAACAGGTAGTCCCATACAAAGACACCATCTGCCCAGGAAAGTAAAACAAATTTTAACTTTCAAATAATATAGACTACAGCAATCCAAATTCATGTGAATGTATATGAGCATCTTCTCTTACTAACTCTAAAGATAAAAAAGATATTTTCCTTGGGTCAATTAGTTATGATGAATGTAGACTCACCCAGAATGAGTAGGCTACATAGCATGTTAGAACATGTGAAAATAAGGGAGATTGCTGAATAGGAAATTAAATATTCCCACTTTTCCATTCTAACTACCCAGTCCAATTGGACTGCAGTACTGAGGATTAAGTTAATCATAGTTCTTGGCACAGTATCATCATAAGCACCCACATAGACCCTATCTTGACAATTAATTTGTTTTTATTCTCATATAATTTTCCCCTTTATTCCTCATTCTACTGACAATCATTCAGTTAGATTTTATGTAAAATATGTTTGATAATAAATGTTTTATTAACACTCATAAAGGTAATTTATAACATCTCATATTTCTTGTTTGTATATCACTGAGACATTTTTTTAAGTTTAATCCATGTGAATAAACTTTTGTCTCAACAGTTACTTGTGCCTTCACTTATATAGATTTCAATAAAAATTTCTGGAAAGGACATCTGGGAAGGGTCTCACTTATGTGTGTTTTTTACGTGTTTTTTTCCCCAAATATGTTTTATTTTTTCAGTGCTACAAGATTAATTTCTCACGCACCACACCCAGTGCTCCGTGTAATACGTGCCCTGCTCAATACCCACCACCAGGCTCCCCCAACCCCTCACCCCCTCCCCTCCAAAACCCTCACTTTGTTGCTCAGAGTCCACAGTCTCTCATGGTTCATCGCCCCCTCCAATTTGCCCCCATTCACCCTTCTCTTCCTTCTCACAATGCTCTCCATGATTTTCCTTATGCTCCACACGTAAGTGAGACCATAAGTGAAGTACACTTCACTTATACTTTACATTTTGCCTAGTGTCCTTCCCAGTGATGGATACCTAGATTCCTATCATGCTTTAAATTTCTCCTACAAACATCACTGCAGGGAACACTCTTGTGCTTAGCCCTTAATAGATATATATGTGAGAGAGAGAAAAAAATATATTTATATGATTGAATTACGTATTTATGAGATATGAGATTATTTTATTTTTAGTTGACTATTGCCATATTGCTTGCTAACATGACTCCAACTGTTGACATTCCTGAAAGGTAAATGAATGTTTGTATATATCAACAGTCCCACAGACAAATAGCATTATCCAGTTCTCTGATTTTTTTTCAAATAGGTGGAAAAAGTGTAAAGTTTTTTTTTCTCCTTTTCTATCAATTCACTTTGTTTTTCTGGTTGTCCCTTCATATGCCAGTTAACCTTGTGGTTTTATTCTTTAGTAAATCACCTAATTGACAGATTTTGCATTGAACTGAGATGTCTTGGTAGTAAGGAGTATTAATAATAATTCCAAGGGAAGGTTGAAGGGATGTGAATACCAAGGAGAGCATTATTACTTAATACAGTGCAGAACCAAAGAGGATGCTTTGCCTAATAGTTGAGTCACACTGCTGGAATTAAGAACCCTCTTCTGTGCCTTACCAGTAACATCATCTTTGAACATTGTGGCAGTATTTTCTCATTTGAAAAGTAGACATCAACTTAGTACTCACTCCCTAGAGTTCCTGGGAGATTAAGTTAAATAATATACAGAAGAGACTAAAAAACAAAGCTTAGTCCTCATAAACATTCAATAAATGAGTGTTTTAAGAACTATTGCCTATAAATTTTCCATTAATAATTTTAGATTTCTTCAATTTTGTACAGACAGTTTTGCTTACCACATGTTATTAAGTAAATTAAATATTAATGAAGGGAATTAAATTTCATTTAGAAGAACTCCAGATATTCATATCAGATTCCTCAGGCCATTTTGCTGCATACATATTCTTTCATAGCTCAGATGAACACATCAGGACATGAACTGAGAAGCCAAAAACCTGTTCTGTCAGCATCCTCCCTACATTTGTGAGATGTTCCGATTAGATGCTTTCAAAGGTTACCAGGACAACGGATGTTATCTTAAAAGTTAACTGAATAATGTACTCCAGAAAGGCAAACCATTACCAGCCATTTGTAAATTCATGTATCTCATCCCCCCTCCATCCCTGCTTCATTTATCTTCAACCATTTTTAATATATAAGCAAAATCTTAGTTGCAAAGGTTAATATCACTTCTGTTTTTAATTAGATGAAATTTACTACCTCTAGCTATGAATTTAGCTCAGATATCTCATGTCTTATGGTGCTCATGAGTAAAATGTGTTAAGAGAAAACAATGTAGAATTATGGGCAACCATACAAATATCTGTTTACATAATTTTATGAGAAACTGTGGGAATTTAAAAAATAGTGTACTTGTAATCAGGGTGAAGGCTCTTTTTCCTCTTCATTAGTAGAAAAAAATTAGTTGAGAAAGCTTTGTAAAGAAACATATTTTAAGGCCAAGAGCTTAAACAAAAGTGAAATTTAATCTGTTGTCTCAGAAACAAGGCTTTTAGAGCTTTTTTAAAAATAGAAGTGCAATTTGTTAAACATTCAACATAGTCACTTCTAATTAATTACATGCTGGTTCCTATCATGAAAACTGAAATATTAATTTGTTTGTTTGTTTGTTTATTGAAGATTTTATTTATTTGACAGAGAGAGAGAGATTACAAGTAGGCAGAGAGGCAGGCAGAGAGCGAGGGGGAAACAGGCTCCCTGCTGAGCAGAGAGCAAAATGTGGGGCTCCATTCTAGGACCCTGAGATTATGACCAGAGCCGAAGGCAGAGGCTTTAACCCACTGAGCTACCCAGGTGCCCTGAAAACTGAAATATTTAATTCTTACAAAAATGATAAGGAAAGTAGAAATAGACTTTGTGAAATTCTGTAATTAAGGCCCTGTGAATGGCCAAAACCCATGATGTAATTGACCAGGAAATAGTCTGGTGACCATATAAATACCTGATTGCTTTCAGTATTTTATCATTCTGACACTGGTTTAAAAAGTTGAATAGCACTGTTTGGAAATAAAATCTTGCAATTTAAGTTACATTTCTGTTGTTCTGGATTGCAAAGGATATTTAGAGGTTGTGTTTCTTTGTCATTAGTTGTTTTTGTTTTGTTTCATCTTATTACCCACCACCCCCCTCAATCACAGTTTCCCATTTCCTATATATTTTTTATTTATCTTCTTCCTTGTATCCACTTAGATTTAGTACTATTCATATATAAACATATAGAGAAAAATATAATTCAACAAGATAAAATATTCAAATTAAGTGATAAATGGAATAAACTAAAAAACAGGGGTAGGAAAGTATAAGTGAATGTACTAGAAAAAATGGATGCAAGACAGGATATTATAGCACTGTGGGTAAGAGCACAAATTTGGAGTTAAACTAAATTAGGTTTGAATTCCTGCTTGCAAATTTACCTGACTTTGGGAAGATTACTCTGACTCTCTAAGCTTCAGTAGTCTCAAATGTACATTAATATATTAGTACTTGCCTCACAGAGATGGTGTAAAAAACAAATTATAAAATGCTAAAAACCATTTACACCTGTATCTGTCATATGGAAAATGTTCAATAAATACCAAATATGTCTATGATAGTGATACCTTATACATTTCATAGTGGTTTTGGATTTAAGTTTTATTGTGGCAAACACTTTAAAATAATTATATTTCTCTTTCATCATCATCAAATTAAATACAACCATAGCTTTGATGAAATGCAACTCTGGTCAATGAAACAATATTCTCTTACGCATTCTCACAAATAAAGCCAGTGACAAATGTTAGAGGACTTATTACAGTAATAGCACTTGCTGATGGCTGAGGGCTACAAGACAGATTACAATTTTGTAAAAGAAAATGATTGGGTTTGGAGGGAAAATTTCAAAGAACAGAATGTCTTCCAAGTATTCCAATAAAGATTTTAATTCTAGAGAGTTACCATAGCTTATGTAAAAGAACATATAAACTATTTTTTGCCTCTTTTGAGAGTTTTGGTAGACATCACTGTCCAAACACTTTTTACACTATAAAAATGGACACTATGTAATATAGTGTCCAAACACTATATTACAATTTTCTGGTAATCATTAAAGCTATATTATGATGTCTTACAATGCCAAAGCATAAGCTTTAATGTTAGTCAGAAAGAATAAAGTAGGCTTGATATTCTCTAATATTTACAAAAGTACCAATTTGTATAAATTTAAAAATAAAATGTAAGACTTATGTGTCCCTACCTTTCTCTGTCCCATCATTTAATGCTCATTAACCAACCACCCTCTTGCCCATTCTTCTCCTTACCTTTTATTTTCCTTCTCTTGGAGAGAAAAAACAAACAACAGCAAAACTGTGTAAACAGATGCTTACAGAGTTATTAAATGTTCTCAGAGGTACAAGTAAAGTCTGTTAGAGAATCCTGGCCTCATAAATTCTGTGAACCACCAAAACTCATTCAAAGAGAGGTTAATGGGTTTTGACCTAATCAGTTCTTCCAAGGTCCTTTGTGGTTGTTCTGAAATGGTGTAAGTGGTTCGCAAGTACTTGATATCAAATTGAAGCCATTCTCAGTGCCAAAGGAAAAAATCTTATGGGCACCTGGAGAACTATTAAGCTGTTTAGGCTATTCCAAAGAAGAATGAGAGAAAATTAGCATTTCAGATATCTTTTGGGAGTTATGTACTACCAAGAATTTGAGTAGTAGTAGCCAAGTGTTCATGGTTCATACTAAATTTTTCATAAGGACTGTGATGTGATTGGAAGCCTTTGGTTTCTGTCAAGAGGAATAAATGATCCAAAATCATATGCAGAAATCACACACTTTTGAAAGTAGAGGTCAGGATATATGAATTCTGGACTCTTATTGCCTGAATTTGAATCACAATATTCTATTCATTAGCTTTGAGACCTGTTAAATGAAATCTGTCTCTGTTGTTAAGACTGGAAAAGATGGCTTCAATTTGATATCAAGGACTTGTGAATCACTTATGCCAAATCAGCCCTGGAGTCAGATTTTTTCTTTAACTTAAGGATGAGCATCCATATTTTCTCCAGCAAAACACTGACATAGGCTGCTAAGCCTAATGGCCAAGTTGCCCCCAAATAAATGGGGCCTAAGGTAGTCACGAGAGGATAGAGAGTTAAGTGTGCTTGTGCCAGAAAAAGTGAAAGTCGTGGCCTCCTTATTCTTGCAGACACTTCAGATCTCTTGGGTAATACCTGTCTCATGTGATTGTAACATTAGAAACATATATTCTAGTTACAGGTTCTGGCCCGTAATGATGATTGTCAACATTTCTCACAAAGATGTTTAGTCGTCCCTGTGTTGAAATCACGTCAGTGACAATTTCACAGTGGCTTTTGTAGCACTTAAAATGCTAGGAGTTCATGTCTTCATGTCTTCTGAAAAAAAAAATCACCGTGAACAGAACATAAGAGAAATAATTGTCTTTTGGTGCCTCAGGCATGCTCTCACCAATCCAATTTTAAAGTAGAAACAAAACACAGAGCAGAAGGGTAATAACAGCCGTGTTTTAGAAGATGAGGCAGAAATGTTAGATGATTCAGAGAATGTCTATAGATTGAGGAGTTTTTTGTGTTTTTGTTTTGTTTTGTTTTGTTTTTTAGCTTGCCCCACAGGAGGAAAAACATGAAGAGGAAAAAATTAGATGAATATGAGCAAATATCATTTCAATAGGCTGAAGCCTGGCACCAAAATAAAATGTCCAGCAGTAAAAACATGAAAAGTAAATAAAATGAATGGCTGTCTAAATGGAGGCATAAAGGAAATATCACTATACACATAGCATAACTTCTGATTTCATATAGTATACGGAGTCTCTTATACCAAATAAATTTCCAGAAAGAAATATTAGCATGAACTCAGCCTAATCTTCTATTTTTTTATATAAAGACACGAATAGAGAGCTTAACAATACATCCTACTATAGATACAGCTTAACCTAATATAAGGGAGTGGAGTAGAGCACAAGATCTGGTTCCTGGTGGCAGAAGGGTAGTCTTAATATATAGATGACAAATTCATTACCTTTTTGTGTATAGAAACCAACCCTTTTCCTCTGTCAATGCTCTCCTCAGGGCAATCTGCAAAAACTTCAATCACAATGGTGTCCTAGGTCAAGAAGTCTGTGGGGGCATCAATTACTAAGTTTATCCACCAAACTATTCCTGCATCTGCATTGGTAATGGACCTCCTTATTCTTATTCTGTGTCACTGCTGGATAAATAAGGGGGAGGAGGCTGGAAGGGGAGGGAAGGGGAAGGAAATGTTAGCATCAGGATCTGGCATGTCGAACCAAACCCTGATAGAAAATTGGGGTGACTTTGGCTTCCTTATTTACTGTACACCCACAGTGTAAGTTCCAGGCTCAGTATCAGGAATGGGATGTGAAGGGGGATACAGTGATCAGGTCCAGAGATTAAATTATGAGATTTTTATTTATTTTAATTTTTTTTAAAGATCTATTTCTTTTAGAGGGAAAGAGAGAGTGCACATGCACAAGTGGGGAGAAAGACGGAGAGAATCTTAAAGCAGACACCCCACTGAGTGCAGAACCCCGACATGGGGCTTGATCTCAAAACCCTGAGATCATGACTTAAGCCAAAACCAAGAGTCAGACGCTTAACCAATTGAGCAACCCAGGTTCCCCTAAATGATCAGATTTTTAAACTGCAAGAAACTATCTCAGAGCCTTGGCATTACAAATGAGGAAACGATTCCAAAGAAACATAGGAACACAGTGCAGAGTTAGACCAGACTATAAGTCTACAAATGCATTGATGTGCTCTCTTTCCTTAAAAAAAGCCCTGGATCTTAATCAACTTATAAATATCTTTATGGGTAGAGAGGTACATTGTATATTGCAAGAAAGTCTAAAATAAAGAAAAGACATATGGTAGAGTTCCTGCTTTGCAAACCCTATGTGTGCTTCCTCTGGTACCTTTTACATATTTCTACTCTACTTCTTACCACATTGCATAGAAATCATTCCCTTGTCAGTGATTAACACAGTTTCTGAAACATCCATGTATTTTAGTTGAGATAAACTATATGATCTGGAGTAAGAAAATTGCCTTTTGTTTCTGCCTCAACTTTTCTTCTTCAGTAGAGAGAAGGTAATAATTTTTTGCCTGTTAAAGTGGGGTGTTGTGATTACTAAACACTGTAATGTATGTGATACACTTTACAAATGGAAATTAATCATTCAGGGCAAATGGTAGTGAGTGGTAGTAGTAGAAATAGTAGCAGTGCTCATCATACATTAATAATATCTATCCACCTAATATGGCCAGAATGAGGAAATTCAAAGTAGAGAGGTAAAAGGGTCTGTCCTTATGTGAATAATATTTGCCAAAATGATAGTTGTTATTTGGTGGGTCTAAATTAGACCAAGCAAAAATGGTTAAATAACAGAAAGGGAATGTACCAAAATGTAACATTTCAGGTACATCTGAACCATATTTGCAAACCTGAACAATAATGCAATAGTGAGTCTGAAAAGTACTCCTACAAAAACAAATAATGGTACAAGTGGAGGAGGTGACTAATACATCCTGTTGTCATAGTGTTACTCTTTTTCAGTCCAAACCCATTTTTTCTTGAGTTGAGCTTTATCAAGGTTCTTATTTACAATTTTTTAATGAAGCTTTAGTAAAAAATTTGGAATGCAAGTGAAATATGACATCAATTGTTATCTAGAGTTTGTGATATGACACCCATTGTGAAGATTAAAGGCTATATACATTTTTAATTAAAGTATAATATTAGACATTGAGGTTTCCATTCAGATGCCCTTTACTTAGAAAATTCAGTGTGCAACCAAAGCAAAGCCTGCAGAAAATTTTAAGGGTTAATCTGTTTAGGTTTTTAAAGTCATTTGTCAATAAATAACAGATTTTCCGGGTTTTCGCATTTGTGGTTGCAAATTGTTTTCTCAAAAGTAACCATGTAATTGTTCTGGAATTCTATGGCAAACTTGAACGTGTAAATGCTAAGAAACTATCAAGTACATGATATGAAATAAAATATGTATTAATAGTGAATATTTATGTTAGATTTTATTCTGAAATGCTTTTGAGCCATTGATTTGGTGACATATCAGTTAATGTTTGCCCCATGACCAGCTTTATCCCTCTGCATATCACTTGATGAATTCTTTTTAGAGAAGTTCATATTGAGATGTGAGTTTTATCATATATGATTTATTTAATTCTCTTTTGTATGTTTTCTACTTAGCAAAAATGGTAACTGAATGTATATTTGTATACTTACTCTTAGTTAAGTGATAGGTCTTTTGCTCTCTGAAGCTACAAAACAATAAATAATCTACCAGTAAATGAAATTTTTTTAACTCAATCCATACGAAACTAAATATTTATAGACATATAATAAGCCATTCCTTCCTATCCAAGGTGCTTATTCATACTTGCCCAAAGGTGTCTATATATACAGGTGTCACAGATCAGACAAAAATAACATATTTTTCTGCCTAGCTAGACCAGAATTTGGATGTGTGTCCAGTAACTGGCACCTTACCATCTTCATTATTAATATGCATGGAGGTTTTTCCTGTGTTTTATTTCATTTTAAAGGAAGGAAGAAAGTAAGAATACTGGTGATGGCCAGACACAAGTGAATTTTTAATAATGTGTCCATCAACTGATGAATGGATAAAGAAGATGTAGTGTATATATATAATGGAATATTACTCAGCCATCAAAAAGAATGAAAATTCACCATTTGCAATGACATGGATGTAGCTAGAATGTATTATGCTAAGTGAAATAAGTCAATCAGAGAAAGACAAATACTGTATGATTTTATTCATATGTGTAATTTAAGGAACACAAGAGATGAACATATGGGAAGGGTGTAAAACATGAGAGAGGGAAACAAACCAGAAGAGACTCTTAACGGTAAAGAAGAAACTTAGAATTAGTGGAAGGCAGAAGGTGGGGGATTGACTAGATGAGTGATGGATATTATGGAGGGCACTTGTTATGCTGAGGACTGGGTGTTATATGTCAGTGATGACTCATGAATTCTATTCCTGAAATCAATAGTACACTGTATGTTAACTAAAATTTAAATAAAAAAAATTTTTTTTAATAAAAATTTTTAATAAATATTCTCTTCACATGGTTTGAACTCTTCTGTTTAGAAGCACAAGGGTCAGAAGCTGAGAAGGCTATTTGTTTTTATGAGATATTGTTGAATGTAGGAAGGGTATTGGTCAAGAGAAACTTTGTCAGGTGCTAAATCCAAGGAGAAAACTTTTGGAGCCAAATCAAAAAGAATGTTGCAAAGCTGGAGAGGAAGGGCATATCTACCAATCTCTATGTGTTGCACAAAAATGTTTGGGCACCTAGAGTACGGAACACTTTTGTATTGAACTCTATAAATCTCAGGGTCTTCAATTCCCTTAACTATCAAAAAGGGATAAAGATAATAGTAGCACTTCATTTGTAGTGTTGCTCTAAGCACTAAAATGGAGCATTCTAGTTACAAAGCTTCTAAGAGTGTCTGGCATATTGCACCCATTCAGGAAATGTCAGGCATTGTTTTCTCATAATTACTTTTTATTCATGTTAGACTTGTGAAATGCTGAGACTTCACCAAAAGCGTTTTCAGAGTCCTCTGTTTAACAAAGAACTTGATAAAAAAAAAAAAAAATCAATCACAAATTTCATGGCCCGGTGTGGGTGATAGTGATTCATTGATAAAAATTTTAGGAAGTTATGTATTTGCTTATTGTCTACTCAGTGCAAATGAAGATTCTTTATAGTGTCCAGAAAATCTCTCTTCATGTTCTGTATTTTCAGATGTGCTGTCGCCCACTAATTTCATGTGTCCTTTTCTTAACATGAGGAAAGGTAGCAATGCTGTACTTACAGTGCCATGAGTCTTGGGAGCATATTTATATTAAAACAATATAGATCCTCTTGCCTTTCTAGTTTCCTAATACTATTTGTTTAATTTGTGTTATAAGAATTTTAATGATTCTGTGTCATCCACCAAACCACCCATGCATCCTGGCTTCTAAAGATTCTATCAAAAGATGGCACTATTCTTCTTGATAAGCACAAAGTAAGCCTTACTTTGAGTATGTAGAAAACGTGAAGGATAATTTGTTTCTTGGTCATGTTGCAGAATTCTGATTAGGGCTATTGATGTTTAGAAATAAAATTTTCAGGGCACCTGAGTGACTCGGCTCAGTCAATAAGTGTCTGCCTTTGGCTCAGGTCGTGATCCTGGGGTCGCAGGATTAAGCCCTGCATTGGGCTCCCTGCTCAGTGGGGATTCTGCCTCTCCCATGCTCATACTCTCCCTCAAATAAATAAATAAAATCTTAAAAAAATATATAGAATTTTCTTCCACTTCCAGCTTCCAGTCACTGCATCTATTTAGCCTTCCTCAATAGCCAAGTGAGAACTTTTTTTCTCCTTCTTATGAATTCCAATAACATTCTTGGATCATATTTTAAATATCTGTTATATACTTCTTTGATTGTAATACTTTATCAAGATACTTTCCCTTATTAGGAATTTTAGTAATTTTTAGTATAGTATTTCACCTATAGATTTTCCTCTAACATATTTTCTGCATGCATTAGTTATTCAATAAATGTTCACTGATTTACAAAACATAGTTTATTTTCTCCCCCTGTTAGGCCATGTTATACAACAATCAAATTGTGGCATGCTCTGCTTTTCATCTGTACTTATTAACTGTTGAGATGGATCACCGTCACATTTTATCTGCATCAACAAACAGAAAAAAGTAGTCTAGTAGATGCCTCAGAACTTTTCCCTGGGATGCTTAATATGTCTGCTATTTTCCCTGAACAATTTCACAATTAGAACTTTACCTAATTATTTTAAGGTTTTAATTCATGTGATATTATGATTAATTTCATCTTGAACTCTTATTAGAGGCTCTTAAGACATTGCCAAGAATAATTTGGGGCCATTTCTGAGAGCAAAGTTTGTTATGAAGAGTAAGAAAAAATATTAGGGAATCAGGATCCAGAGAAGTATGGAAAAACTTCATATAAAGTAGATCTTGAAAGAGGTAAGGATAAACTTTGGCCTTACTTCCAAAGATTAGTCTTTCAATATAAATATTTAGAGAGTTTGCTTTTCTTTCCCTATACCACACATAACCTTTAATCCTAAATATTTAACATGAATCTGAATCTGGGAGAAAAAATTATAAAGAAACATGGAAATTTTATTTTTAAAAATTTCTAAGAAGGTTGTTTTTTCTAACATTGAATGGGAAAAATTTTTCACACTTACATAATGAAGTATAAACTATAATCTACTGTTGAAATATGTTGCGAGTGACTTCATTTTTAATATAAACTGGGTTTTCTTTACTTACAAATGAGATTGTTTGCCATATGTATTAACTTACTGATTGAGCTTTGAGATCACTTGGTACAGGTGACAGTTTCCTTCTAATAATGCAATTTTATTCATATTTAATCCTAAAATGTAACAGAAATCTTATTTTGTTACATACAGCATAGAGATAAATCTGTTTTCCTCCATCTTTGTAATTTTAGCAGTTACTATGAAAATATACTACAGAGATAAGGCATGTTTCCCAATAAATCTGTAACATGTTATGTCTCTGGGATCTGGGTTACATAGAATTAATGTCACCATCTGTGTCATAACTAGCCTTGGGATAAAATGCATGAAATCTGCCCTGGTCCACCATTGTTTGTGTACATCTGCTTTCCTACTCCTTCTATTTTTTGAATAAAAGAGAATCTATGTTCCCAAAGTTTAAAACTGTGTTATGATCAATAGAGATAGATAAGTAGTGGTTGTCAGAGCTGTGGGGTCAGAAGAAATGGTGAGAAACTCTTTAGTGGGTATTGGCTTTTATTTTGGGTGATAAAAGTATTTCATAACTAGATAAAGGTGATGGTTGCAAATCATTGTGAATGTACTAAGTGCCACTCGATCATGTACTTTAAAATAGTTAATTTTATGTTATGTGACTTTTACCTCAGTAAAAAGAAAAAAAACTATATCAAAACTTTCAAAGGATTTTTAACAAATGATCCATGTATGTGTGGATTTGAGAGGATCCATTATTAGTGTTAAATATCTTCTTGTTCCAACCTGGTCAGAATCACATATTTCTTTATTCCTTTTCCCAGTTGCTGAAATTGCCATGATCAGTCACCAGTTCACTCCTCTCTCATAATCTTTTTGTTTTTTTTTGTCCCATTACATAAGTTATAATGTCTTTTTGCACCTAGTTCTTCTTTTTATCTATCTTGGTAGGTGAATTTTTTACAGTCTTCACCTCTAAATTTCCAAGATCAGAAACTAGTGTTTCACCTTTGGCTTTTCCGGTTCTGTGATACATAGAATAATGATCCTCAAAAATGTCTGTGTCCTAATCTCAAGAACCTGTGACGATGTTAGTGTATGTGGCATAAGAGACTATGAAAACATGATTAAGTAAGTTAAGGACCTTGAGAAGAGCGGATTTTCCTAGACTATTTGGGTGGATCAGGTGTAACCCAGTTGTTAAAATCCAGTAACCTTTCTATACTCTGGTAAGAGATGGAAATTATAGAAGCAGGGTCAGAAAGATACAACATCACTAGGTTTGAAGATGGAAAAAGGGGTCATGAGTCAAGGAATAAAGACTATCTCTATAAGCTAGAAAAGGAAAAGAAATAAATTCTCCCTTAAACCATTCAGAAAAGAGCACAGCTCTGCTAACACTTTGATTTTAGTTCCATGAGACTGTGTCAGACTGTAATCTACAGAACTGTAGAATAATAGTTTTGTGTTGTTTTAAAGAAATATTTTCTATTTTATTATAGCAGCAATAGGAAACTAATACATTTTCCTTTCTCATATGACTTTATGGTAACTACCTCCTTACCTTTCAAATCTGTTTACTTTTTCCCATTTATACCTTTACTATCTTGTTTTATGATTCACTACCTTTTTGGATCATATCATTAAATTCATAAATACTTCTTTTTTATTTCTAAAGTCACTTCACTCTAATACATTTTCCACAATGCAGTCAGAATTGCCATACTAAGAGAAAAATCTGCATATAAATTACTAATAAATCCCGTCAATCATTCCTATTACCCTCAGGATAAAGTCCAATTTCCTTGTATGTTTCTACCAACCCCTTGGTGATCTACTTCCTGATCTCTCTCCATTTATCCTCCAATGATTTATTATCCACATATACATTAAGTTTCTGAAAAACACCCTATTTCTCTTGCCTTTGGACATGTAAGAATTTTCATTCATTTACACTACCATCTCTACCTAGTTAACACATGTTTATTCTTTACCTATCAAGATAAATAACACCTTTTTTAAGAAGTCTTTTCTGAATCCATAAAACTAGGTTTCCTATCATTACTTGATCCTGCTCTCATTGCATCCATAATAATCTCAATTGTAGCATTTATCAGTCTACAGAATGGTGTGATTTGTTTTGACATGTAAGTCACTGAATAGTAACTTTTTAAATTTTTAGATCACTTATTAGGTATTCAAAATATGTAAATCAATGAATAAATATAAATACTTACATTTTGCCAGTATGTATGCACGTGCACCAGTGTTTTAATGCTTATTTAATGTAATATCTACCTTATTATAACTTGAAATTGTTGGTTGCAGTTATAACATCATTTTAATAAAAGTCTTCCTATGAAAAAATAATACTTACTGAATGACATGGAGAATATCCTCAGAGTACTACCTGGTATAATTCTAAATATTCATTTATGTCCACCCCATTGGATACAAAATAATGAATCTGGTGGCTCTTATCTAAATTGTAGGCATGCTGCCTGTGAGGAATTAACCAGCTTTTAGAAGTTTGCCTTGCAAATCCAAACCTATTAAATGACACAGAATGTCTCAGCATGTCATACAGTAATGCAATTATCACTGACATTAATTATTACATTCTAAATTGCCCTTTTAATCATGTCTTAAAAGAGGAAATTATGATTACTTTCTGATCTTTATCATTTATCTCTTTTCAGTCTGTTTGAAGAAGCAGTGTCTAGGTCCAAAAGAATAGTTATAATAAAGCCATCAATGACGATTTTAGTTAATAATACTTTTAAAGTTTTCCAGAAAAGCCATATAAATATTGAAAATGTTAGGTATATTAGCCACTTCTTGATATGAGTGCTCGTTGATTATTTTTATCAATTCAAAGGCCTTTATGGAACATTATCTCAACTTAGAAAAATTTTAAATATGCTTTATAGATACAACTAGTATATACATCATTTATAGAATTATTTCCTTGGGGAAAATAAATAGAAATCTAAACTCCGAATTTTTGCTTCTGAAAACAACCATTTAAGTACTGGGTGACTTATATATAGTATATTCAGTTACAATAGACTAAAAGTCCAAATAAACTTATTCCAATTTTGATTATTCATACATTAGTTATTTGTTCTTCAGTACATCTTCTTTATATAGGATATTTTTTCTTTCTTTCTTTCTTTCTTTCTTTCTTTCTTTCTTTCTTTCTTTCTTCTTTCTTTCTTTCTTCTTTCTGATTTTATTTGTCAGAGAGACTGAGAGAGAGAGCACAAGAAAGAGAGCACAAGCAAAAAGAGTCACAGGCAGAGGGAGAAGTAGGCTCCCTGCTCGGCAGGGAACTTGATGCAAGACTCAATCCCAGAACCCTGGGATCATGACCTGAGCCAAAGGCAGACACTTAACCAACTGAGCCACCCAGGCGTCCCAATATGGGATATTTTATTAGTCTATAAAATGAGGTTAATATTTATTTATTCTATCCCCCTATGTCATAGAATTAAGATAGTAAATCAAACAAAACAGAATGTTGTAAAATTGTAAAATTATAACAATTTGACATTATTACTAAAATGAAAAATATTCAGCTATGACCAGGGTGAATACTTACTAAAGTAAATGAGCAATATAAATCATTTGAGAATAAAGTGTTCCAATTTAAACATTTTCTCTAACAGTCACCAAATTAAAACATTTATTCTCCCAATTAGGTTATCTTATATGATAAATTCATTATATTGTTATCAATTGTTATAAATTTTATAACATTTTAAAGTACTTAAACCAGATTGCATTGATTGTGTGTTGGGTGGTGATGGAGATAGAGAGTATGCATGGCATTGTTTTCCATGTTGTTTGTATTAAATAAAGAGCAACAAGTTGCATTTAAAAATAGAGCCAAGGGTTTTATCCTCAGAGATTATAGAAGGGGGAAAACAATCAGTTCTCAAATTCAACATATCTGATGAGATATAAAGTTTTAAGTATTGCTTTGTAAAGTTTGCTATGAGAAATACGTGACTAACAAATGCAATTCAATATTCCATTTATACAGTGGACATCACACACTTTCATATGTACAAAGTTCACTAATAAAATAATTGCTGAGGTTCAGAGAAATTAAGTAATCAGTTCACACACATTAAAAAGATTTAAGTTTATGAGAAAGGATTTTAATTGAGAGGTGATAAGAATCTGTTGCATTGCTCAAAAGAGAGGAAACAGTGTTCACTGTGTCCGATTTTGGTGATTCTTGAGTATTTCAAGTTTTTACATCATTATTATTATTATTGTTATGGTAAGGTGTGATTAGTGATTATGTCTCACTAAAAGTTTAGATGATAACTTTTTTTTAGCAATACAGTATTTCTTAATAATGTACATTTTTAGACATAATACTATTGCACAATTCATAGAGTACAGTATAGTGTAAACATTCCTTTTTTTAAGATTTATTTACCAGAGAGAGCCAGAGCGAGAGAGCCAGAGGAGGGACAGAGGAGGATGGAGAGAGAGAATCTCTAGCAGACTCCCTTCTGAACATGGCGCCTGACACGGGGCCCCATCCCATTACCCTGAGATCATGACCTGAACTGAAATCGAACATCAGACACTTAATTAACCCAGGCGCCCAGTGTAAACATTACTTTTATATGCATTGGAAATGAAAAAATTATCTGACTCACTTTGTTATGATACTTGCTTCATTTCTGTGTTCTGAAATCAAACACAGTATCTCTGAGGTATGCCTATTGATTTGTGTATATGCACACCTCAGAAATTACTCTTAGTCTCTTTTTTGCTTGCACACCTAAGAGGCTACAGTGGCATTTTTTGACATGAGGATTGTCGGAACAGTAAGTTTAGGATATGTGGATGCTGAACCTAATTGTGGATGTTAATCTTGAGATGTTACTAGGCATCTCTAGTGAGTTCTGGTAGGCCATGTGGTATACATGTCTTACATGCAGAGGATAGATATGCCTGGCCCTGGCTTTGAATAAAATTTAGGATAGTTAGCATATGGATATTTAAAGCCCTGAGAACACTGGGAAGTAAGTAGAGATGGCATAGAGCACTGTTTCTGAGACTGAACTCTGGATTCCTGAAAAATTTAGAGGTCAAAGATGAGGAGAGGAGAAACCAGCAGTGGAAGCTAAGAAGGCATTTGTAGTGAGGTAGAATGTGAACTGAGAGAGTAGTGTCCCATCAGTCAATTCTTTCACTGTAGAGATAAAACATGATAACTATGCAGATAGATGTTAAGAAAATAGTTAAATAAAATTAACCTAGTGAAACATACAGCAGAAATTTTTGCTTTGTATCCATCTTCCTAAAATACTTGTAAACATAAAATCCTATTCAGTTCCATTCTACTGTTCATTTCTATTCTGATTAGAAATTATGGAAGTTGAACTTGAACTCATGTAGAAAAACAGGAAATTCCAAAAATGAATAGATTAAATGAACAAAATAAATAAAAAACGAGAGAGAAATTTCTAAACTTAAAAATAAGGAAACAAACTAAATTTACACCAGACCAGGTGTGAATTATGTTTTTCTACATAGGTGTATTTCATTCTCTCTCACTGAAAGCTCATTTCTCATAAGGGAACACTTGACTACTCACAAATCTCAAGTCTCTTACTTTTTAATATCTACCACCATAAAGCCTGAATGTTTTGAAAATTCTCAGGGAAAATCTCTGCTTTACTTGAACTTACTCTTGAACTAGTCAACCATGACCAAGAGTAGAGTCAGGTAAAAACATAGGCATTCCCAATGAAAACAAATGGATGAGGTAGAGAAAATACAAATTTCTCAAAGAAAATGAAAGAGGAGTGTGATTATAGGAACAGTACAGAAAGGATACTAAATAACAAGGCAGGGAAAAAATTAGTTTGTGCCTAACCATGAGCCCTGTTTCATATATGTTCTAGTCTCATGATCAAACAAACATTTCTTTTTTTGGATTTTGTTTTTTCTGATTAATTCTTGCCAGTGTCAATGAGTCCATAATATTCAGGATGATGTTATTGTAGATTTCAGTGGGCTACATGAAATTATGATTCATTTGATTGAATTCAGACTTCTCAGAGTCACAGTTGATTGAATTTCTTCAATTTAAGTTTATTTCTAATTCAGATTACTAAAGAAAATAACTAGAGAGTTACTCAATTCACACTATTACTGAAATTAATTTTTTGAGGTTCTTTGTTAAGATCTATAAGGAACATATAATTCCTCAGCAACATTACATTTCTAAAAGATTCAAGAGAGAGAATCTTCTTTGGATTACTAAAATTTTGATGGATTTTTATGAAGATAAGTTGATATAAAGCTAATTTTAAGTTTTAGAGTAAGTTTCTATTAAAATACAACATATTCTCATCAAATATATGCATATCATGGATATTTAATATTAAGAATGAATTATCTTACATGATATTCAGTTATGTAATGAAATATAAATTTGATTTTGAGGTCAAAAATGCATTCTTAACTTGCCAAGTGTGATAGTGCAAATAATTAAATGTCTATATACCTAAAGTTTTATGAAATACCCATTTTTATATTCAAAACAATAATGGCTCATTTACTCTTCAGAGCAATCTCTTTGTGATGTTTCTGTGCCATCTAATTGGTTTTTTCCCCTTTCAACCGTATTTTAGATTGTGCAGTTAAAAAAATAAATACCGTTTTCCATTCTTTTTTTTTTTTTAAAGATTTTTATTTATTTATTAGAGAGCAAGAGACTGAGAATGAGAGGGGAGAAAGTCAGAGGGAGAAGCAGACTTCCCGCAGAGCCGGGAGTCCAATATGGGACTAACAAAATATAACAATCCCGGGACTCCGGGATCATGACCTGAGCCGAAGGCAGTTGCTCAACCAACTGAGCCACCCAGGCGCCCCCCCGTTTTCCATTCTTTTAATGTATCTTGATTCTGTTATTCCAGTTTCCTCTAGAGCTTTCTATTATCCAACTCAGTCTCATATAGGCACAGCCTTTGGTATTTAAAATCTGATCTACAATGACCTCACATCATTTTTCAAGCATTATTAAACTCAAATTCATGTGCTTAACTCATACACTTAAATATCATGTACATTATCATTCAGATGCTCTTGTCTGCTGTACTGTTAACAAAATAATATTTAAAAAAATAAATTCAGTGTTTTTCACAAATCTCAAATTTGAACTGTTAGAGGTCCTGTCATTGATATCTCTTTATCATAAGAAACACACTGAATTGGCTTGTTTCCTGAGATTTTCTAGCATGTATATTTCTGATCACAATGCATAGATTTTTTTTCGATATTTTCAACTCTGTTTTTTACTTGGATTTATCTGAATTTCATGTTGATTGGCAATAAAAATGAGAAAGTAATTATTGTATCTAAAATGCTTCTCATTTCCTAAAAAAAAATAAATAAATAAAATAAATAAAATGCTTCTCATTCCCTTATAAGCTGATACACCACAACTTGAAGCATTCAGTAAAGAAATCCTAAAAATAAAAAGCAAGACTTTTTATTTTCCAACTTTGAAAATGTTCAGGAGAAAAAAAAGCAGGAAATAGTTGACTTAGTATTTCTTGATAATGATTTAATGCTTTTCACAAAATATAACAAAATGAGCTTTGTTATTACATTTATATAATTTAGAATTAAGTATTCAGCTATGGATATACATTTTAAGAGTTAATTAAATACATAAAAATGGTTAATAAACACATGTAACTGCTGGTAATAACTTATAAAGTGGTATCACTTTATATCACTACATAATTACATATAATTAATCATATTTTGTTGTTAATGTAGAAAAGAGAATTTTTCATGGACACCAGGAGAAAAAAAAACAATGAATACTATATACAGTGCTAAATTAGAAATATGATGTATTGTCTATATGTAGCTATAGGCAACTATAGTGAAAGAAACAACCTTTCTGCCTCTGACAATGTTTAGGGGATAAGCTACCTAAAGTAGACTATTTCCTCTTTTTTCTGCTTACATTTTATTTGATTCTGTAACTGCAGATGGTTGTCCAGTGCTCTGTCCCAGGTAATCAACATGCCAAGACTTCTTTCTCCTCTCACTTAATTAGAGAAATGACATTTCCTCTCTGCAAAAGTTCAAACCTGGATTCCTATTTCAACAGAAAGATTTGTTTCAAGTGTGGACCATTCACTGTGACTTTTAACTATATTTGCGGTATTTCAAATTCTGGACAACAAAAAAGCAATAGTACACAAAAAGCAGTGAACCAGAAGTTTTGTTCCACTTTCTACTAATTATCTTTGTGACCTTAGTTAGATAAACCACTTAATATACTTGAATCTCATTTTTCTACATAGTAGATTAATAAATTATAGCAAAATAATGTCTGTTCTTTTTCTCATACTTTAATATTTTGTGATTTCTAGCCAAGAAATATGCTGATTTACTAAGTGCAGAACTTCTTCTTGCCATTCCTAATATATTGGGGAAAAATAGAATCTAATAAAATCTTCAGAGTCCCTTGAACCACATTGCTCTTTTGATTGATGTCCCTCTTACTAGTTATTATGTGACTAATAAGTCACATTTCATAATGGGAAAAATATATATATCTATATATATTACACTAATGTGCTCTTTCTTTGTTAACTTTTCCTTTGATCACAAATTAATGGTGGCATGAGAAAATACACAGTGGACATGACTACACAAGAAACCCTGCAAAGTGACTTATTTTTGTGGACTTGCTAATTTACACAGCATAATTTCTCCAGAGAATGATGGGATCTTCTCTTCCTTTTGAGCTGTAGTGACCTGGCTACAGAATCACTGATTAATTAATATTGGAGCATGGCATGTTCTTACCAAAGGAGCATAGAGCCTGTCACAGTTTCCAACTATGAGAAATAAAGCCAACATGACATGAGAAATATATATCAATTGATTTGACGATGTTCCTAGACACTGGGAACTGTATGTCTGTCTATGTTAAAAAAAAGTAATAATTATTATGTGTCCCTTAGTCTCTTTTCTCCGAGAAAGATATTTGTCCTCTGTACAGACATAATCCTGACTGAAATCCTGTTCACAGGATACAGTCTAACATACTAGATGCATCGAAATGAAATGACAATGAGGCATACAATCACCATATGCTGGAAGCCTGTGATTAATCCACCTATCATCCTACCTTAACACACACTTCTGAAAGTGGCATGGGCCACAGAGCATACAAGAACATTAAGACCTTTCCCTAGAAAAAAAGTAGATGTGAATTACTAACAGATTTTCCATGAGTACAACACAAAAAAAGGAATTAAAAAAAATTCTGTAATTCTGTTTTTCAGAAAGATGATATGTCATAAGACAAAAGCATTTTAGATCAATAGTTCTTAACTGGGGACATCACTTACAAATCACATCTCAGACTATTTAATTAACAGTTCTAAATTCCTGCACCTAGCAGTTCTTATCCAGTGGGTTTTGTGGAGCCCAGGAGTCTGTCCTTCAATATATATCATTAAATGATATGTGAACCAGAGCTTGAGGAGCAAGGCCTTAGACTCACCCATATGGGTTGTCACACTCATGATTTTTTAGACAATTCAAAATTACTTTTCTTGCAAATATTCTATGTGCAAAGTTGCCAAGAAATGTGAACAATTAAGTTGCACAATGGATTTCCACTTAAGAAATACTTCTTAGGATGACAATTGTATCTTGATGGTGTTTGACCAGCTAATACAAATGGAAATATATTACCTAGATATTTTAATTTTAAGCAAAATAATGAACAAGTTTTCCTCTGGTTGAATTATGTAACAAATTGAATTTATAAATAGGTCAATATAAGGGCATGTTTCCCATCTTTGGTATCTAAGGACCCAATCTCCTTTTATCTAATTATGTATAACACCCTCTTACTTCTATCATTTTGAGGACTCACTTTTCCTGTGTCCTCTTTTCTGTTAAAGCACTATTTTATGGACTGAATGCTTATGTTCCCCCAAAATGCATATAGTGGAGTTCTAATCCCCAGTGTGGCTATATTTGGAGATGCACCTCTAAGGAAGTAATTAAGGTTAAATGAGGTCATTAGAGTGGGACCTTGATGCAGTAGGATTAGAAAAGACACCCAGAGCATTCTCTCTCTCTCACCTTTCTCTCTCTCTCTCTCTCTCGCCTTTCTCTCTCTCTCTCTTTTTCTTTATGTGCTCAAAGAAGATATTATGTGAGCATGCAGAGAGATGGCAAGTACCTATAAACAATGACGAGAGGCTTTAGGATGACCTATCTCCCAGCACCTTGATCTTGAACTTCCCAGCTTCCAGACTATGAGGAAGAAATCCCTGTTGTTTAAGGTGTTTTGTGATGGCAATCCTTGCAGACTAATACAGATTTAGGTACTAAGAAGTGGGGTGCTGCTATAACAAATGTTTAAACATGTGGAAGCACTTTGGAACTGGGTAACAGGTAAAGGCTGGAGGAATTTTAAGGTGAATGTCAGAGCCAAATTGCTATGAAAGAGCAGTTGGTGGAAACATGGGTGTTATAGGGTGATTCTGCCACGGGCCCCCAGAGAAAAAAGTAGAGTTGGAGATAGAATTTAAATATTTGGAAAATTCTCAGTCTGTCCGTATTTTCAAAAAATGAGAAAGTATCTTCAGAAGAGAACACCAAAGATGTGACTGGACTATCACTAAATTAATAGGCTATGGGATTTTAAGAGCAGACACACTGCTAGTTTGAACTGAATGTGGTAGAGATGTACAAATTGAAGGAAGCCTCACATTTCTTGGCTTTACATGGTGGGGCCATAGAGTTCGGCTGCAGACAGGCACTAGTCCTTTTTTTTTTTTTTAATTTGCTAAGATTTTTTTTTCAAGTTTTTATTTAAATTCCGCTTAGTTAACCTACAGTGTAATATTACTTTCAGGAGTGGAATTTAATGACTAATCATTTACATACAACACCCAGTGCTTATTACACAAGTGCCATCCTTAAGTTCCTATTCTTTAAGAAAAGAGAAGAATGACCCCAAGTGTGATTCAGAGATCATCAGGGACACTGACTCAGTTTCAACCAGTCAGACAGCTTCTGCCCAGAGGCAGAGCTCCTGCTCAGAGGCAGAACCTCCATCCCAGTGTAGTACTATAGCCCAACTGAGTTCAGAAGGCAGAGCACTGAACCAAGGAGGGTTTTCTCCAGCCTTAAGATCTCTTGGAATTTGCCTTGCTAGGTATCAGACTTGCTTGGGATGTGTCACTGCTTGCTTTCTTTTCTGATTTCTCCATTTTGAAATAGAAATGTGTTTCTTGGGGCCCCTGGTGGCTCAGTGGGTTAAAGCCTTTGCCTTTGGCTCAGATCATGATCTCAGGGTCTTGGGATTGAGCCCTGCATTGCATTGGGGGGGGGGGCTCTCTGCTCAGCAGGGAGCCTGCTTCCCCCTCTCTGTCTGCCTGCCTCTCTGCCTACTTGTGATCTCTCTGTCAAATAAATAAAATATTAAAAAAAAAAAGAAAGAAATGTGTTTCTTATGTCTGTCCTACCATTGTATTTTGAAAGCACATCTGTCTGGTTTCACAGATTTGCAGATGGAAAGGAATTGAACAGGATGTACAGGATGAATTGTACAACTATTTCCACCCATGTCTGATTTAGACAATATTTAAATGAAGCTTTAGACTTTAGATTTTAGTGTTGATGGAATGAGTTAAACCTTTTGGAGCTGCTGGGATAGAATGAATATATATTTGCATATGAGAAGGGCATGAATTCTGGGACTGAATATTTATGTCCTCCCAATATTCATATAGTAAAGCCCCAGCTTCCAATATGCTATATATGGATATGGGATCTCTGAGGAAGTATTAAGGTTAAATGAGGTCACAAGGGTGGGGTTTAGACCTGATGGGATTATTGTTTCTTTTTTTAAAAATAAAGACATTTATTTATTAGAGAGAGAGAGCACAAGCAAGGGGAGAGAGAGAAGCAGCTTCCTGCTGAGCAGAGAGCTCAACATAGGACTCAATCCAGGACCCTAGGATCATGACCCAAGGCAAAGACAGATGTTTAAACGACTGAGCCACCCAGGCACCCCTCTATACTTAAATTTTAAAGAAAGAAATAATAGAGAAAATATTAAGGTTATTTATTTTTATCTAATTTAAATTTATATTTTGCATTGCTTCAGGGTAAAATGTTTAGCAAAAGATAAATCTGTACTTTTTCAAATAAAAAACCAAAATGTTAAACTTTGCCCATTTCATGATAAGATTTTGTAATTTCATGTATACACTGCTAGCTTTCTGTAGGGGACATCCTGAAGAAAAACTAACCTGCTTTCTATATATGGCAACACAATTAGAACCACGCTTTACAATTTCTATGTATTTTTTTAAAAGTTATAAATACTTTCCCTCAAGTAAGCAAAACGTATACATAGAGGTATTGGATTATTTCCAAATAGCTATCAAAAATAGTCACTAAAACAATACTCTGCACAGAAACCTGGCTATTGATCTATATACAAATCACAAAATCCATCTCTCATGGATCATATAACTATTTCTTAAGATGTAAGTGACCTGAAATTTTAGTCATAAAACTAGTAAGTTGGCTTTCTTAAAATTGAAAATGAGGAATAAGTGCTGGCACATGCTGTTTACGAAAAAGGAGACATCTCTATAAAACTGAGTTAGTTTATTAGTTTATTCTGAAGTGTGAAACAGGAAAAGCAGTGTTATATTACATGCCATGTGTTCTAATTGTAAGATGGATTTTTATTAAACATATGCTGCAAAACCAAGATTATCTAAATTAGGTTCCCTTCCTCTCTATAAAATACTACATACCAAATTATGCTTAAAAATCCAAATGTGAATTTTTCATTATCTTTTAAGATTGTTCTCATTTTAATGGTTTTAAAAGTATATGAATTTATTTTTTAATTTTATTTTTTATTATTTATTTGATAGATAGGGAGAGAGCACAAGTAGGCAGAGCAGCAGGCAGAGGGAGAGGGAGAAGCAGGTTCCCCACTGAGCAGGGAGCCCACTGCGGGGCTCGATCCCAGGACCCTGGAATCATGACCTGAGCCAAAGGCAGACACTTAACTGACTGAGCCACTCAGGCGCCCCAAAAGTATATGAATTTAATTGGACAATAACTTAATGTGGCCATATGTCTATGCACACAGAAAATCTCTCATTATTTGCCAGGCATCCATACCTCCATTAGCAAACACAAAATTTCCATTCTCTTCTTCACAGTGTAGTAATTAAATAATTATATTTACTAGTTTAACAAATCAGGTATTTTGATTAAATATGTGTTTAATATCCATAAACCACCTGATTTTATCCATTCACTGCTTTGAATTGATTAATTTTATCCTCTGTAACAATGAATTTTTCATACTCCTACAGTTAGTATGAGCAAGGGCTCATCTACTTACTTTGCTTTGGATTACGATACACTAAATTTGCTCCCTCTGCCTCTTCTGCCTTTCTATGAGTGCTGGTTATGAATGTGCTTTGAATCATTAAAAGACTCTGGATATACTTCTGGTGCTACATCTAATCTACTCTTACAATTTTTTTAAAAGTTGAATTAAGAAGAAACTCTATTTTTGTCTTTTTTGTTTTGTTTTTTCTTTTTTTTTCAGATTTTTGTTTAAATTCTAATTATTTAACATATAGTGTAATATTGGTTTCAGGACTGGAATTTACTGATTCATCACTTACATATAACACCCAGTACTCAGCATAACAAGTATGGACACATAACAAGAAGTGTCCTCCTTCATATCCCTCACCCATTTTACCCATCCCTCTGCCCATCTCCCCTCCAGCAACTCTTAGTTTGTTCTCTACAGTTAAGAGTCTCTCTTATGGTTTGTTTCCCTCTCTTTTTTTCCCTTTCCCCTATGTTCACCTGTTTTGTTTATTAAATTCCACCTATGAGTGAAATCGTATGGTATTTGTCTTTCTCTGACTGACATATTTCACTTAGCATAACATGCTCCAGCTCCATCCATGTCATTGCAAATGGCAAAATTTAATTCTTTTGATGGCTGAGTAATATTCATCAGTCGATGGATATTTGGGCTCTTCCATAATTTGGCTATTGTTGATAGTGCTGCTATAAACATTGGAATATATGGGCCCCTTCAAATCAGTATTTTTGTGTCCTTTGGGTAAATACAGAGTAGTGCAATTGTTGGGTTGTATGGCTCCATTTTTGTCTTTAACCAAATTATTTTTCCTCCATTGGTAGTTTTGCATGGGTTATTTCTATTTATACATAGAAGAGGTAAATTAAAGGCCATCAAGATAATAGCCATGTTTACTCAGAAACTCACTGTCTAATCCACCAAGTCTACAAGTATGACTGTCAGTGGCCTGGCCATATCTAGCCATATTATATCTAGGGTAAAGATAGACACAATACTGTGTCCTTATAGTTCCAGGAGTGATGCTGGTTAGATTACTTGTCTGCCTTCAGTGAGACTAGGTATTGACCAAATGATTTATCTAACTATTCATATACTTTGTGCTTTAATTTTTCTAGCATATTATTAAAATAATATTCTCTTTGATTCTTCTTAAATCTTTTTACATGGGATATAAAATTTTTGTACTATTTTTCTAGCTCCTTCATATGTTAATTTTATACATAAATTCAATATATATTTTACTTAATCTTACTTCCCCACTTCATTTTGAACTTCAGAGTTACAAAACTGAATCGTAATATTAAGATAATTGTATACTTCCATCATTGTTCTATAGGATGTCTGGCTTTTGTTTTTATTTTATATTATTTTGCATTTATCTTTTATCTATAATCTCATCCTTTGTTGAGTCACTTCTCTTTTATATTAAATTTGGATAAATGACATCCTGTATCTTACACTTTTTTCACAGAATTTTATTTTAAATATTTCAATATTGGTACATGCTTATCTAGTTACTTCCTTGCAATTGCTGCAAAGTTTTCATAGTATGTTACATTTTATTTATGCAAGTTTTTGTTTTTTTTAATTGATGTGCATTTGGGTAGTATCTGCTGTTTTTCTATGACAATTTTTCCTAATACCAAACTTCTTTGTACAGATTTCTTTGGGTATTTATACTTAAGTTTCTCTGGGTATGTATTTGGAAAAAGAATTTCTGAATGATATAATATGAGCAAAATAAACGATAAAATATATCTATTTTCTTCCAACATTATATTCTTACCAGTAGTTCATCATGGTTCCTTCCATTATAATCCTCTGTTCAATGTTATTTTTTCCATTTGATGAGAAAAAATAGTAACTTTTTTCCTTTTCTTTTATTAAAGAACTTAAACATCATTTCATAGGCTTCTCAGCCTATGAGATTCTCTTCTGATTACTAACTTATTAATTTTATTTGCCAATTTTCTTATGATGTTTACTGGATTTTCTTGCTACTTCTCAGGAATTCCCTATACTTCAGATAATAATATTTTAATAATTATTCATGTTGCAGATATTTTCACTGTTTATTTGCTTGTTAAATTTCATTCATACCATACTTTAATTTTGATATTATAGATTTGTTCTCCCATTTTTGGTTCAGTGATTTACTTAAGGAAAATTATTTTCCATTACAGAGTCATGATATGATTCTCCTATTTTTTTTTCTAATAGCTTTAGAGGTTTTTTTGTTTTCTTTTGTTTTTTTACTTTCACATTAAATCTTTAATACCTCTCGGTTTATTTGTTGTGTCCTGTGTGAAGTAAGCCCTATTTTTCTCAGGTAGTGTAATGAAATTTTCCTCAGTTTAAAAATAATTTCTTCACAGATTAATGATGCCAACCCAATCATTATACAATAATGATTATTATACAATAATTATTATACAAATAAAGAAAAAACACTTGTTAGTTATTATTACCAATTACTGTGTGCCAACTACTAAATGAGGATTATAGCATTTAATCCTTACCATTTTGAGATGGGAAATTATTTTTCATTTTGCTGATGAATAAACAGCATCCTTTGAGAAGTTAATTTTACCCCATATTACACAATTAACTAGGAATTGAACAATGTACCATCTCAAATAAGTTAACACAACCCAATGCTTCTTACAGGAAAATATATCTAAAATAAAAATCTTTATCTGATGGTATCCTCACTGTTACATACATCTTCACTATCTCTCCATCTTTATTAGAGAAAGCACACAATTCTTGGCATGGTTGAGAAAACTCACATCTAGCCACACCCTACATTTTTACAAATTCATTTGCTTGTTCCTCCTGTCTCCCACTTCTTACTCTGCCACATACTCAACAGTATCTTGCTTTCACATGACAATGATAGTTAAGGCTTTCCTATTTTTGCTAATGCTTATCCTGTCTATCTGTCAGGAAACCCCAGCTCTTCTGGTAAGACTTTTCTGGATCCCCAGTTTGTACCATTCCCATTCTCAGTGCTTCTGTACATAGTCTATCATAATGGTTTGCACCTCATTTTACATATTTTTACATACTTGCAAAATAAACTGCAAGAAGCATTAAGCAGATGAGCTACTTATTCTTGCTATATCCCATGGATGTGGTAAAGGGTCTGATATAAGGCAGTCCAATAAAAGCTGGTTCAACTAAGCTGAACATAGAAATGTTTATGCCAAAAGACATACAATTAGTCTTTAGAAAAACCTCTACCAAAAAAAAGTATTTACCAGTGTTTACAATCATTGTTCATTTGACTCCATCTTGAAGAGATTCACTTTCTTAATGTGAAATGGGATTGTAACAATGGAAACTTTATCTTTCTCCAACGTTGAAACATTGGTGACTAAATGTCAAGTACTATGAATGGAGCATCTCCTGTAACAAGTTCCTCACAGATCAGGAATTGTATTTGGTTTGTAGTATTCAATGTGGCGAGGGAGTGAGCTCAACTAGTCAAACAAATACTCTGTTAAACATAACTGCCCAATTAAGAGATTCATGATTGTTTCTCTTTTTTTTTGTCTTTTTTATTTTATTTTATTTTATTTTATTTTTTCAGTGTTCCAAGATTCATTGTTCATGCACCACACCCAGTGCTCCATGCAATACATGTCCTCATCAGTACCCACCACCAGGCTCACCCAACCCCCTATACCACTCCCCTCCAAAACCCTCAGTTTGGGTTTTAGTCTAGTATGATATTGTGGGGGGATTTTTCTGTCAGTTGCAGATATAATGAGTGTGAGAAATGTAAAGATTTTTCCATAGTGATATAAACAAATTGTCATGAACTTTGACCATTTTTACATACAGAAAATAATATAAACAATTATGGCATTTTTTTAATAGAAGAGAATGCATAACATACAAAGGTTATCTTATTTGGGGCACATTTTCAGTGTTCACATGTAAGCTTTTGAAAAAGTTAACTAAGACAGCTGAATACAACAAATTTCTTATTTATCTCATAGTATACACTAAAATATCACTCAGTTGAGCCTCGCAATTGGAAGCATACAGGAGAAAATATTTAACCACCACCCAAAAAAGAAATAATTTGGTAGACTTTTCTCTCTACAAATTATTAGTTGAGTCCTCACTCAGAACACAGCTCTAAAATAGTAATCCTCTTTTTGGCAAAGAACTTTACAGTAAATTCTTTCATGAGCACTAAAGACAACAACAACGTATTTCCTGAAGACTGAAATACTATGCTTCTTGTACAGCCTTGGAGGCTGGAACTAACAGTTACTTATCTGCCATGTCTTGTGCAGAGTGTCTCTTATTCCCTCTCTGATTCTGTAATTAATTAAAGTAACATTAGTTGATTCACACTGCATAATGTCAAATTCTCTTAAAACTGAACTCTTTCTTCTTATACTAAAAAGTCAGATAAAACTGACCAAATAAATTTACCAAATACTAAATCAGGAGCACAACAGCAGTCTTCACAAAAAGTGCAAGCAGTTTTATTCCTGTTTGTGGAGCTTAACCTTCTGCAGAAGTAATTAGTTCTATAATTAAAAAGCTATTTGGAATGATTAAAATCCTGTTATCCTGTGGCATTTAAAGACAAATGCAAATGTCAGAAAGGATGAATTCATTAAAATTTCTATTTAAGAGAAAAAATGGTGGATGGAGGGTATTATTTATTAAAATACTACAGTTTCAGGGAAGGTTTGATCTGCAAAGAAGGCACTAAAGGTGGAAAGTATCTTTCTGTAGCATTGGTTATAGCAATCAGCTATTATTCAAGAACAATTATTTTGAGGTTATTTTAAACTTACACCTACTAATGTCACAGTGTTATTTCAAAAGTGATGTTATTCTTCTGAGGGACTTTATCATTTTCAACAAATTAGAAATTATCAATGTTTTTAGTTATGAGTTGGCCATGTATATAAGTTTGGTAACCCATCTGACATGTTTTATCAATCTTAATTTTTCAGGCCGTGAATTCAAAGGCTAATTACTTTGAATGAATGGTCAAGTTTAAGGTGTCCTCTTGCCCCTCAAAATTAATAAAATTAGGAGAAAAGAACTGGAGGAAATGGAAGATTGTTAGACTACATGCTATTAATGATAATTTCTCAGATATATGTGGTTTAGGAGAAGTCTGTTTTTGGTCCCCACTTAAGTGTCTGCATTCTTTTAAAGAAAGCATAATTATTCATGAGCAGGTTAAATTAACTTCTAGTGGTAGAAGTTATGGAATATTATCATGTATTGTGAATGACATTTTAAAATCATACATTTTCTATATCTTTACCATTTCTATTCTCAACATATCATAAAAAAAAAACAAAAAAGTAGATAAAGAAATTTTAAGAAAACATGTCTGAAATAAAGAAAATGAAGTAAACTTTTACCAAAGACATGATTTAAAATTAAGCAAACACAAGAACAAAAAAAACCAACAAACTTTTGATTTTATTCTTAAACTTAGAGATTAAATAAAAGAGAATAAAGTCTAAAGCACATGATGGCTGGTTGGAAAGGAGAAATGTGTTTATTTGGTCATTATTGATTTCCATTATTTACAAAGACAAGAGCAAATTAAACAAGTATTATTGAATGGAACACCAGTCTTCAATTTTAGAACAAGAGTCTTTTCTCTAGTTAGATATTTGGTCTGTATTATCTCATAGAGTAAGTTTCCTATCATTTAAAAAGACATTATAGCCTAGTCACAAAAGCCATATAGCACATAGGGTACCATGTGGCCTTCACTTCTCAGGGTGTTTGTTTGTTTCAAAAAAAAAAAAAAGAGCCTGGAACAGAACTAATCATTTCTTGAAAATTTAACAACATGGCCCCAGGGACAGTTATTTTCTGTAATGTGACCATAGAAGGCTGTATACTTCAGAAGCTTAGTTTTAATAAGACTTTATATTTCCAATTCATTATTCTCTTTATTGGAGTAAAGGAAGGAATCTGGGATGGAAGACAAGAAGCTTGCATTCAGATTAGGAATCAAGAGATAAGACCAAGACATTATTTTACAAAACTAAAATAGATGCAGTAAGATCATTCCAATGGAAAATGATGGAAGAATGGAAAAATTACAATGCATAGATCCGAATTCTCCTGCTGAAAATATTAGAAATAGAATATCCAATTTGCAAAACAAAAACAGATCTTAGGAGGACATTTCAGGCATATAATGTTCACCTAATAATACATGCTCACTTTCAGCACACATCCCTTATTTTACATCCAAGTATAAATGATGAAGAAAATGTTAAGTGTTAAGAAATGTAGAAATATCTTTAATGGTGGCTCAGATTTACTCAAAATCAGAGTAATTTCATGAACAACTCTATGAATAGAGGGAATCTAGGTGTATTTATAGTCAAATAATTAACTTACTTATATTGGTATAGTGACATGGGTGGTAAACCCTGAAATTCAACAAATGTGTAATGGCCTTTAATAGTGGATCATTTTTTATATGTGATTTTTTAATCATATGAAAAGATGATTCATAAGATGAAAAATCTGATTAATATAAGGAAAGTGGGAAGATCTTTCCACAGGACTTATAATTTACTCAATATCACTTAAGTAAGAAACTACATAAAGAGTGTATAAAGGCATTGTGAAAGGTTAATATCTTACTGACCATCCCAGAAGTGGTACTGGTAAGAAACCTTTTAAATGTGAGCACTATGAGTAATATGGAGTAATATGGAGGGACATTTTATGGATGTCATTTAGGGATCAAACTGGAAAAAGTTCTGTTATAGCTCAAGACTTATTCCTCACCGAAGAATTCATCCCAGTGAGGAAATATATAAGTGAATGCTATGGTTTTAAGATCTTTGGGTATAGCTTTCAACTACCTCAGTATCAGAGAATCTATGCTGATTAGAACCCCTATAAATTGAAGCACTGTAGGAAGGCCTTTCTTTTTATGGTAGCATCAAAGAGGAAATTGAAAAAAGGTAAAAAAGGAAGAAGAAACCCTACAAATAAATTAATATGGAAAGGTCTGTATGAAAAGATCATATTGTACTTGATGAGAGAGAACTTTCATCATCTTTTAACATTTTACAAATATTATATGTAACTTAGTGAATTTCCCTTTATTTCTATTATTCTGTAATAGTTTTACACAAACGTTTTATATCTAGCTAACATTTATTTCACTGTTCGCTTCAAACTGTGAATATAGGCTGACTAACTTCATCAAAATTCTTATCATACCATACCACTTCACTATTCAGCTCAAACTGTGAATCTAGGCTGACTCACTTCATCAGAATTCTTATTGTACCATACCACTTTTTCAATAATTTATTCCTTTCCTATTGTTTTTCTCTATGTCCTTGATTTGTTATATTGTTACTTCTGTATTTTTATAAAACTATGGGTATGCATGGACTTATCCCAAGTATACAAGACTGGCTTAACATATGAAAATCAATTAATGAGTCATCTCATGAACAAGCTTAAAAAGAAAATTCACACTACCATATCAATAGATGCATAAAAAGCATTTGACAAAATCTACCACCATTCATGAGGGGGAAAAAAAAAAGAGAGAGACCTCTCAGTACACTTTCCCTAGGGAAAACTTCCCTAGCTTGATCAGAGTATCTACAAAAACCTACAGCTAACATCATACTTAATGGTAAGAAACTCAGAATTTTCCCAGTAAGATCAGAAACAAGGCAAGGTTGTTTTCTCTCATCACTGCTATTCAACATCCTAATGGAAATCTGATGAAATAAGACAAGAAAAGAATATAAAAGTCATATAGTTTGGAAAGAAGATATAAAACTGTCTTTGTTCACAGATGATGCTATTGTCTACAAAGGAAATCTGAAAGAATTGACAAAAATAAATTCCTGAAACTATTAAGAGATTTAGTGAGGTTGCAGGACACAAGGTTAATCTACAAAAGTCAATCATCTTCCTATACACCAGCAGGAAAAAGTGGAATTCGAAATTAAAAACAAAATACTATTTATATTAGCATTAAAAAAATTAAAATACTTAGGCATAAATCTAACAAAATGTACACAAGATCTGTATGATGAAAACTGCAAAACTCCAATGAATAAAATAAAATAAATTAAAGGAGAGACATTCCATATTCATGATAGGAAGACTCAATATTGTCAAGATATTAATTCTTCCCAAATTGATATAGATTCAATGCAATCCTAATCAAACTACCAGCATCAGCCTACACATTTTGTGTAATTAGCAAATTGCTCCCATTATGTAGAGAGACAAAGTACACAAATAAGCAGCACAATATTGAAGAAGAAGGACAAAATCAAAGGACTGCCAGTACTTGACTTCAAGAGTTATCATGCAGCTGTAGTAATTAAAACAGTGTGGTATTGGTTAAAGAATAAACAAATAGATCAGTGGAACAGAACAGAAAGCCCAGAAAAGACCTGCATAAATATAGTCAACTGATTTTTGACAAAGGAGCAAAGGCAATATAGTGAAGCAAAGATAGTCCTTCTAACAAGTCACCCAGAACAACTAGACATCGCAAACCAAAAAAGAAAAAAGACTGTAGCACCCTTCACAAAAATTATATCGAATTCAATCACAGTCTCAAATGTAAAACACAAAACAGGCAGCATATAGATGGGTCGTGTTTTTTTTTTATACATTTTAATACCCTGTGTCTTTTTATTGGAGCATTTAGTCCATTTGCATTCAGAGTAGATATTAATAAATATGAATTTAGTGCCATTTTATTCCTTGTTTTGTCATTGTTTTTGGAAATTTTCTCTGTTCCTTTCTAGTTTTTGTTTCTTTTGGTTGTCCCTTCCCACTCAGAGAGTTCCCTTTAATATTTTTTGCAAGATAAGGTTAGTGGTCATGAACTCCTTAGTTTATGTTTGTCTGGAAAACTGTTTATCTCTCCTTCTGTCTGAATGATAGCCTTACTAGATAGAGTATTCTTGGCGGCAGATTTTTCCCACTCAGAACATTGAATATATCATGCCACTTTCTTCTGGCTTGCCACATTTCTGTGGATAGATCTCCTGCTAATCTTGCTGCTTTGGATTTTTCTTTGTCAGTTTATTTTGAAAATGTAACTACAAAATGTTTTGGTGTTGACCTGCTTTTGTTCATTGTGATAGGAAATCTCTGTGCCTCCTAGATTTGGATGTTCATTTCCTTCCTCAGATTAAGGAAGTTTTCAGCTATAATTTCCTCGCATAAAACTTCTGCCCCCTTTTCCCACTTCTTCTGGGACTCCTGGGATACAAATATTATTACATTTGATGGAGTCACTGAACTCCCTAAATCTACTTTCATGATCCAACATTTTTCTTTCCCTCTTTTGTTCAGCTTACTTATTTTCTGTAATTATATCTTCTATATCACTTATTTGTTCCTTTACTTCTTCCATCCTTGTAGTCATTACATCCAATCAATTACACCTAAAGGAGCTAGAAAGACAACAGATAAAGCCTAAAGCCAGCAGCAGGAGGGAAATAATAAAAATTAGAGCATAAATAAATGATGTAGAAGCAAACAAACAACAACAAAAATCAGTAGAACAGATTGAAGAAAAAAGGAGCTAGATCTTGGGAAAAAATAAGACTGATAAAACCCTAGCCAAATATATCAAAAAGTAAAAAGAAAGGACTCAAAAAAATCACATCACAAGTGAGAGGTGAAATCAAAACTAACACCACAGAAATACAAACAATTATAAGAGAATATTAAGAAAAATTGTATACCTCCAAATCAGACAGTCTGGAAGAAATGGACAAATTCTTAGAAAGATAAACTACCAAAACTGAAACAAAAAGACACAAAAAACTTGAACACCAAGAGCCAGCAAAGAAACTGAATTGTAATCAAAAATTTCCCAAAAAAATGTCTAGGCCCAGATGGCTTACCAGGGGAATTCTACCAAACATTTAAAGAAGAGTTAATATCCATTCTTCTCAAACTATTCCAGAAAATAAAAATGGCAAGAAAACTTCCAAACTCATTCTATGAGGCCAGCCTTACCTTGATTCCAAAACCAGGCAGAGACCCCCATTAAAAATGAAAACTACAGGCTAATATCCCTAATGAACATGGAGGCAAAAATTCTCAACAAAATACTAGCAAATAGAATCCAACAGCCCTTTAAAAGAATCATTCACCATAATTGAGTAAGATTTATCTTCAATATTTGCAAATCAATGTAATACACCATGTTAATAAAATAAAAGATAAAAACCATATGATCCTCTCAATAGATATAGAAAAAACATTTGACAAAGTACAACATCCATTGATGATAAAAACCCTTAACAAAGTATAGAGGGAACATACCTCAATAATAATAAGTACCATATACAAAAAAATCATAGCTATCATCCCCAATGGGGAAAAACTGAGAGCTTTTCTTCTATAGCCAGTAACAAGGCAGGGGTATCCACTCTCGGCACTGTTATTTAACATAGTACTGGGAAGCCCTAGCCACAGCAGTCAAACAACAAAAAGAAATAAATGGCATCCAAATCAGCAAGGCAGAAGTAAAACTTACTATTTGCAGTTAACATGATGTTACGTAGAAACATATGTAGAAAACCCAAAAAACTCCACTAAAAAAATTTCTAGAACTGACACACAAATTCAATAAAGTCACAGGCTACAAAATCAACATATGGCAATCTGTTGCATTTCTATACACCAATGATGATCCAGCAGAAAGGAAAATCAAGGAATCAATCCCATTCACAACTGCAACAAAAACCATAAGATACCAAGGAATAAACCTAACCAAAGAGGTGAAAAAAGATCTGCACTGTGAAAAGTATAAAACACTTATGAAAGAAATTGAAACTGACAAAAGAAATGGGAAGACATTCCATGCTCTTGGATTGAAAGAACGTGGATTGAAAGAACAACTATTGTTAAAATGTCTATGCTACCCAAAGTAATCTGCACATGTAATGCAATCGCTATCAAAATACCAACAGCATTTTTCACAGAGTTAGAACAATCCTAAATTTGTATGGAACCAAGATACTGAATAGCCAAAACAATCTTGAAAAAGAAAAGCAAAGCCGAAGGCATCACAATTCCAGACTTCAAATTATATTACAAAGCTGTAGTGATCAAGACAGTATGGTAATACCACAAAAACAGACACATAGATCAATGGAACAGAATAGAAAACCCAGAGATGGATCCACAATAATATGTTCAGCTAGTCTTTGAAAAAGCAAGAAAGGATATCCTATGAAAAAAGGACAGCCTCTTTAACAGTGTTGGGAAAACTGGACGGCAACATGCAAAAAAAAGAAACTGGACCACTGTTTTACACCAGACACAAAATTAAATTCAGATTGGATGAAAGACCTAAATGTGAGACAGGAAACCACTCAAAATCCTACAGGAGAACACAGGCAGTAACTTCTTTGACATTGGCCATAGCAACCTCTTGCTAGGTATGTCTCTTGAGACAGGGAAACAAAAATAAAAATAAATTATTGGGACTACATCAAAATAAAAAAGCTTCTGCACAGCAAAGGAAACAATCAACAAAACTAAAAGACAACCTACTGAATGGGAGAAGATATTTGTGAATAACATATCTGATAAAAGATTAGTATTCAAAATATGTAAAGATCTTATAAAACTCAACAATAATCCTGTTTAAGAATGAGCAGAAGACATGAAAAGATATTTTTCCAAAGAAGATATACAGATGGCTAAGAGATGTGAAAGGATGTTCAATAACACTTATCACTGGGAAATACAAGTCAAAACTAGATTGAGATATCACCTCCACTTGTCAAAATGGCTAAAATTAACAACACAAAAAACAATTGTTGGCAGGGGTGTGGACAAAGGGAAACCCTCTTACACTTTTGATGGAAATGCAAACTGGTGCAGCCACTCTGGGAAACAATAGGGAGGTACCTCAAAAAGTTAAAAATAGAACTACCCTGCAAGCCATTTGTGCTACTAAATATTTACTCAAAGGATACAAAAATACTGGTTCAAAGGGGCACATGCACCCCAGTATTTAGAGCAGCATTATCAACAATAGGCAAATTATGGAAAGAGCCCAATAGTCATCAACTGATGAATGAATAAAGAAGAAGTGGTATATATATATAAATAATGGAATGTTACTCGGCCATCAAAAAGAATGAACTCTTGCCATTTGCAACAATGTAGGTGGCCCAGAGAGTATTATACTAAGCAAAATATGTCAGTCAGAGAAAGATACCATGTGATTTAATTCATATGTGAAATTTAAGAAACAAATTAGATGAATAGAGGAAAAAAAGGGGGGAAGCAGAAAATAGACTCTTAAAGGAAAAAACTGAAAGTTACTGGAGGGGAGGTGTGAGGGGGGATGGGTTAAATGGATAACAGGGATGAAGGAGGGCACTTGTATTGGGGTTGTATGTAAGTGATTAATCACTAAATTCTACACCTGAAACTAATATTGCACTGTAAGTTAATTAACTAGAATTAAAATAAAAACTTGAATAAATAAATAAGTGAGTAAATATATAAATAAAGGGAAATGAACTATCAAGCTATGAAAAGGTACAGAGGAATCTTAAACGCATATTACTAATTGAAAGAAACCAATCCAGGGGTACCGGACTGGCTCTGTCAGAAGAGCATGTGACGATCTCCAGCTCATGAGATCAAGTGCCATGCTAGGTGTAGAGATTACTTAAATTAAATGAATACAAATTTAAAAAATAAGGAAGAAGCCAATCTGAAAAGGCTACACACTGTATAATTCCAACTATATGATATTCTGGAAAAGGTAAAATTATGGAGACAACAAAAAGAACAGTAATTTCCAGGAGTTGTGCAGTGGGAAAGATGACTAGGTGGAGGACAAAGCTTTTTTTCAGGCAGTGCAACTATTCTGCATGATACTATAATAATGGATACATGACATTAAGCAGTTGTCCAAACCCATACAGTGAAACCTAATGTAAACCGTGGACTTGGGTGATTGTAATGTGTCAATATAGGTTCATCCATTTTAACTAATGTACCGCTCTGGTGGGATAAGCTAATAATGAGGGAGTATGCATATTTGGGCATAGGTGGTGTATGAGAAATCTCTTTACCTTTCACACAATTTTGCTGTGAACTCAAAAGAGCTCTAAAAATGAAGTCTATTAAAAGTGAAAAAATTCATACCCCTGTCGTCATTGCTACTTTAACTTATTATTTTAAAATATATTTTATATTATATTTTGTTTGTGAAGGCAGTATCACCTATTTTATTTTATGAAGTAAGTTCTTATCTTTAAAAATATTGGAAAAAACAAAGATAAAAGGAAGGGCACTAATGCTATCAGAGACATCCATCAGAACATTTTGAAAACATTGTTTTAAGATAGTTTATGAAAAAGTGATTGTGTTAATGATATCCTTCTAAACCTGTTTTGATTGTCACAAGTTGTTTTAGGAAAGAGCTTGGCTTACCAAAGTTGCTTAATACACATAAAATACAGTTTCATTGTTTATTTTAAAAGAATATATATACATTAACCCTTCCTATGAATAAATGCATTACTGGGTTGCCTGAGTGGCTTAGTCAGGTAAGCATCCGACTCTTGACTCTTGATTTTAGCTAAGGTCTCAGGGTCCTGAGATTGAGCCCTGTATTGGGCTCTGCACTGAGCGTGGAGCCTGCTTAAGATTCTTTCTCTCCCTCTCGCTCTGCCTTTCTCGCTCAATAGCTCTTGCACTCTCTTGCTCTCTCTGTCTCTAAAAAGAATAAATAAATAAATAAATGCATTTCCATTAACTAAAAAAGAAGATGTTGCTGTTCTCCTTTGTTCTACCTCTCAGGTGATATTTCAGTTTTAAAAAATTCGTCCGTTGAGGTATTACTTGCATACAACAATATTCAAAAATTTTAAATGTACAAATTAAAGACTGAAAATGAGATGCAATCATACAAATACTACTGCAATCGTGATATACAGCTTCCTATCACCCTCTAAAAATTCTCTCATGTATTTGTCACAATTTGTCCCTATCCCTATCCCTAGCCCTAACAATCACAAACCTAGGTTCTGTCATTGTATCTTTGCCTTTTCTATCTTTTCATATGAATGACAGCATAAAAAGTATCTTCAACTAAAGCATGAGCCAGTGAGAGCCCATGGGTCAAAGACTAGTCTTCATTCTTAAAAAAATCAGTGTGTGGATCAAATAGCAAATACAAGTCTAGGCAACAAGACACTGGAGTACATAGAATGATTTATTTAAAGGAACATAAGAGAAGTAGGCAACTAAATACCATGGAGATCATAATAGTAGAGCCAAGACTGAAACTAAGGTAATCAAACACTGAAGACAGACTAATACAAACAAACTCCAAGCCACAAAGCAGTTTAGACATTTAGTCCAATTTCAACAATTAATAGTTAAATATGTCCAGAGTGGTAAAATGCATCACTCAGATTAGGCCAACTCTCTAGATTAAAGGCTGCATTAGCAAAATTCCCTGAACCTCAGCCTCAATATTTATTATTATTAAAAATATCACTACTACTATTAATGTTAATATTATAATAACCATTTAATCAATATTTAAATTGTGTATATATGTAAATAATATATAATATATATAATTGGTATGTATTTAAACACATTGGTATGTGTTTAATATATGAATAATATATATGAATAATACGAATGAATCCAATTCGTTCTGCACACTTTGATCAGTTGTTGATGAGATTTACAAGTGGATAATCAGGATGATATTTGTAAATGCTGATAGAGTACAAACTCATGTGGTAGCTGGAATTGAGATTGACTCACTGTTCTATGAACAACAGTTGGTTTATTATTCAAAAGAGATAAAGAAATAATTTCTTCATAAGATTTAAGGCTGAAAACCTGTTATTTTATTGGATAAATAGTTGTCATCATAACTTTATGTAATCACACTCAAGGAATTTTTAGGTATAATTTAAAGTGGTATTTTTTGGATATTTACTCAGAGTGAAAAGATATCAGAAATAAGACATTCTTATTGAGTTCTTAAAAAAATTATAATTTGAGGCAAGATTTTTTTAGTTTTAAGGCATGAGATTTATTAAAAAAATAAAGATTATCTTGAAACAGGACATAATTGTATGCATTATACATAGTGTTTTCAGAATTATTTCCATACTTAACCCAGTAAAATGTGTATATTTCACATTAATGTGAATATTTAATGTGTATATTTCAGCCTTTCATAATGGTGTCTGTTATAAAACTTAACTACTCAGCACATTTTATTTGGTTTATTACTCAGTGGTGTCATTCAGTCTGTTTTAACATTATGGAAGTGGTCAAAGGAAGTTTATGCTTAAATGCTCTGGTCTGCTTATCACCCAAGCTAAACCTAAATAAGCTGGTTCAGTTCAATCCCAACCTGGCATTGTTCATCATTTTTCACATTCTTATTTTCCAGGTGACCAACAGTTTGTGTACGTCCTTGATTTTACAATACCATGGCCACTGAATTTTAAAAAAGTTCTTTAGATTCTATACCAGGTAACTTACAAAACTGAGTAATGAAGTTATAGACCTTAGCAAGGGATATGATCATAATTAGAAAAGAGCCAGAATAGATTTATATAACATTTTATTTCTGTACAGTGGTGTGAATACAAATTGGAAAGGAAAAAGATAAAAAAATCTTGGGGCTCCAGGGTGGCTCAGTCAGTATAGCGTCTGACTTCGGCTCAGGTCATGATCTTGGGGTCCTGGTATCAAACCTCACATGGAGCTCTGAACTCAAGCAAGCAGTCAGCTTCTCCCTCTGCCCTTACTCCTGCTTGTGTGCTCTGTCAAATAAATAAATAAAATCTTAAAAAAAAAAAAAAAAGACTTAGAAGAAACTATAGCAGCTCTTTAAAAAAAGAGAGAAAAAAAATCTCACATTGTTTTCCAGTTATCAACAGAATCAGTATAATATATCAGTTTTTTGAAATTATTTTCTACTAACATGTAGTTAAACATCCTCAATATATCTGCACACAATCATTCATTAATAATTGATTCGTATATGCTACTCAAATGCACATTTCTTGTAAAGAGACATAAAATAAAAGTCTTTTTCCCTGATCATATAAACCAGTAGGCAGTACAATATACTGTTTACAGTTCCTAGAGGAAGTTGTTAGCTCACAATATGGAATTGCATGATATATGTTGCACTTTGTGTTTAGAGAGGAAGACCTCAGATGGCTAGCAGAATGTGCCTGTGGGAGATCACTATTGTACACTATAGCAACTCAAAATCTTTAAGACGTGGCATGAAATAACTTCTAAGCACAATGCAACTGTAAGCAAATACAGTGACACCCATGTCTTATTCAAGTAAAATGAAGGCAATCAGATATTTAGAAGAGCATGAGACTCATAATGTCTACTAAGCATCAGCCACAAGGGAAGTCTTTTTTTTTTTTTTTGGAAGTCAAGTCTTTTTAAAGGATTTTATTTTGATAAAAGATGGTATCTTATCATCAGTTAAATCAGTTAAACTTATAAATCAGTTTAAAGAGTAATCAATAATTACAAAAGGAATATCCCATCTGTTATTAAAATGTGACAGATATTATAATTCCTGGAAATGACTTGTTTAGAGAAATATTATTCAGTTTTCTGGCTGAAATATGTTCATTTTTGAAGATTGTATGTCAATGATATCAATTCACTGTGCTTTGGCCTTTGAACAAAACACAAACCTTAGAAATTTTGTCACTTTACTGTCCAAATTTTTTGGTTTCTAAAATCAATATTATAAGAGACCAGAGTATATTGACAAAAATCTATATTTTCTCTCATTCACAGATGGAGTGCCTAAACACCTTCAGTAAATGTCCCGTAGGCAGTCACACAGAGTTACCTCTTTTCAGTTTGGCATATCACTTAGTTATTTTGGCCCGAAAAAGCTGATGCTTTTCTGTGCTACAGTGACACTTATTTAACATGACATAAACAGTGATAGCAAATTCTCTGCAGTGAGCAGAGACTAAGATGATAGAATCTTGGCACTGTTTCGAAGAAAATGAAAAAAATCTTTCATTCGTTGTTTTTTTTAATTAAATATTTTATTTATTTGACGGAGAGAAAAGAGTTCACAAGTAGGCAGAGAGGCAGGGAGAGAGAGCGAGAGAGCGGGGGAAGCAGGCCCCCTGCTGAGCAGAGAGCCCAATGTGGGGCTCGATCCCAGGACCCTGGGATCATGACCTTAGCCTGAGCCAGAAGGCAGAGGCTTTAACCCACTGAGCCACTCAGGCACCCCACATTTGTTGTTTTTTGAATATGTTGAATACCAAAAACCAAAGATAAGATTCACTTGGTATAAAGGATGAAGGACAAATAAGCTCAAGTATGAGCATAACTGTCTTTATTATTAAAGACTATCTTATCCTTTCCATCTATAGTTGAATTGTAGCCAGTCCAGAGATTGAAAAATTGCAAAGAAATAGGTAATGGGCATATAATGCTTTACATGTATCATTTTTTAAAATTTTTATCATTTATGAAGAGGTATTATTATTAATTATCCACATTTTATTAGTGCTTCCATGATATCTCCGATTTTCACTTAGAAGGAAGTTGATGTGTATATTACAAATAATACTGATCTACCTGATGTCCTTTCTAACCTTGATATTCATAAAAGCAAAAGAATCAGTTGCTTTTTCTATGATCCGGCATGATGTGATTTGGTCATACATCTTAAACATTCTATTAAAATACTTAAATATTTTTCCAATTATAAAATCCTTCAAAATAAGCCATTTGGTAGTAGAAATCAAGAAATTTGCATAACTTAAAGGAAAATTCCATTTATGAGACGCGAAGAAACTACTAACTTTTGAAGAACCTCTAAAGTAGGAAAGAGATCTGATTTTCTCTCCTGACTACACTGAATTAAGATAATTTAGAGAATTCATCCTAACTTCCCAGAAATGTAATAGCTATAAACCCTCATAGATTTAAACAAAACAAAACAACAACAAAAACATAGTCTCAGATCTCTGTTGTTAATTCTTATAAAGTCTTTTTTTTTCAAAATTAGAACCTTACTAAATATTGTAATAACATTTTCATTAAGAGTACTTTGCCTTCTTCTTAAATTTTGCATAACACTTTCATATGTATTTCTCAGCTGGAACTTAATTTTTATTTCTCACAAAGTGAAAGATGAGAATTGAATAACATACATGGAGAGAAATTTGTAATGTGCCAGATAAGCCAGGTACAGTAAATTATAAACCAAAAGTGAGGTTATGAATCAGTGTAGAGTAAATAACATGTGAGGAAAATGAAAGTCACTGAGGGATGAGAGAGGTGACAAAAATGGTCACTGTTAGTGTTAGTCAAGGCTGTATGTGCTATATAGTGCAGAAAATAAATAATATAAAGAAGTGATTTTTAAATCCCTTGAGAAAAAAAAAATCCCTTGAGAAAAGCTTAGTAAAATTTCTTTTAGTAAACCTAGCAAAATTTTCTGATAACAGAAAAGGATTCAATTGCCTAAATTTGTTCTAATCTAGAATAGTATCAGAATTGTTAACTAATCAGAATGTAACATTTCCATAATGACACTTTATAAGGCCCATTTTCTACCTTGCTGCTCCTAAAAATTAAATTACATACATTTAGCAATTTTCTAAGTGCTTTAAAAATATCTTTATTCTCTCATCTTGCTATTTGAAGTTTTATTTTTCAAACTTTAACACCTCCTGCAAAAAAGTATGAGGAAAAGAGAACAGAAAATGCTAAAAATACTTAGAAATAAGATTTCATTTCCTTTTCAAGATTTTTGACACCAAAGGAAAGGTCTTTTTAGCTTAGTTTAAATTTGGTTTAAATAGTTTTTGTTGTTCTTAAAAAAAAAAAATCGAAGAAATACTGACTGACCTCCAACTCATTCAGTAAGGAATTTGGGGAAGTCCCAACCTACCAGTGGAAAATTCAGCTTATTTCTTTGCATGAATTTTAGTCATTTACTGTATCTTTGAGCCCTCAGAAGTTGTAGCTGCATAATACTGAAGGTCTCCAATAGTATGCCTTACTCTATACCAGTGCTATTAAAAGTACTGATATTCAACAAGTTAAGATACTTATCTGAGAATGAAATTTAAGGCACTTCTCCCTTCATTAAGAAAGTGTTGCATAAAACAATTCAGCTGAAGGAACAGATTTGATTTGTGAAACAGTTGATCACATGTTGACTTTAGTTGCCATCTTATAAAGTTTTATACCCATCTTAATACAGATAAATTTATCTGAACCTTATTGTATATAGCAGTTAATTTTGTCTGGCAGAACAAAATCAAGTTCACATTCAATTAATTAAATACAAAATAACACCGGTAGTAAATGATAAGTAATGGAAATCCTTAGTACCAACAGCTCATTATTTTAATCTTGTGCTCTTTTTATAACTTGCTTTTTACCTAAATGCGGCATTCTATTTCTGATCTGTTATCTTTGAAAAGCTGTGTATTTGACAATTTATGTATTTTAAGAAATTTTAACTTGACTGGAAGTGTGTGATCGTGTTTGTGTGCACATCCAGCATGTCATGTATAATATAGGGTTTGTTTCTCACTCTTGATTAAATAAGTGTGAGGAATCTTTTATCAAATGGGCATATGGCGAGAAAGAAAACATCTTGAAAAGTCACAGTGATCCTTTCTAAACACCAATGTCTAACTTCAGAGGCTGAATACCAATGGTTTCTACCAACTTAGAAAAGTTGAATATTTCAAGCTATGCTTTAAAACCTCTTTTGATTACTTTCTTACATTATACAAGATGAACTAAGGGAACATTCAAAACATTTTTTTTCATTCAAAACATTTTTTAAATAAAAACCTAAATTGAAGATCGCATGGAGAAAAAGTAACACGCACACACACACACAAATATGTATATGCATACACAAAAAAATACATAAGAAAAATCAGAATGAAAATTGCTTGAATAATTCTTTTATAAAGTTTTAATTGTATCTTTGGAATAAGGGGTCATTAACAATTTGATATTATAAAGGAGAAAACAAAACTTTCTGTATTAGTGAACAATTGATCAGCAGTGTGATTGCAAAAGAAATTTTAATACATGATTAACTACATGGAAAGAATTGGCCCATGCTTAATTCAACTTTTTTCTTAATCACTTTTAGTTTAAGTCTTAAACATATTTTATTTATTTATTTATTTGATTATTTATTTATTTATTAAATTAGGAGAAAAGGTTTTTGGAATTGTTTTTCCTAGAAAATGGTCTCCATGTTGATTATATATGCACGCTCCTTTTTTCCCACACGTTTGGCAAATTAGCTTCTTGCTTTAAAAAGCTTATTGATTTCATATTTTGAGCCACTAAGTCAGAAATCAGCAAGGGAATTGAATACATATTAAACAGACAACATTATAACTCAGTCAGCTAACCATCCAACTTTCTATTTCTTTTAAGGTCATGATCTCAAGGTTCTGAGATCGGGCCCGGAGTTGGGCTCCACACTTAGTGGGAAGTCTGCTTGAGATTCTCTCTCTTCCTCTCCCTGCCCTTTCCCTCTGTAAAATAAATAAATAAATCTTTTAAAAAAATACAACATACTGACTGGTACTTACAGTTTCATAAAGAAGTACTAGATCTGGGATTTTGAAGAAAGCTTAGATCAGTGATATTCAAAAGAAATATTATGTCAAATCCAGATCTAATTTAAAAACTTCTAAAAGGTGCTTTAAAAAAGCAAACAGCAAATATGAATTTTTTTTATTATGTTTAGTTAGCCAGCATATGGTACATCATTAGTTTCTGCTGTAGTGTTCAATATCTAATGTACCATATAAAACATACTGTTTATATATAAATATTTTTAATAATTTTACATTGTTCTCTAAAATTCCTCAAATTTTGTGTATACTTTATAATTAAACACAACAAATTGATAATATATTTTCATCAGGAAACTTGATATGAATGTGTGTAAAATTCACAGTAAAAAAAGATTCTCATACAGAAGTTCCAACATACTTAAAATTTTACAAAAAGATCTGAAAATTGGTATTTAAATCTTAATTAATTACAGTTAAATATTATGCACTGACCATATTACACCTGTTCAGAAACCACATTTTTCTGGTGGCTACCTTACTGACAAATGTAGGCTCTTTCATCTTCCAAATTCTTTTAGAGATCCTAATATTTGCTATCACTGGGAAGACAGTAGGAATATAGAGTAATGTATTTTGCAGTCAAGTGCCAGATACAGACAAGAAAATAGTCAAGTACAGTGTACTGTAAATAGTGTCTATTATAGAGGTAAAGTTTAGATACTTATGGGAGAAAATGAAATGAGATTAGCAATGATAGTGCTTAAAGAGTGATGGCAGAGGAGTGATATCAGATAGATGGCAGTCTAGAAAGTTACAGACCTTCATTCCCCAATGGAAACATTAAATAAACAATTAGAAGCTGACTAAAATAACTTCATAGGAACTCTGGAAATCAGTCAAAAATCTAGCAATCAAGAGAATGTCCAATGAAGAAATACTAGGAAAATTTGTAGTGTTTTATTAACATTTTCCCATCTCCTCTCCAGGGTGGTATGGTCCATTTGGGGGGGATGCAGTATGCCAATGTCAGTTCTTTTCTGCAAACTGGAGACAGCTGAGTGAGATGAATTTGCATTGTTCTAACCTGTCTATACACTACCATAGAGGTGGGTCTATATAAAGACTAAATCAGAGCTCAAATGGCTAAAAGCAGCTCAGATCTCAGGCTAAGGGAACCAAGCATAGTTCATTAAAATTACAGGTGGCAAAAATGCACAGATACCAGGGACAAGAGATTTCTTAGTGAGTAATAAAACAAAAGAGCAAAGGCCCCAGGACAAACCAGGGTTAAGATTCTTAAAGAAATTAAGTTATTTAAAAGCACTCATGTATACAGATGGTGGAATTGAGAAAAGAGAGGTAGGCCTAGGGAAGACACATGCCCAGAAAAAGCCAGAGTAGACCTTATACTTCATGCAGGGCGGGGTAGCGGTCTTCCCCTGCACTGACCTAGTCTACAAAGACTGGAAGAAGTGGCTGTTTTTGCAAACAACCAGTTTTAAATTAAAGATCACAAGGCATACAAAGAAACAGGAAAATGTGGCCCACGCAAAGGAATAAAGTAAATCTCTAGAAACTATCCTTGAAGAAACACTTTTTTAGACTTATTAAAGAAAGACTTTAAAACAATTGTCTTAAATATGTTAAAGGGCAGACTTGAACATGCAGAAAAATGAATGAACAAACTGAAAGACAAGGAATTTGAAAGTATCAAGTTGGAGGAGCAAAATTTTAAAAAAAAAGAACACAGAAGAGCAATCAAAGCCTAAGAATTTTATGGGATGCCATCAGTTGCAACGTAATACATATTATGGGAGTCCTAGAAGCAAAAGCAGGAAAGGGGAGGAAAGCTTCTTTGAGAAATAATTACCAAAAGCTTCCCAAATTTGAGGAGAGAAAACTGTATACAAATACAAGTAACTCAATGATGTTTAAATATGATAAACTCAGAGACTCACACCAAGACACATTATAATCAAACCAGCACAGGCCAAATACAGACATATCTTGAAGGTAATAGTAAATTGGACCATTACACCTAAGAGTTCCTCTATAAGTTTAACAGAAACCATGGAAGCGGAAAGGCAGTATAATGATATATTTAAAATGCTGGGAAAAATAACCCAAATTATCCTCTGAGAATTCTAACAAAACTACCCTTCAAAAATGTGGGAGAAATTAAAACATTCCTAGGTAAAAGCTAAGTTACAAACCACAAGATCTGCCCTTCAGGAGATCCAAGAGGGAGTCTTTCAAGCTAAAATGAAAGTATGCTAGGTGGTAATTCAAAGCCATACAAAAATATTAAAGCTCTCAGGTAAAGGTAAATATATAAAACACATATAAGGAACAATACTGTATGAGGTGCCAAAAGTTGTCAAATTTATGGAGACAGAAAGTAGAATGGTGGTTGACAGGGGCTGGGAGGATGGAGGCATTAATGGGGTGTTATCATGTAACTGATGGTTACAGAGCTGTTTTCCAACATGTTAAGAGTTACAGAGATTGATTGCACAGTAGTATGAATATACTTCATTCTACTGAACTGTACACTTAAAAACAGTTAAAATGTAAATTTTATGCTATGTATATTTTACCAGAATTAAAAAAATATATAACAGAGACATGAAAAATAAAATAATTCCCAGATTCCTTAAAAAGTGAAAAGATTTACTAATTCAACCAATTGTTCAGAATATTACCAAAAGTAACTTTTTAATGTATTATTACTTTTAAATGCAGAAAATTATTTTGGCACTGTGTTCTTATGCCCCATACATTTAAGGAAACCTAAATTAGCCACCACATTGTTGTTAGAATTTTTATCTCAATTTATGTGCTGGGGAAGGTAGCTGGGAAAGTAGGGGTGGGAGTTGGGGGGCGGGCAGGGACTAACTTTTCACAGAACAACACTTTTGTGGTAAGATTTCCAATAAACATTTGTTGAATGTAATGCATATTCAGAATGACTGAGTAATGTTTTATATATAAAAACTTTTGATATTTCTGATTTGTCTTTGGATTTTCCCTATCCTCCTCTCCCCTCCCCGTCTCCTTACTTTCTTCCATCTTTCTCTCTGATAGCTTTTGCTACTGCAAAACTAAAAAACTCATAGTGCATATTTATTGTGCAAAGTTAATATAACCTTGTGGTTATAAATCTTATATACGTAAAACTTGAATGTGAATAGAAGCATAATTATAAAACAAATAATTTCAGGTGTTTTGTTTTTAACAATAACCTCCCACTAGGAATGAGACTTGAATTTGATTTTAAATAAAAGCGGATGATAATGAAGTTTTATTTGCTGTTACCTCCTAACTCTCATCTGTTATTAGTGCAGATATGCCAGGTTTTCCTACGTGGTATAATCACTAATGCAATTTTGAATGAGTGTATTCAATATACTAATATTGTATGTTATGACTTCCAGCTTGGAGCTTAATATTATGTTGCTCATTCTCTCACAGTGAATTAGAAATGAGAAATGCTTCAAGAAGATTGAACCTAGATTAGAATTTCAGGCTTCAGATAATATTTAGTTTTTCTTTTAATGGAGCATATAGGAATATTCTTCCCTTTCATTTCTACCCATTTTTTCTTTCCCCATCAAGGCTTATCCTTTTGCTTTGCTGAGGTGTCTTTTTGCTTCTGAACATAAATTTATAGACAAAAGAAATATTTTTTTCACCTTCTGGGTCTGTGTACGTCATGCTTCTAAAGTTACTTACAACTCAAGCAGCATGAAGAAAAATGACATTTTTAGTGAGGAATAAAAATAGATTTCAGAATAACTCCAAGATACCAATGCAAATTAAATGAAAATTAGAAGAGCTAGATTATTTTCACATGAAGAGGTATTTTCTTACAGTATAAATACAGGTTTGCATGAGTAGAAAAAACACTGACTGGCAAAAGACAGGAGAAATGCTGTCTTACATATAAATGAAACTGATTTTTTTTTAAAAAATGTGTATTGAAGTTATAGTAGCAGTTTGAACTGGAAAAAAATGCCTATTCCTTCCCCCTCAAAAATATCTCAATCCAATTAATGAATGTTTTTTCTATATATTTGTAGAAATACTTAAAAAATAAATTTAATTGTTCATACATCAGGAACACTGAAAAAATAAAATTAAATTTAAAAAAAGAAACAAATTAGAAAGCATATATTGCGCACCTACTGTGTGTTAGCTACTACCCCAGGAATGAAAAAAAAAAAAATTTAAGCCTATCCTTTATCCAAAAGGAAGGAAGACCTAAAGCACAAATTAGAGCTTTACCTTGAAAAAAGAGAATAGTAGTTTCTGAAACAACAGTAATATGATTATTTTAATTTTTTCACTATCTTAATTATATAAAAGTTAATACATCAAAGTTAATACAAAACAGAGATTTTTTGGCAGCATTTACATGTTTTAATGTTCTGAATACCCACAAAGTCTTATTATAGTTAGACATCACTTATTTTACCTAAAGCAAATTATATTTATATTTTTTCTCTATTAGAATTTATTAGTTTCCTTAAGATACTTTTTTTAAAACAGCTAATATTGGAGAACTTAAGTTTCCCCAACAGAAATGAAATCTGGACAACTACTCTATTTTTAATATATGCTTTTACAGCGTTTCAAAAGCAAATGTTACTTCAAACCAATACCTATGAAAGGAAATAAAAAAACTCAGTTTAGCTTCAAGAGTTTGCATATGGCAGAGAGGGCAGGTCACGTTTTATATTTTAACAACACAAACAATAGTATAATAAATATAAAATCAAGAAAAAGACAGTGATAGCTATTATTAAGGGTGAAAACATTATACAAACTTAAAGAGGCTGCTTTCTGAACTGTCACTGATGTAATCTGAGGTCTCTTTATCAATTTCATTTACAGAAACAATCTCTGTAGTCAAATTTATCATTCACTTTTATGCCCCCCACATGAGAAGAAGTAGGTGAATATCTGTAGGAATACAATTTATTGTCTGCTCCTCCACTCAGAAATAACCCTCTGTCTGTCCAGTCTATACTCAGAACTTTGTCTTCATGAGCAACCAGATCATAGAGAGGAGCCTTACAACTTCTTGTATCCCACAGTTTGACGATGTTATCTAAGGAAATAGATAACATGTTATCTATTGTTATACTTTGATATGATGTTATCAAGAAAGCTTGATAGTTTTCTTTTTTATAGAAAGCTATCAAGCTTTCTATAGCTTTATAGAAAGCTATCAAGCTCCCTTTATAGCTTTCTGCATGGGAGAAAATATTTTCAAATATTTAATATTAAGTAATACTAGCACCCTGAAAATATTACATATGTAGGCAAACAGTTAAATTTCTCACTTTATAGGTTATATTAATAAATAACAAGTATTTTATTTAAATATGTATAACTTAGATATCCAGAGTTGACACTCATAGCCGATGTTTTAAGAAGACTGTTGAAATTGAAAAAACTGAAAACTTTCTCAGTTTTAGAGTTTTTTAATTTATAGCTGTATTATTAATTTAACCTTAAACATACTGCTAATCAGAAATCTGTACTTGGTCATGCTTATTTTAATTAAAAATTATCCCCAAGTAAAATGTTCAGGAAGGCTATGAGTTTCAAAGTTTTTGGAAAGAAAATATTTCTTTGAACTTTTAATTAAATTGAATGTTACCATTTATAATGGCTCCTGATGAATGATACAAGTTTAAGCAGACATATAGATGATAGATAAATAATTAGAGATAAGGGAGGTAGAACTACAAATATATATTATGGGACCATCTTTCTGTCAAAACATGGCTATATGCTAGTCATTAAATCACTAATTATGCTCTTTTTTTAATTTTTCTTTTTATTTCTTTTGGTCCCTGCCAGGCTTTATATTAACATATAATGTATAATTTGTTTCAGGGGTACAGGTCAGTAAATCATCAGTCTTACACAATTCACAGCATTCACAATAGCACATACCCTCCCCAGTGTCCATCACCCAGCCACCACATCCGTCCCACCCCCATTCCCTCTAGCAACCCTCAGTTTGTTTCCTGAGATTAAGAGTCTCTTATGGTTTGCCTCCCTCTCTATTTCATCTTGTTTCATTTCCCCCTCCCTTCTCCTATGATCTTTTGTCTTGTTTGTCAAATTCCTCATATCAGTGACATCATATGATAATTGTCTTTCTCTGATTGACTTATTTCGTTTAGCATAATAAACTCTAGTTCCATCCATGTCTTTTCAAATGGCAAGATTTCATTTTTTGATGGCTGTGTAATATTCCATTGTATTTATATACCACATCTTCCTTATCCATTCATCTGTTGATGGACATCTAGGCTCTTTCCATAGTTTGGCTATTGTGGACAATGCTGCTATAAACATTCAGGTGCACATACCCCTTCGAATCACTACATTTGTATCTTTAGGGTATATACCCAGTAGTGCAATTGCTGTGTCATAGGGTAACTATTTTCAACTTTTTGAAGAACCTCCGTACTGTTTTCCAGAGCGGCTGCACCAGCTTGCATTCCTACCACAGTGTAGGAGGATTCGCCTTTCTCCACATCCTCGCCAACATCTTTTATTTCCTGACTGGTTAATTTTAGCCATTCTGAGTGGTGTGAGGTGGTATCTCACTGTGGTATTGATTTGTATTTCCCTGATGCTGAGTGACATAGGGCACTTTTTCACGTGTCTGTTGGCCATTTGGATGTCTTCATTGCAGAAATGTCTGTTCATGTCTTCTGCCCATTTCTTGATTATGCTCTTAATATGCTTAATGTAATTATCTATTGGGAAAGGGAAATTCTTATTTCCAGAAATGGCAGTGAAGCTATCAATTAAGTAAGGTAGATTATAGAGCAGGAATAGGTTATATACAGTTATGATTTCCAGTCAAAACACTGTTTTTCAAAGTTATCCATCAGCTCTTTTTTTTCGTTCACCGCCTTCAGTGAGGTTATGTCATACATGTGTACTACGACTAAAGTATTTTCTTTCAGTCTTTGGTATGTCTTCTCATTCCTTAGGGTATGTTTCACAGAGGAGATGTTTTAAATTTTTATAAAGTTCAATTTATCATTTTTCTTCATCATAGGTTATGCTTTTGGTGTTGCATCTAAAAGCTTGCTAAAAGAAAGGTCATGAAGATTTTCTTCTGTGTTTTCTCCTAAAAGTTTTATAATTTTAGAATCTACATTGAGGTCTATGACCTTATTTACAGTTAATTTTTATGGAAGGTATGAGATATGTATCCCACTTACCTTTAATTTTATCTTACTTTAATCTATTCTCTTCCCTTCTATTTTAGTCATTTTATTTTATTTTTTGCATATGAATGCTCAATTGTGCCAGCAGCACCATATGTTAAGAAAAGATAATCCTTTTACATTGGATAGATTCCCAACTTATCAAAAATTATTTGACTATATTTGTGTCTTTCTGGGCTGTTTAGTGTAACTATTATGTCTAACTCTAATACCATGTTGTTTTGAGTACTATAGCTTTATAGTGAGTCTTCAAATTGGATAATATGATTCCTCTGACTTTTTATTAAAAGATTTTTTGGCTATTTAATACCATTGCCTTTCACAAATGTTAGAATTAGCTTGTTGATATTAACAAAAGCTTCTTGTAATTTTGAATGATATGATGTTGAATCTATAGACTAAATTTGAGATAATTGACATTTTGACATTATGGAATCTTTCAATTTATGTGGGCAGTACATACCCCTGCTTATTTCTATATATTTTAAATTTCTTTCATCAGTGTTTCATAGTTTTCCACATAATAACCTCGTATCCTGCAATTATACTGAACTCATTTATTAGTTCTAAAAGATGTTTGTTTTGCTTTTATTTTCTTTAGGATTTTCTACACAGATAATTGTGTCATCGCTGGATAAGGACAGTTTTATTTTTTTTCCTGTCAAATCTGTATGCATGTCTTCTGTTTCTTTTTCTTTTCTTTTGCATTAGTTAGTACATCCAGCACAATGTTAAGTTAGAAGAGGTGTGGATCTCCTTGCCATATGTGTGTACACACACACATGTGTACACACACACAGATATGCACTCATAGACAAAGAGAGAAAAGAAAGAGAGACAATAGCATATGGGATTAAACTGCTCCTAAAATAAGCTTAACGTACTTGTTGGCCGTTTGCATATTATCTCTGTAGAAGAGTCCATTCAAACCTTTTGCCCATTTTTTAATTGAGGGTTTTGTTTTGTTTGCTTTTGTTACCTGTGGTTTTTTTTTGTGTCACAGCCAAGAAATCATTGCCAAGAGCAACATCATAAAGCTTTTACCCTGTTTTCTTCTAGGATTTTTATACTTTCCGGTCTATAGTGTATGAAAAGATATTCAATATCATTAATCGTTAGGTAAATTCAAATTAAACTGTAATGAGATATCACCTCATAACTATTAGGATAATATTATCAAAAAAAGAAAAAAACAAGAGATAAAAAGTGTTGGTGAGGATGTGGAGAAATTGGAACCCTCCTATACTGTCAGTGGGAATATAAAATGGTACAGTAACTATGGAAAATTGTATAGGGGTTCCTCAAAAAATTAAAAATAGAGTTGCCATGTGATCTGCAATCCCACTCCAGTTCTGGGTATTTATCCAAAAGAGTTGAAATTAGGATCACAAAGATCCTTTGCATTCCCACAAAGATCTTTGCATTCCTTTGCTTTTCATTAAGGCATTATTCACAATAACTAAGATATGAAAACAGCTAAATGCCCATCAGCAGATAGATGGGTGGATAAAGAAAATGCAAAATATATAAACAGTGAAAGACTATGTATTCTTAAAAATGAAGTAAATATTACCATATGCCACAAAATAGAAGAAACTGGAGTTATTATGCTTGGTGAAATGAGCCAGTCACAGAAGGACAAATACTTCATGATTCCATTTTTACTTAAGTGGAATCTAAAATAATTAAACTGATAGAGGAAAAAGTGGAATAGTAGTTGCCAGAGGGTGAGAGGAGAGTGAAATAGGAGTTGCTCCTAAACAGGTCTTACGTTTCAATTATACAAGATAAATAAGTTCCAGAGATCTGCCATACATTGTGCCTATACTTAATAATGTTGCATTGTATACTTAACCATTGTTAATTGAGTAAATATCATACTAATTTGTTCTTGCCACAGCCTTTTTAAAAATTAAAAAAATAAACATAAAAGTAAGTTGAATGAAAAATGAGGAAGAAACTACTATTTTATGGGCCAGTGCACTTAATTCAACAAGTAATATAAAATATATGATTTGCACTGGAAATATAAAAGCCATGTAAATCCTTTTGAGGTTTCTTATTCAGTGCCACAGCTTTCGTAGTCTTTCCCTTATTTCCTTAGCTTCCCAACATTTTGATATTTAAAAAAAGATGTTGGAACTTTAATGTAGGAGACATGAAAAAGATAAAAATTAAGAAGAAAATAAGTGTATGTAATGATGAACAGATTTGTTGTGTGTGTATATGAGTGTGTTTGTGTGTGTGTGTATTTGGTTAGATTGTTCGCTTTCTGGTGAGACCTAAAGAGAGATGATATACATATTTACCATGACTTTCTGAAGGCCAGCAGGAGACTGGCTATCCCAATATGTCTATTAAGCTATAGAAGCCTATAGACTGCAACTAATTTTAAAAATAATTTCAAAGTCTTTGGTATTTAAAAGCTCTAGTTTACCCCAATCAGACAAGTCCTGCTTCAAAAGTACAAATTTTATAATCCTTCCTTAAATTTAGGACTAGAGAAAAGACAGAAAGGACACTACTGAGCATGTCTCCGTCTCCTGAGTCCTACCTTCCCATAAGCCACACCTCCTGGTGAAGAAGCCACATTAAGCTGTCCCTTATCCCGCAACCCCACAGACCCAATCCCATAGCAAGAGAATGCCTGGTGCTTGGAGCACACCACATTCTCAGCCACAGTGGATGGGGAGAATGATCTGTGATTCTGATACTCTATAATCCTTTAATCTGTCAGACTACACACACACACACACACACACACACACGTGCCCACAGACATGTGTGTTAATATACCCTTGCCCTTAAATCACACTTCACATATACAGGAGAAGCTCTTTTTTTGTATGATTCCACTATTCCCCTTATCAGTTTTCATTTGTCTGTTTATAAATATTCAGTTTTTTTTTTAAAAGTTTGAGAAGTTATTTTACAAAGTTATTTTGCCTTAAATATGTACTTTAATGGAGACATGAAATGTATCCAATTAAAAAAAATTCTTCAATATAAAGATAAAATAAAGCTTCCTGCTTTTAAAAGTAGTATGAAGAATTTAGATTAGAAGGTAATATTTTAATATTCTTATACTTAAAAAATCAACCTAATAGGTCTATTATTTATTCATTCATGCAGTATATTATGTATGTACTGTGTTTGAAAATTTTAGATAAACCAATCACCAAACTTAATTTCTCATCTCAGCCAAAAATTTAAAATGTATTATATATTTATAAAATTCATATATGTACTGTTAAAATTAAGAAAACATATATGCTAGGAATGTCATTATTTCTGTACATAACATATATAAAATAACATATAAAAAATGCATATTGGGAAAAGGATTATTCTAGATCTATATTTTGTCATACCTTGATAACTTCATAGTTGTGACTTCACACTTTTAATTTCTTATATATTTGTTGGATATAATAGGCATTAAATCATTTATTTTCATTAAGCACAAATGTACATAGATTTATGTATCAATTTGAAATTAATTTCTCATCTTTTTCTTACTCTGAGTGTTTTATTTTTCTTAAATGATGATCACATGATATTAAATGATTGATATCATATTTGTCAAAACATTTCTAAATAAATTTGTTGGACTGTTTATGACATCAGCGTTTATACTCATCATAATTTTTGATCACATGTAGCTTGAATGTGATACTTGAATTCAATGTAGGTAACAAGACTACTCTTATGGCAAGGGCACAGTGTTTCATTAGAAAAGTAGAGGCTAAATAATAATGAATAATTAATAGCACTACATTTAAAAGATCTTAGGTACTATAACAGTGCTCAGTTTACCTTGTCGTCAACCTCTGCTACATCTCTGAAAATCAATATAAATTAAATCTATATTTGGATTGTTCCTGTGCTTAGAATATTTTATTATGCAAAAATGTATATATACATATTTACCATTTTAATCATTTTTAGTAATACAGTTCAATGGCATTAAGTACACTCACATTGTGCATACTTAGAAGATTTTGTAGTTAGTTTTATTTATAGCATTTAAATGTTGACTAAAGTTAAATACATTTCCCTCCTCATCATATGTTTCAGAGTAATATAACTCAACTTCTACTGAAATAGTGCAGTATAATTCTTTTACATTACTGTGTTGAACTATTGCACAAATTCTAATTGTTTGCTCTATCTTAAAATACTTTTTATTGTGAGGACAAATGGGTTTTTATTATACAGATTTTTCTAGAGGGATTATAAGAAAGCAACAAACAATATTGGCCTCAAAGGCATTATACAATGCAGAAATTTCGGTTATGATTAATTGTATAAAGATTATGGTACAAGAAAAATTATATTTGTAATAAAGGCTTAAATAAAATCCTAGATATTATGTTATAGTTTCTGAAACCATTTTGAATAAAGCAGAATTTCATGTTGAGGACAGAGATTGAGCATCACAGCACAAGATTTAATTTTATTAAAATACTACACATTTCAGGTAAATAGTGATGGTACTCTGGGATGCATACAACCCATTTCACCAATAGAAAAAGGCAGGCTCTTGAAAAGGTATAGATAGAATTCAGAGAACTGTGCAGTTACCAAAGCATTTAGTTCAGATAATGTATACTCTTATGAGTCAGAAATTTGTATCTCAGTTGGATAAGCAACATTTTAAAGGCAGATAAACTATGGAAACACTTCTATATTATTAGTTTTTAGGATTGCAATCTCTGGATACCTCCTGACTTTGAGGAGCAACATTCAATTATTTAAAATATCTAAAGCAAGCACCAGTCAAAGCATTTAAAAGAATGTATCATCAGTTTCTCATCTCCTCACGCAAGTGAACCCCAAATCATGGTTTATGCCAGTTTATCACCAAATATGTTTTCATTTCTCATCTCCTTCCAAATTAACAGCTTTCAGGGAGTAGAAGAGGTGGGAATAAAATCTAGCTGAAGTCTTTACTGGGAGTCCTAAAGTTGCACTGATTCAGTAGCTTGCCTAACAGAAATAGCATTGCAGAAAATCTAATTTAGAAAACATTTTTTTCTATTCTTTTGAGCATTTTAGTCAAAGCAGTTCCAGGCTTTATTTCTTTCTCAAAGCTACCCCATACATGTCAGTAGAAATTTGGTGTCCACATCTGGAGAAAACAAGAATAATATGATTTCCCTCAGGTTTCATCTCTTCCAACCTTCAACTCTGCTTTTATTCACCTTACATTTGTTACATTTGCTTTAAATTTGGAAGACTCTGTCCTTCATCCAAGGTTAATATCTCTTCTTGTTACCCCGACTCCTTTATTTCTCCTTGAATTCTTTTAACATTCACAGTAAGTCAGGATTTGTGGCTCATTTTTTGTTTGTTTGATTACTCTGCTGCATCCCCAGGGCACATATCTTAATCGGTATGTATATAAATACTTGCTCTATAAATATTTCCCTTTTCCTCTTTCCCATTTTTAATATAGAACTTTTCAATTTTTATACTCTTTATACATTGTCAACTTTTCTTCATTCTTCTCTTTTCCAGTATCATCTTGTTCCTCTTCTTTCTGTTCCCTTCATTCTGCTAAAATGTTTAAGAAATGATCAATGACCTAATCTCCAAATCCAGTAACCTCTTTACATGCTCCCTGCCATTTTGTCTCTGCATGAAAAATTACACAATTTGCTCTTTTTCTTTTTGATTTTTAAATACTTGACCTATAAAATATATTTCTTTTCTGATTCCTTTTCTACCTCTTGTATTGTTCTTTCTCAGTATCCTCATTGACTTCCATCCTCCTAATTGTTAGTTACGTGCTCCCCCAAGATCTCCCCTAAGCCAACTTTACCCCTTTTATGTATTTTTCTTGTGAAATTTCATCTACTGTCATAGTTTCAAGTGTTTTCAAGTCCATTAGAGATGGACACTGATTAACATCTATCGTTCTGGGCCCTTGACTAGGATGGTGTATTGTCATTTCTTATGCTCACACAACCTTATATCAGGAGGTAATGATTCCCACATTTTAAAATAAAGGATATATTAATGCCACCTGGCTAGGAGATAACAAAGCTAAAAATCTAAATCCGTGTATCTGACCACAAATAGTTACATTGTATTACCTCCCTTCATCCAGGTAGCAGTTTTTCTCTCTTTTTTTTTTTTATATCTTCTTCCATTAAAGTGCATAGAAATGTGAACATTTTAGTTCATAAATAGAAGTCTCTGTGATGGTATATCAGTAACCTCGTGAGAAAGGAGTGTTTACAGGTGTTTTACTCTGTGCTATAATTGGGAAAGAGAGGCATAGAGATCAAGAGATGTTTTCCTATGTGGAAGTCATCTTCTAAAATGACTTTCTTTGGATGTTATTGAAGACACATTCAGGACTCCCAAAAATACCACACAGGGTTAAATGTGTTCATGGTTCAGCCTAGTTGTTTCACAGTCAGTAACCATTCATTAAAGAAATTTGCATTGTTTCTATTGTCACATATAAATGTGTTAAAAATAACTTTAGGTTTCAAGTTTTGGGGATTTTTTTGAGTTTTTCGTTGCTGTTTTGTTTTGCTTTGTTTTTTTATTTTTTTAATTTTTTTTGTTAAAAGATTTTATTTATTTATTTGATAGAGAGAGGGAGAGATCACAAGTAGGCAGAGAGGCAGGCGGGGGTGGGGGTGGGGAAGCAGGCTCCCCGCTGAGCAGAGAGCCCGATGTGGGGCTCGATCCCAGGACCCTGGGATCATGACCTGAGCCGAAGGCAGAGGCTTCAACTCACTGAGCCACCCAGGTGCCCCTGCTTTGTTTTTTTAGAGAGAGAGAGGGAGCTTGCAAGTAGTGAGGAGGGGCAGAAGGAGAGAGAGAGAGAATCTTAAGCAGGCTCCAAGGCCGGTACAGAACCCAACTCAGAGCTTGATCTCTTGACCCTGAGATCATGACCTGAGCCAAAACTGAGAATCAGATGCTTAACTGACACAGCCAGCCAGGCACCCGAGGTTTCGAGTTTTTAAGAAAAGTTCTTACACAACATAAAGTCAAAACTAGACTTATAAAGGCCAATGACAAGCCCTTCTTAAATCAAGATAAAAATATTGAAGTATAAAACTGGGCATTTTCAGTGGAAAGTTTTACTTAATTCTCTCTATTAAGTAATTCATTTTGCAGAAATAGCTGATGAGCTTTTATGAACAACTAATAAATCAGAGCATGTAACAGAGTAAATTGAATGGGGATGGATGAAAAAATAAGTCATCCTCAAGTACAGTTATTCTTCAAACTGTTAATACTATTTATAATTTGACTCTGAAAATACCATATATTTGAATAAAATAAAATGCAACTATGACTTGAGATAAACATTCATCTGTCCCTAGAATGTGTCCTATATTAACCGATGCTGACACTGAGATTTGAGAGAAAACTCATAAAAAATAGCAAAAGAAAAGATGAAGAGGAAACTTTTGTTGTTGTACTTGTTTCAGTGCCATCATTAAAGGAAGTTATTTCAAACAGTCATTTTGAATGTACTGTGGGTATAAATAGCTAATATGCTTGCAACGAGAAGAGGCAGTTCAGGATAATGGAAAGCACACCAGGAATCAATCGTCTAAATAATTGTTAAGTTTTCTGATATCTCACAATGCCTGCAAATCTCAGTGCTGAGCCACCATGCTAAAATGTCAATGTGTGAGTTTCCCTATCAAATGCAGAGAGAAAAGGTGCAAGATTATTTTGGTCCTCACAGAAACTATGGCTTCACACATCTGACAACACTTTAATCAGGACACCAAAAGCAAATGTAGAACTGTTTCCATTTTTAGTTTCACAACTCATTTGCTAGTGTTGCAAAAGAACAGAGTGTTATATAATAACCATTCGATGTTTATTTTAGGTGTGCATTATTCTTTATGTGGAAGTTCCCTGATGCAAAAACTTATTCTTTATACTACCATCTGGTTGGTGGTGCCTCAGTGGAAACTTCCTATACTCTGGCTTGAAGTCAAAAATAATGTTTCAAAAAGTTTTCTGTTTAGCATCTAAAGATGATGTTTTAAATGTTTAATGTTAATGTTTAAAGGTTTAATGTATATCTAAGCCTATGAAATTTTGTACAAAGTTAAAAAAATAAACTTTCTTCTGTTTGCTTTTAAGCCTTGGAATAAAGATTTACAATAGCCAAATATTGGGCCAGATGCCTTAAAAAGCTAAAAAATATGTGTATTCCAAATGGTGATCAACACTTCTTTCTCCTACTAGTAGCATCCATTACAAGTCTTCTTAATGTTAATCACATCTTTCTTCTCATCTGGCTACTAACTAAACCTTATTTACTGTATTTTAAATAAAAATTGAATACCTTCACTGTGTAAAACATGTTTTGACATGTTTATATATATATATATATATATATATATATATATACATATATATATATATAATATACAAAGTGAAATGATTACAGCAAAGTAATTAATTATCCATAGTTAGCATTATTTTGTGTATAGTTAGACCACTGGAACTCTCAGAAAATGTCCTATATACAATACAATATTATTACCTAAGTCACAAGGCTGTGCATTAGATTTCTAGAACCTATGGATTCTGCACATCTGCAACTTTATACCCTTTGACCAACCTCTCCCATTTTCCCCACCTCCTTGCCCCTTGTAAGGGCCATTCTACTCTCTGCTTCTATGAATACTTTTTTAGGCTCTACATGTATGTGAGATCATTCAGTATTTTTCTGTCTGTATCAGTATTTTTCTGTCTGTGTCTTCCTGATTTCATTTAGCATAATGTCCTCCAGTTTCTTCCATTTTATCACAAATGGTAGGATCACATTCTTTTTTAAGGCTGAATAACATTCCATTGCTTTTATATACCACAAATTTTTTAGTTGTTCATCCACTGATGGACACTTATGGTGTTACCATATCTTGCTATTGTAAATAATGCTGCAAAAAAATGAACATAGGTATCTCTTTGAGATACAAATTTCAGTTCCTTTGGATATATGCCCATAAATGGGATTATGGGATCATGTAGTAGTTCTATTTTTAAGTTTCGAGGATCCTACATACTGTTTTCCATAGTTGCTGTACTGACTTACATTTCTACCAGTAGTGCACAAGGGTTCCTTTTTTTTCTGCATCCTCACTAACACTCATTATCATTTGCTTTTGTGATAATAGGTATCATGCTAACAAGTATGAGGTGATATCTCCTTATTTTTTTTTAATTTACATTTCCCTAATGATTAGTGATGTTGAGAACCTTGGATTGAAAACATCCTTAAGGTACTATTTTTCACTGAGGTCTGTGTAAGGAATTTCTGGAAGCTGAAAAATTTTAAAACATAGACATTGACCCTTACTGTGTGACATTTATGAAACTATTGAAAAGATAAGACCCCTCTATGTGCACTTTCCTCAGGAAGGCTCAAACTAATATTCAACCACAAAGAATGTACTTACATTGGGTAAGTGTAGACACATTGGGTTTCATGCACAATCGTACAGAGAGGTGACAGAAGTTATTATTCATCCTCTATTTCAATCTATGTTTGTGTGGGTTTTCAAGGGGTGCGGTTTGGCTGGAACATGCAAAGTAGTTAAGCACAAATAAAATCACTATTAGTCTTTTTTATCAGTCATAGACACTGGGAAATTTGGAAATTATGAGTCACTTCACAACTGTAATATAATAATAATAATAATAATAAGCAATACATAACAAGTACTTTGTCGAATCCTTATGAATGCTAATTTCCCCAAAATAGAGTCCTAAATAAGACCAAAGTTCTGGGGCCTTTAGAAAAATGTAAGGAAGTGAAGATTGGTCTGACTTAAGAACTTTAGAGACTCACTTAACATCATAAGAACACTAAATGTGAAATTTTAAATCTAATCCAGTTGAATGAAAATTTTTAAAGATTTGGTGATGTCCTTATTAGAACATCTTCTCTAACAGCATATGATTTAGACCTCTCCTTCTCTATTAAATCCACAATGAAGGGGTGCCTGGGTGGCTCACTGGGTTAACCCTCTGCCTTTGGCTCTGGTCATGATCTCAGGGTCCTGGGGATCAAGCCCTGCATTGGACTCTCTGCTCAGCAGGGAGCCTGCTTCCCCCATTCTCTCTGCCTACTTGTGATCTTCCTCTCTGTCAAATAAACAAAATCTTTAAAATAATAATAATAATAAATAAGTAAATCCACAATGCAAAAATTATCCAGCATAAATGGATAGACTTAGGGTGTCTTGGTGGGTCAGTCATTAAACATCTGCCTTCAGCTCAGGTCATGATTCCAGGGTCCTAGGACAGAGCCTCAAATCTGGCACTCTGCTCAGCGGGAAGCCTGCTTCTCCCTCTCCCACTCCCCCTGCTTGTGTTCCTTCTCTCACTGTCTCTCTCTCTCTGTCAAAAAATAAATAAAATCTTTTTTTTAAAATTTTATTTATATATTTGACACAGAGAGAGAGCACAGGTAAGCAGAGTGACAGGCAGAAGAGAGAGAAGCAGGCTCCCCGCTGATCAGAGAGCTCTATTCGAGGCTCTATCCCAGGACCCTGAGATCATGACCCGAGCCGAAGGCAGCCACTTAACCAACTGAACCACCCAAGTGCCCCCCAAAAGAATAAATAAAATCTTTTTAAAAAATAAGGCTCAGACTATCCCTTATAGAAGAAAAAGAAAATCTAATTTGTATATATTACATTTATATTTTATAATCATTTCTATATATATATAAATATATGGATATGTTTATGTATATTATCTATCCATCCATCTATATATAATAGATATAATACAAATTCAGGGTCATTCTACAAAATACCTGGCTAATAGTCTTCAGAACTGTCATATCAAAAATGAGGAAAATGTGAGAAACTCTAACAGCTGAGAGGAGCCCAAGGTTATATGACAATAAAATATACTGTGATATGCTTGATGAAGTCCTGGAAGGGAAAAAAGCTGATATGGGGAAAAATTAATCTGAATAAAATATCGACTTAAGTATAAACATTTGCTCATTACTTTTAATAAATGCACCAAAATAATGAAAAATGTTATTAATGGGGAAACTAAGTGTGGTATATGAGAACTCTCAATTCTATTTTTGCAATAATTTTACAAAATTATTAAAAGTAAAACGTTTGTGAAAAATGTTGCAAAAACATAAAGTGTAAAATCATGAAGATAATATGAAGAAAATACAGGTAAGTTCAAATTGGGTACTTTTAAACATGCTGTGAAAATATGAGTAAATATACCTACATGGTATTTGAAAAAACTGTATCTTTTCATTCATAAAATGTCCAAATTAAAAGTAGTAATTAGAAGGAAAAAGCACCAGATACATAAATGAGTTAGTTGTTATGCCTCCATTAGTCATAAGGTTAGGGTCAGATTAATTTACGTAAGTCATAATCTCTATTAACAATATCTACTCATAAGAAACTGGTTAAATGGCCTATGTACAGTGAAATGGAAAAATAAACACAGTATCAATGGTCACCTAAGAAAAGCAGAATAATTAAAAGTTAAATAAGAAGAGGAATCTATAAAAAATAAGAATATAGAAATTATTAAAATGACAGGCCTGATAAAGATATATACTTTTAAAAGCAGGCATTAACAAAAAATAAAAATTAACCAATCCAAATAAAATAAAAATAATTTGTAAGAAGATTTTATTTATTTATTTGACAGGGAGAGAGAATGATAGTGAAAGCACAAGCAGGGGGAGCAGCAGAGAGGGAGAGAGAGAAGCAGGCTCCCCGCTGAGCAGGGAGCCCGATTCAAGGCTCCACCCCAGGACCCTGGAATCATGACCTGAGCCAAAGGCAGACACTTAACGGTCTGAACCACCCAGGCGCCACTAAAATAAAAATAATTTAAATACACATACCTAAAAATTAAAAAATTGGGAACATTCTTTTAAAATTGAATATGTTCAATGTTTAGGACATTAAATACCACACAAATTTTCTTTAGTATTAGAATTCTTAAAAAAAAAAAAAGAGTTCTATTCCAGTTTTAATGTTTCCCCTAAAGATGTGTAAATGAATTTTCCTGTGATCCCTTTGATGTACACCACACTGCTAATAAGATATTTCTCTTACATCTCCAATAAAAAGTTTCCAGGATAAATTTGCATTACTAGATCAGTATTTTAACTGTCTTTTATAAGGCAAGAGAGTTAAGACCTTTGGCAAGCCAGGTGATTTCTTCTGTAATTTGCTTAATGCAGAGTTTAAAGCACCTGAGCCAGGGACCAGGGACCAAGCATACTCCTCATGTGTTGATATGTCAGGGGTGTTTGGTTTTCCCTAAAGAATAGCACTTACTGACACAATTAATTAATCCATTTCCAAATGGAAATTCATTTACCAAGTACGACTATATTATGCCATGTATTAGTTTGCTAGGGTTACCATAACAAAATACCACAGACTACGTGACCCTAAGAACAGAAATATATTTTCTCATAATTCTGGAAGCTACAAGTCCAAGATCAAAGTGTCAGCAGGTTTAGTTTCTTCTGAGACCTCTCTCTTTGGCTTACAGGTGGTCACCTCCTCACTGTTCTTTATATGGTTGTCCCTTTATCTGTATGTTGTTTTCTGATCTCCTCTTCTTACAGTGACAACTGTCATATTAAATTAGAGCCATCCATGACCTCATGTTATCTTAATTACCTCTTTGTAGGTCTATCTCCAAACACAGTCACATTCTGGGTGTACTGGGTGTTATGAATTTTGGTGAGATTTAATTCAGCCCATAATACCCCAGATGACCTCTACTCTATAGTAACATTTGGATGATTCTCTCTATGTCTTCTGGAGAACTTTAAGCAACACTTTGTAACCAGTGGTTAAAGAACCCTGAATAAAGGTTTATGACTTGCTGGCCTCTGACCCTATGTAGTCATCTTACAAAAATTCTAAGCTTGAGAAAGAATAAATAAAGGTGAGAGGGAACAAATACTAGTTGAGAACCTAAAATTAAAATGTAGACCGTTGGGGAACCTGGTTGGCTCAGTCAGTTAAGCATCTGCCTTTGGCTCAGCTCATGATCCCAGGGTCCTGGGATCAAGCCCCAAATGAGGCTCCCTGCTCAGCAGGGTGTTTGCTTTTCCTTCTCCCTCTGCTGCTGTTCCTGCTTGTGCTCTTTCTCTGTCTCTATCTCTGTCAAATAAATAAAATCTTAAAAAAAAATGTAGACAGTTGCTTGGCATTTTTCAATATGGCTATTAGTGTTTTATTTATTATTTTAAAGATTTATTGTATTTATTTATTTTGAGAGAGAGAGAGAATGCACACATGTGAGTTGGGGAAGGGGCAGAGGAAAAGGATCTCAAGCAGACTCTGAACTGAACACAGAGCCTGACGTGGGGTGCAATCTGTCGACCCAGAGACCATGACCTGAGCCGAAATCTAGAGTTGGACACTTAACAGACTGAGCCACCCAGTCACCTCTGTTATCAGTATTTGATAACAAATAATGGTTTAGTTCATACAGGTGCAGGGAAGAGGCTATTTTCATTTTCTACTGCTGCATAAAAAGTTACTACAAACTTAGCACCATATAACAACATACACTTATTATTTCACGATGTCTTTGGGTTAACAGTATGGACGTGGCTTAACTGGATCCTCTACTCAGACTCTTATGAGTTTATATTCAGCGTGTCAGGAAGCGTAGGGTTTCATCTGAAGCTCATTCAGATTGTTGGCAGAATTCTGTTCGATGTAGTTATAGGACTAAAGTGCCCAACTTTTAGAGGCCAATCCCATCCATAGGAAGTTCAAGACACTGTCTTTTGCTTTCTTGCAGGCCATCAGGACAGCATCTCTCTAACTAACGCTTCACCTTTTTTTGAAGGGCTCACCTAATTAGGTCAGGCCCATCTGTGGTAATCTCTCTTTTGATCAACTCAAACGCAACAGATTAGGAATTTTATATAAGGGTCATATTTCATCATAGTAATGAGTCCCAGCTATACTCAAAGATTGGGTATTACATAGGCTATGCACAAATAGAACCAGGATCTTAATTTTGCCTACCACAGAGATTAAGTTGAATTATTTTTTGATTTGCGAGATGAGAATTTTCTTTTCTAATGGCAAAATACTCAGGTTAAAAGTTAAATTTAGAGGAACTTCATAATTTTTATTTTAATTTATGGATCATTCAGTCTCCATTAAAAGAACTATGAAATTCAAGAACCAAGAGAGAAAAAAATTTTGTTGAACAGTGCCTCTTTGTTTAGCCCAAAAGATCATTTGAAGTCTATTTACATAGTACAATTATTTATAAAGCTGCTATATGTGGGAAAAGTAATGTTGACACTCGATTTCCACCTTATAAAGTGAATTACTCCTCTTGCTAATATGCAAAATTTTTCATAGTAAAACTAAGTAGATGCTTCAAACCAGTACCTTTGATTACAAAGTAGAATATTGACTATATCTTAAGATTAGATTTCCATTTAACTGGAAATTCTCTTTTGAAGCTAGATGGATGAATTGTGTAAATTAAGCTTTTTCCTTTTGTGAGTTACATAGTCAGTTTTCTTTTGATGCTTAGCATATCCATTCTGTGATTCTGCAATATTTCTTAGATTCTTCTTCACGGGCTCCTTGTGGTATTTCTTATGTAAGCCTAAGTTATTTCCAAAATATTAGACTCCATTAAAATAAGAAGAAATTTTATTTGAAGTAAAAGAATCATAAGGTGGTAAAAGCATTCTCAGAAAAGAATTCAAGTTACTCAAAAATAGTTTGACTCTCTGTGGAGGAGCCTTAAGAGAGTTAACATAATTTAGGAGGAGGTTGGAGGAAGTCTCAGTATATTCTGCCATTGTTTCTCTTTCTCTCACCTGATTCTGGTTCTATCCTGAATTTGTGTCTATCAACAGATTTTTTGATCATTGAAATTTAATATGTATTTGTTGAGTTCTTGTCAGAGTTCTCTGCATATGGCAAATACTTAATATATATGTATTCAATGGATTTTTCTTCTTCGGTTTCAGGATTTTTATTCTCCTTGAAAATTTTATTTGACAGATTTTATTTTATTTTATTTTATTTTATTATTTTTATTTTACTTGACATAAAGAGAGAGCACAAGCAGGGAGAGTGGCAGGCAGAGGGAGAAGGAGAAGCAGGCTCCCCACTGAGCAGGGAGCCCAGTGTGGGGCTCAATTCCAGCACCCTGGGATCATGACCTGAGCTGAAGGTAGAAGCTTAACTGACTGAACCACCCTGGCACCCTGTTTTTTTTTAAAGACGTATTTATTTATTTTAGAGAGGGAGAGAAGGAGAGAGAGAGCTAGGGGAAAGGCAGAGGATGAGGGTGAGAAATCCTCAAGCAAGCAGGGCTCCATCCCAGGGCCCTGAGATCATGTCTTGCGCTGAAACCAAGAGTCAAGACACTTAAGGACTGAAACACCTAGATGTCCCCAGTTTGGGTTTTTTTTTTTTTTTTTTTAATATTTTATTTATTTATTTGACAGAGAGAGAGAGAGAGAAAGAAATCACAAGTAGGCAGAGAGGCAGGCAGAGAGAGAGGGGGAAGCAGGCTCCCTGCTCAGCAGAGAGCCCGATGTGGGGCTTGATCCCAGGACCCTGAGATCATGACCTGAGCCGAAGGCAGAGGCTTTAACCACTGAGCCACCCAGGCGCCCCTGGGGTTTTTAATTCCATTTGTGATAGTTGTCAGAAAGTAGAATGCCTAGGCAGGAGAGAGCAAATGTAGATGGAAAAATACCAATCTGGGTCTATCAGTGCTGTAAAACGAAAAAAAAAAATGTTGTGAGAAAAATGATTTTCCAAGTTCATCTCTAACTTGGCAAAACGTTTCTGCTATCCAAATCATCGCCTTATATTTGACTGCATTTCATGCATTTTATTAGTTTTCTTTTCAGTGTAGCTCTTCTCCATGAATAGTATTTGTTTCTTTAATTTTTCAAATGTATATTTTCTCCTGCTCTGTATGTGTAGTTTCCTTTATATGGAAATTTCTATGATGAGGAAGACTTCTCTGAGGAAATACATTCTTTAAAAGGTTATTACAGTAATTATTTTTACTTGTTAAATTTCTCCACTGGAAGGTTCTTTTAATTCATTTTATAAATTTGCTTTTTTAAAAAATACCACCATAATAGAAAGATACAGTAAGAGTAAAATAGGAGTCAAGTGACGGTTATTGCCTGAAAAGAAGTGAGAACTCTTGCAAAATGTAGTGTTCTTTTTTTCTTCGTTTTTGTTTGTTTGTTTTAAAATTTTTACTCATTTATTTGACAGACAGAGAGAGAGAGAGAGAAAGAGAGATCACAAGTAGGCAGACAGACAGGCAGAGAGAGAGGGGGAAGTAGGCTCCCTGCTGAGCAGAGAGCCCAATTCTGGGCTCTATCCCAGGGCCCTGAGATCATGACCAGAGCCAAAGGCAGAGGCTTTAACCACCGAGTCACCCAGGTGTCTCTCTTTCTTTGTTTTTAAAGACCTTCCTATTTTGTTGTGTCTTTCAATGTGCCTATATGGCTTATCATCACTATTACAGCAAGGGACTGTTGCATGCAGCCTATTTAAGCATAAAACAACACTAAATCTCCTTTTCCGTGCTTAACTCCACTGATATTTTGTGCAATATGCAAATTTCATGCCTAGTAATATGGATAATATATAATCAAATATTTTTCATTTTTATCCACCAAAATAAAAATATTACTTATAATAATTATAATATAATAATTACTTATAATTATACTAGTCTGATGTTTAAGTTTGCATCTCTTTTGTTTATGATCTGTAAATTTTATAGATTAGGGCTCCTGGGTGGCTGAGTTGGATAAGCATCAGATTCTTCCTTTCAGCTCTGATGATAATCTTGGGGTCATGGGATTGATCCCCACATTGGGCTCTATGGTTTGTGGGGGGCTCTGGCTTGGAATCTCTTTCTCCCTCTCCCTTTGCCTCTCCCCCACCCCACACTCTCCTCTCTCTCTCTCTCTCTCTCTCTCTCAATAAATAAATAAATAAATAAAATCTTCTAAAAAGTAAAAAAAAATTAAAAATCCACAGATTATAAAATTATATTTATAATTCTAGCCAGAGATGATTCGAAATTGGCAATATTTTTTAAGTATTTATAGTAAAAATACACACATGTATCTATGAATTCACACAAAGCATAAATCGTTATTAGACATGCAACAGCTACTTCCCTTAGTAACTTGCTTTTTGTCTCTTCTTAACTATGGAGGGTCAATTTATAGAACCCTAATGTTCTTTTTCATTATGTCAATATTACATATCTACTACACATCTAGTTAATGTTTTCACAATGGCAGGTCAAAGTAGGAATAGGAAACCAAAATAAATGATAATTGTCTGCTTTGGAAATCACACCTTATCATTTTATTTGTGTGTATGTGTGTTTTTAGTATTACTTTACTAAAATAGAAATTACAGAAGTTATTATGTGCTTACCTTTGTCAAAATACCATATAGATATAAATGATATATATATATATATATATACACACACACACACACACACACACATCACTGGTCTCTATCACCTTAATATTATTCATAACCATCCATTAAACAGATGGGCAACTGTGAAGTTTGAGATGGAAGAGGTCCATTTTTGCAATTAAATTTCCTACAAAATCTGTAATATGCTAACAGAAATGGTGAATCACCAACTTAGTAATAGTCATTCAGGCTAAAGCACAATTTGTGTATTGATTACTAGAAGTTTTAATAATTTCCTAGCCTCTCGAGCTTCTTCTACAATACTAACACTATTCATTACCTCTCAGTAAAGATATTTCATGGAGAGGAATTTTGAACTCAAACAAAGCCATCCTGATTGTGAATAGATGTAGGTTCCCCCTCCCCCAAAAAACTCTTTGAAATCATAAAAGTAGAAATGAAATGTGCCTTGTAAAATTGAATGAATTGTCAATTGACCAGTAATTCTTGTGCTGCTTTCCACAGGGCAAAATGAAAAATTCTATAAAGGAGATGAGGGGAAAAAACGCCATAAAATTGGTGTGGATTCTTTCACTGGGTAGGAAAAAAGTGTCACAGACAAAGAAAAGAGACTTTGGACTTGAAATATAATGAAAGTGATTTTTCTGAACAGATGAAGCAGATGGCATTTACAAAAGCAACTAAACTTTGTGAATAGTACAGAATTTTTCTTTGGTTCTCTTCAGAGAACATAACACTTGAGAAAGCAATGGGTCTGAAAGTTGATTACCAGGCCTTCAAGCCTGTGGAACCAGCTCAAAAATTTAACCCTCGCTACTGCTAACTAACTAACTAGAGTCAATAACAATTATTTCTAGTGAGAATAATATGGCATACATTTGGGGAATGTATTATATATGCTTATCACTTAAGTAACTATTCTTATAAACCTCAAATGTTACATCTAAGAAAAGACAAGTAATAAATCAAGATAAAAATTGAAAAGTTTTGAAGCTCTCAAAAATTGACCAATCCTTGCAGTAAGTAAATGTTGTTTTCAGAGCTCCACTAACAGTGTCCAGCATAAAGCAGGTGATTGATAAATGCACATTCCCTTTATCACTTTTGGAAACTATCAGACAAATTTGAATACCAATTATTGGGGATGGTAATGAATTTATATCAGTATTCCTCGGCATAAATGTAATATTTTAATATATGTGGCATTAGGTATATAAAATTCCTAGTTCAGATGAAGACAAGCCATTAGGAATATATGTATAATTTTTATGTTGGTCAACTGAGACAATGACTAAAAACGAACAGAAAGAAAATGTCTTGGTTTCACTGAATTTTGGAACCATGTGTTCTATTATATAACTTATATTTTAGATGATTAATCTGAGGCTCTAACAAATCATACTATTTATATCTCACAGCTAATAACTATGATACCTTGGAACAATAACCAACTTATAATGCCCTAAAATACAGGCATTCAAGGTTTTTTCTTCTTCCTTTCTTCTAGTGACATGAATCCATTACCATGGTTTTCCTATCTAAATGATGGTGATCCCAAATTTTTATGTCCTGCTCAGGTATCTCCTGTTCCATTTAGACTTAAATATGTCCAACTACTTGCCATCAATTAGTCATAAGCTCCTGAAAGACACCATGTTATAAATAAAACTTTGTCCTTGTAAGTTCAGCTTAAAGTTCAGTTTGGGTGATATCTCTAATTCACAGTTTCCAAGCTATAACAGTGGATGTCATCATCTTTGAGGATACCCTTCCCTATGCTCTCCTACACAATTGATCATATTTTCTGAAAACATCTATGATATATTATCATCTCAGTTCCTACTACTTTACTCTGTAGCCCTTTCCTCCAACATTCCTCTAAGAATATACTTGGAGTCCATGATACAGCCACAGAAACTTTTTTTTTCCATTTCTACAAATCTCTGTTTCATTTTGAACTTGATGTTTTCCTTGCTTGAACCTTACTTCCAATGTATACAAACTCCAGTAACCAAGCTAATTTGAGAAATCCCCATATCTCAGAAAAAATGCTATTTCTTGACCAAGCTTTGTCTATCTAAATTAGGTGCTCTTCCATGTGGTTCTGTATCTGTCCTTTTTTAAAATATCATTTGTCACACTGTTCATATTGTGTCTCTTCTAATCATCCCAACCTACCTGGACTAAACTGTGGAAAATCAGGACTTATGTCTTTCTTACTTTCTGGTTATATCTCCAAAGTCTATTCCAGGACAAGAATATTAGTAATCTTTCAAAAAATAGTTATGAAATATATAAGCAACTGAATGAATGAGTGAATGTCAGGGGCCATCCTGCAAAATCAAGGTACAATATGAAAATTGAAAAGTCGTATTTCTAAATAGTCTACACTTTTCTATGATCCATTTAAAAATTAAATATGTTCTAAAAAAAAGAAAAAAAATTAAATATGCCCAGGGTGCTTGGATGGCTCAGTTGGTTGAGCTTCCAACTTCCACTCAGATCCCGATCTTGAGTTCTGGGATTGAGCCGGATCCTGATCTTGAGTTCTGGGATTGAGCCCTGCATCAGGCTCCATGCTCAGCGGGGACTCTGCTTCTTCCTCTCCCTCTGCCCCTCCCCCTGCTGTGCTTTCTCTCTCTCTCTCTCTCTCTCTCTCTCTCTCTCTTTCTTTCAAATAAATAAATAAAATCTCTAAAAAAATTAAACATACCCCCCAAAATTAAATATGCCCAACTGTTTTTTTCCTAATTTTAAAATAATTTATTCCTTAATACAACTTTTTTACTTTTACCATCATGAGTGAAATTTGGCCAGATAATCCAATCTTTAAAAATAAGCTCATCACACACTAAAATTTTCACAAAGAAAAAAATTAACAAATTTTTATATGTAATATTTATAATTTACTTTCAGTGATGATATATGATTAATTTTAAATAGCTTTACATTTATAAGAGCATTTAATCCATTTTATCTATCATTGATCTATTTTTTTTTTAGTAAGTAGCAATTACCATTAGTCTAATTTGAGTACGAGTATAACAAAGCGCAAAATGTCATGTCAGGTTTTTTTATAATGATCTTGGATTTGTTTTCATTCTGGGAAAACAAGTAACATTTTCTAATTTCTCATTGATTTACCTGGAATTACTCAGAATCAGATCCTCAGATGAGTAGTATGTTTATTTGTATAAGTAGGCTATTTAGGAGCTAATTCTAGTTAACTGTGGCAAGGAAGTGAAGAAGTGAAGCAGGAAAAGGAGAGAAAAAATAACACATAACTCAGAAGTCTCCCACCAGACAGGTAATATAGCTGAGGGACTTTAATACCGACTCCCATGAGTTTTTCCTTTAGGTCTGAAGTGGTTAGAGTCAGTGCTTATTGCCGCCTGAGAGGCAGAGAGAGAACACCTTGAAATAAAGAAATGTGGGTGTTGAAAGCTGGAGATAAGATTTAACATACACTGTGATGTAAAAAAACAAGGGAAGTAGACATTTTCTACAGTCATCATATGAAACTTCCTGACAATAAAAACTGAAGCACAGAAATACATTTCTAACAGCTCACATTGAAAAGTATTAATAGGAGTATTAATTATTTTACCAGACTTCCACTTCAGGCCATGACAGGTATCTGTGACTGGGTTTATTTTCCTTCTCTAAACAATAAGACCCTGGAAAAAATATATGAAACTGTTGTTTTAAGACATTGCACAACAGACCCTGAACTATGATCTCTGAAAGAAGGGAATCAATAGAAATGAGCCCCAAAACAATGCAGGACCCAGTGCAGAAAGGCAAATTCTCGATATTACCATGGTCTTATGGAGTTAAAGGAATTGGAGTGTAGGGAGAATTTCATTTTTAAATTGAAATTTTAAATTTCAAGGTGGCTTGAATTTGCAGGACAAATTATCAGAGAGTTGGAAGCCATTTTGAGAAATCTGAAATGATTCCTTCTGGTTCATTTTATGAAGCCAGAATTACCCTAATACCAATAATAGACAAATGTATTATAAGAAAATGAATCTACAGACCAATTATCCTCATGAACATAGATGCAAAATATCTCCATAAAACTTCAGCAAATAGAATCAAGCACTATATAAAATATATGAAACATTCTGACTGAATTTCAGTACCTTTTTTTGTAAGAGCATTTAATCCATTTTATCTATCATTTGTGTTTCTGATTTTTTTTTTTACTAAGTAGCAATTACCATTGGCCCAAGTTAGCTTTATCACAGGACTGTAAGGATTGTATAATATTGAAAATCAAACACGTTAGCACTAATAGGAGTAACCCTCTTAATATTCCTTTTAGCAGAATAAAGAACAAACATATGATCATTTCAATGATAGCTCTACCTCTGAGCTGTTTGCCCTGGGTTTCATTTACCATTTGTCATGTTTTCTCAACCATCAGGTAGAGAAATATAGCTCTTGTTGTATTAAGGTCTGAGAAAATGCTTAGTGGTGAAGAGAGGTTCTTCACCTCTCTTCATATTTTCTGAAAACATTTAGAAACTATTGACCTAGTGTCTGAGTCAGTTTGGGCTGCTGTAACAGAATACCATAGACTAGGAAACTTATAAACAACAAAAAGTTATTTCCCTCAGTTCTGGAGACTGGAAATGCAAGACCAGGGTGCCACCATAGCCAGGTTCTTGGTGAAGATCAGCACTCTGGTTTGCAGGTGGCCATCTTCTAGATGTGTCTTCACATAGTGGAAGGGCTAAAGAGTTCTGTGGGGTCTCTTTTATAAGGGCACTAATCCCATTCCTGACTCTTCATGAACTAATCACTTCTCAAAGGCCCTGCCTGTCTCCGGACTGTCACGGGAGGGGTAAGGATTTCAACATTTGAATTGGTGGGGGTGGAGCAGGAGGCTTAAACATTTAGTCCATAGCACCTGGTGTGAGATACCACTGTGTATAAAGAGTTTGAGAAAATCTGCTGAAGACTAAGTTGAAGCCAGTCATTAATGGTCGTAACAGTTGATATCTGAAGTTCTCTTCAGGGTAAAGGTAAATAACAGTCGGCCTAGGCTGGGCTATGGCAAGAGTAGAAGCAGCTTGTTTTCTCCTGCAGGATCATTACTCTGGGACTCTGTCCTCTATTTGCTTGCTCTCCCACACCTAATTCCTCTCTATTCCATAGTGCCCCGCACATGGGGTACTGTGATCTCTCTTACTGCCATGGGGATGAGTCTCCCCTAGAAACTTGGGTTCACAGATGAGTCATTTTAGCTTGAACTTTTACTCTTTTCCTACTAATTTTCTGTCATGCTAAATGAGGTACTTGGCATCCATGAACACTTGGCCCATCTCCTAGCATTATAAGGAGACAGAATAGAAATGACAACAGGTCACAAATTGTTAAAAAATAATGTTGGGTGTCACAGTGCTCATTGCCTTGAAATACCCGAGCCTCTACATTTTTCAAAAGCCAATTTAATGATCTGCCCCATTTTAGGAAGCAAAAACATCTAATTAAAAGGACTTGGCAAAGATAAACTCTGATCTGCATATAAACTATGTGACATGGAATGATCTAGTTGCCTTGAGCTCTCATTAATCTGTGTTACTCAAACTCACTGTATATGGACACAATAAACAGTTTTAGTTTTGAAGAAGTGAAATGGCTTCATAACCTCTAACACTCTTAGCCAACACTAGAGTTTAGTTTTAAGATGTTAAACTAAAATTAGTTCTTAGGATAAATCTTACTTGGTCCTGGTAGGGTTTCTCAACCTCAGCATTACTGCCATCTTGGGCTAGACTGTTGTCCAAGTAGGAGGCTATTCTGTGTTGGAGGATGTTTAGTAATATTATACTTGGCCTCAGCCAATTATAAGCCAATAGCAAATCCCCAGTCATAGCAATTAAATATGTCTTGTGATACTGACTTCTTTTGTGTTAAACAAGTACATTTTAGGGCACCATTTCAATTTTTCTGTTATTTTATTTTTAGTAGTTACTATAGACCTTAAAATATTTATCTTAGCTTATCACTATTAAGTTCAAGGTAATATTAGTTTAATTCTAGTAAAACGAAACAACTTTATTACAACATGGCTCCACCCCCTAGACAATATATATGTCATAAATTACATGTAAAATATAAACATATATATATATATATATACAGTACTATAGTTAGCAATTCTTAAAATCTTATGCTTTTAAAGGAAGCAGAACAAAGGAGAAAATATACAATCTTTCACATTTACACAAATAGATGTTATTTCAGGTGTTTTTCATTTCTTTCAGTGCTTATCATTTAGCACCTTCCCTATTTACCTTTCTGTCTATAAGACTACCATTAGTATTTCTCATTAGGTAGGTCTTCTTGCAATGAATTCTTTATTTTTTTTTTCTGAGAATGTCTCTATTCTGTCATCATTTTAAAATATTGTGCTGCTTTTTATAAAAGTCTTGATTAACTGATTTTTCTGCCAGTACATTTTCCTTTACTTTTCTTTAATATTTTTTTCTTTACATTCTTAATTCAGGTGGTTTCTATTGACCTGTCTTCAAATTCACAAATTCCTTCTTTTGCCATCTCATATCTGAAGTTGACCCTAGGTAGTATTTTTTATTTTATTTATTGTTATTTTCAAGTATAGAATTTTCATGTATACCTTTTTTAAAAATTAAATCTGTGATGTGTTATTTACTTTAAAGAACATACATAAGCAGACGTGCCAAAATGTTAACGTTTGTTAATTTAGTTAGTAGGGCATAGGTATCTGTTATACTACCCACTGTAATATTCGCTATTTATGAAATTTTTTAGAGAATTTTTAAAAGTTTTTTATTTAAATTCAATTTAATTAGCATATACTGTATTATTAGTTTCAGAGGTAGAATTTTGTGATCATCAGTTACATATACACCTAGTGCTCATTACTTCAAGTTCCCCTCTTAATGCCCATCACCCAGTTATCCCATCCCCCCATGCAACTCCCCTTCAGCAACCTGTTTGTTTCCTGGAGTTAAGAGTTTCTTATGGTTCACCTCCCTGTCAGTTTTCATTGTATTTTATTTTTCCTCCCCTTCCCCTATGTTCTTCTGTTTTGTTTCTTAAATACACCTTTTAAAATTTCTTTCTTTATTGAAATTCTTTAATTGTTGGCATTGTGATAATATTTCTCTTTTCTGCTTAAATTTAGTTTTCTCTGTCTTCTTTGATGTCATTGTCGGCTAAAAACAACATGGAGCACACTCAGAATTAATTACTAATAAATTATTTTTTCCTAATTATGGGTCACATTTTTCTGGGTTTATGTGTATGTGTATGTGATTTTTAACATCTTGTTCAATAGGAATATTTTTTCAGATCCTAATTTTTTAATTTTTCTTGACTATTCTAGACTTATTCTCTGGAATCTCTTTAACTTTTGGATGTGCAGTAGCTGATGTGTCTGTTCAGATTTGTTTTTCTTGTTCATGTTCTTATTTTTTATCCTGATTTCATAGGGCATCCCCCCATACCCACATGGCTTAGTGGTCATCCAATAATTTGGACATGAATAATGCTTCAAGATCTGACCCTAATATAGCTTTACTGTCTGCAGATGGATCTGTGTGGGGGACAGGAGTGCAAAGTGCAGCCATTCCTCAAGTCAGCTTGAGCTTTACTTTTTTTTCTAGGCCCTCTTTGTTTCTCCTATGAATGTGTGTGGTTTTTCAGTCATCCAGGGAGATTGGGAGAGTTTATATTTCTCATGTACAGATTCTTATTGTTAAATTTCTGGCTGATCTGCATATGTGCCAACTTAGCTTATGTCAATGGATCCAGATTTTCTCTGTTCATTTCTTTATGAACTTGCTAATTATGTAGATACAACCCCCAGGCATGAGTTTGCATCCTCCATTCCAAATCAGTTCCATTCATTCTGGCAGGAAGGGTGCTTGTTTTTATCAAACCAGTTATATCCTGGTTAAATGACTATGCTGATCATGAAGAGGATTGGTAAGAGGATCCTGGTAAGAAGGCCTCAGATTCAGCCACTCTTACCTAAGTTCCAGCAGTTCTTTTATAAACACCTCTCAAGTATTGGCTAGGGTGTGGAGACCTGAAACTCTGCTGGTGGTAATGTGAAATTGGATGATAATATTGGAATTGACTGGGAACAGTCAAGGGAATCATTTGAGGTGCTGAAATTGTTTTATATCTTGCTGGTGGCTGGGTTATATTAGCAAATGAACCTGTTAAGACTTACTAAAAACTCTTTTTTAAGCAAAAACATTTCACATGTAAGTTAAAACTCAGTAAAATTGATATAAACTTAGAATCTTTATTGAAGATTTTTTGCAGGTGCCAGGGTGGCTCCGTTGGTTAAGTGGCTGACTTGGTTTTAGCTCAATGTGATCTCTCAGGGTCATGAGATCGAGTCCTGTGCAGGCTTCACACTCAGTGAAGAATCTCCTTGTGATTCGTTTTTCTTCTCCTCCTGCTCCTCCTACTCATGCTTCTTTCTTTCTCTCTCTCTAAAATAAATAAATAAATAAATGTTTAAAACTATAAGATTCTTTACAAGATGCTCTTTTTCAAGTTGAACTTCTTCCCTTCTCTCTAATTTTGCTAAGAGTTTTAAATCATGAATGAACTTGGATTTTATAAAATTCTTTTATTCTGGCTTTCTTGGAAACTTTTTAATCTACCAATATAGCAAATTACATGAAGACTTTTCTAAAATTTCTAGATGCAAATAATTGCAAATTTACAGTGAAGTTGTAAAAATACTGCAAAGAACTTATCTAGCCATTACCCACATCGCCATGGCTAACATTTTTCCCAAACTGCTTCATTTGGAAGTTAAGTTAAATACTTTTCCAATCCTCTAAATACATCAGTGTATATGTCCTAAAAATAAAGACATCTGCTTACATAATCATAGTAGTTATCAATTTGAGTGTGTTTATTTCATCTAAGTTTTTCAATCTAATTTGCATATAATTATTCTACATGATTTTTAATTTTTTTTATCTCAACTATGCTTATAATTATTTTGTCATCTTTCCTAGTTCATTTTTTTAGTTTTACTATCTCCTTCCTTCCACTTTCTTTTCTTCTTTTTTTAATCTTCAGAAAGTAACTATAATTATAACAGTGATAGCAACATAGATTCAGAAAAGATGGTGAAAGAGTAGGGGACCCTGTTTCAACTGGTACCCTGAATTGAGCTAGATATTTATCTACCAGACCACTCTGAACACCCACAAAATCAGCCTGAGGTGTAAGAAGATATATCTGGATCTCTAGTAACAGAATATCTTTGGTTGTTGATCTCAAGGTGTGAAGCGGGGAGCTGTGATTCTACAGGCAGATATCAGAAGATAAATGGAAGGAGGAGGGGGGGGTCTCCAGGGTCCTGCATTGACGGAGTGAAAAAGCCTCCCACTCTGGGAACTGGGCACAGACTCACAGACTGGCAGCAGCAGGGAAAGGAATTTAGGGCACCCCCACCCCAGACGGAGACCTGGAGCTGCAGAAGCATGTGTGCAAACTGGGGCGGCTGGAGGTTTTAGAAGCACAAAGGGCAGAAACATGCCTGTACCTGGAAGGGAGGGCTGGGAGTGCTGTTGTGGGGCACACAACCCAGGATGCTGTGGGTTTTAGTAGCACAGACAGAAATAGAGACAGTGTGGCCCAGAAAGCTCACTGAAGAACAGACTGTGATATCTCTGTTCTAAGACAGAGGTTTAGATACAGTCACTTCTGCTCTGACTCTTGGAAGAGATGTGGAAAGCTTCCAGGGAAAGCTGCCAGAGAACAAAAGCCAAAAAAAACACAAAAAACAAAAAAACAAATTTTCACTGAGCCCATTCTCGCCCCACCCTATAGAGGGCAAGGCAACCTGCCCAAACAGGGTTGCCTGAGTAACAGCATGGCAAGCCCCTCCCTGAGAAGACAGGCTGGAAGAACAAGAGACTGACTACCCTAAAGTACCTGTAAAATAGGTGCATCTTTCTTGGGTTGTGGTCAATAATTTGGACTCTGTACATTCCCTCAACCACCCCTCAACAGAATGACTAAGAGGAGGAACCTCCACCATAGGAAAGACTCAGAGACTGTGACCTCTGCCATAGAACTAATAGATGTGGATTTAAGCAAGATGTCAGAAATAGACTTCAGGGTAACAGTTATGAAGACAATAGCTAGGATGGAGAAAACCATTAATGGCAACATAGATTTTCTAATGGCAGAAATGAGAGCTGATCTGGCAGAACTTAAAAATGCTATCAATGAGATCCAGTCTAATCTAGATACTCTTAACAGCTAGGGTAGATGAGGCAGAAGAATAAATTAATGATCTAGAAGGCAAACTGATAGAAAAGAAGGAAAAGGAGGAGACCTGGAACAAACATCTTAAAATCCATGAAAACAGAGAAATAAATTAGCCATGAAATGTTCCAATGTCAGAATTATTGGGATCCCTGAGGCGATTGAGAGAAAGGACTAGAAGATATATTTTAGCAAATCATAGCTGAGAACTTCCCTAATCTGGGAAATGAAACAAGCATTCTTGTCACAAAGGCAGAGAGGACTCCTCCCAAGATCAAGAAGAACAAACCAACACCCCACCTTATAATAGTAAAACTTGCAAGTTGTAGAACCAAGGAAACCATCTTAAGGGCAGTTGGGGGAAGAAATTCCTTACCTATAGAGGGAGAAACAGAGTCACATCAGACCTGTCCACAGAGACCTAACAAGCCAGAAAGAGCTGTCATGACATGTTCAGGGTACTTAATGAGAAGAACATGCAGCCAAGAATACTTTATCCAGCAAGGCTGTCATTTAGATGGTGAGATAAAGAGCTTCCAGGACCTCCAGAAACTGAAAGGGCCACTAAGCTGGCCCTGCAAAAAATATTAAGAGGGGTTCTATATAAGGAGAAAGACCCCAAGAGTGATATAGAACAGAAATTTACAGAGATAATCTAGGATAATCAGGGACTTCACAGGCAACATGATGACAATAAAATCATATCTTTCAATAATCACTCAATGTGAAAGGCCTAAATTCTCCCATAAAATGGCACAGCACTGTAGATTGGATAAAAAGACAGGATATTCTGTCCACGAGAGATTCATTTTGAACCTAAAGATACATACAGACTGAAAGTGAAGGAATAAAGAACCATCTTTGATGCCAACAGACCTCAAAAGAAAGCTGGGGTAACAATTCTCATATCAGACAAATTAGATTTTAAGCTAAAGACTGTAGTTAGAGATACAGGACACTATATCATTCTTAAAGGGTCTGTGCAATTAAAAGATCTAACAATTGAAAATATCTATGCCCCCAACATGGGAGCAGCCAACCACATAAGCCAAGTATTAACCAAAATAAAAAGACATATTGATAATAATACATTAAGAGTAGGAGACCTCAACACTCTACTCTCAGCAATCTACAGATCATAGCAGAAAATCATTGTAGAAACAAGAGCTTTGAATGACACACTGGGCCAGATGGGCCTCATAAATATATACAGAACATTCCACCTTAAAACAACAGAATACTCATTCTTCTCGAGTACACTTGGAACTTTCTTCAGAATAGACCACATCCTGAGTCACAAATCAGGTCTCAACTGATACCAAAAGATTGAGATTATTCTCTTCATATTCTTAGACCACCATGTTTTGTAACTGGAACTCAATCACAAGAAAAAGCTTAGAAGAAATTGAAACAATTGGATGCTAAAGACTATCCTGCTCAAGAATGTTTGGGTCAACCAGGAAATCAAAGAAGAACTTAAACAATTCATGGAAACCAATGAGAATGAAAATACATCAGTCCAAAACCTATGGGATAGGGCAAAGGAGGTCGTAAGGGGGAAATACATATCCATCCAAGCCTCACTCAAAAAAATAGAAAAATCTTGAATACGCAAACTATCTTTATACCTTAAAGAACCAGAGAATCAATCACAAATAGCCTAACCCATGCACGAGAAGAGTAACAATTAAGATTAGAGCAGAGATCAATGAATTAGAAACCAGAAATACAATAGAACACATCAACAAAACTAGAAGCTTGTTCTTTGAAAGAATTAATAAGATCGATAAACCACTGGCCAGACTTAGCCAAAAGAAAAGAGAAAGGACCCAAATTAATAAAATTATGAATGAAAAAGGAGAGATCATGACTAACACTGAGGAAATAGAAACAATTATCAGAAATTACCAATAGCTACATGGTAATAAATTAAGCAACTGGAAGAAATGGAGGCATTCCTGGAAACCTATAAACTACCAAAACTGAAACAGGTTATACCATAACCTGTTACACCCAGGCGCCCCTCATAGCAGCATTATTCATAAAAACTCCAAACTGGACACAAACAAGTTATCTAATAGATAAATTGTTTTGCATTCAAGAATCCACCAATAAAAGTGATTAAACTATATTATAATTGTGGACCACTACTCATCAGTTAAAATAAATAGACTTTCCACTTGAATGTACCTCATACATATAACGTTGAATGAAAGATTTCAAAGAGTATATACTCCATGATGCTAGTCCAGGAATTTAGTAATCAAAATGGTGATTAACTTGTGTCAGAGGAGTCAGGAGTAACTATGAAAGGCCACAAAGGGTCCTTTAGTTTTGATGGTAATGTTTTATTTCTTTTCTTTTTTTTTTTAATATTTTATTTATTTACTTGACAGAGAGATCACAAGTAGGCAGAGAGAGAGGGGGAAGCAGGCTCCCTGCTGAGCAGAGAGCCCGATGTGGGGCTCGATCCCAGGACCCTGAGATCATGACCTGAGCCAAAAGCAGAGGCCTTAACCCACTGAGCCACCCAGGTGCCCCTGTTTTATTTCTTGATGTAGGCAATGATTACATTGTTGTGTTCATTTTATTCGTATTCACCAAGCTAAAAACATGATTGTTCACTTTTATTTTGGTACTATCAGTTCATTATTCATTACTTCATTAAAAAGTATTGTTTGTCATTTAATATTATGATTCCATTTCATAAGATAAAATTTTATCTCATGTCTATGATCTATTTCCCAATGCAAATGAATTACCCATCTTCCCCTTCTAAACCTGGGCATGACTTGAGCTGCTGACATCAAATTCAATGGAAAATTATATGTAGGATCCCCTTTATCTTCATAATGACTTCTTCTAGCTTTGTAATTGAAGTAAAATTATCAGAATGATGTAAGGAAATTTCTTAACAAATTTTATCAATGAATAATTCTTGTTTTTATAAAGACTGTCAAACATTGATAATGCTTTATCTTTCCAATATCTTTGTTTTTAAATAACTTCCACATTCATTGCTTTCAATGATCGTCAGCATTTCTATGGAAAGTAGGTAACTTCCTCAGTCATACAACTAGTTATTGTTTGTTAAATTAAAATTCATGTTTTCTGATTCCCAGATTAGTTTTTTTTTCTTAACTTCCACTTTGCCATACTGTCAGACTATTTCCTTAATCGTATTCTGATATGTACCCACCACAGGATTGTTTCATACTTCTTCATAATACAAATGCATATATTAAATCTGCCATGTTCTAGGGTCAAATTTGTTTTAAATCACGAATAAAACCTCGCATGTAGGTGAATTATTCATATTTAGATTTATGTTACTCTCTCTAGGGATAATAGTGATCCTGATCTAATTACCAGAGCTTGAGGATTTTAGTTTCAGTAGAAATTGTTTCTTGACACTAACTGAATTAAGAAAGTTAAATGTGACATGAGAAATATTTTCAACATAGCTCCCTGTGATGCGTAAATTACACCAATAATGTAAGATGAAATCTATGGTATTTAAAGAAAGTAATGGTTTTAGATGGGAATCTCCACTTTTAGTCTTCAAAAGTAGTGGTTTAAAAATGAAAATGTGTTTTTGAAATTGTTGCATTTGAAGAAGATATGCTGTTTAGAAAGGGTGAAGTTTTAGTCGCATTACAAAATATCAATGAACATAAAAAGTGAAATACATATTAATTTTCAGAGTACTAATCTCTGTGATATAAAATTTATAATCAAGGATATTCACTTTTCTTAAAAAATAAAGCAGGATTTCTTCTGAAATGGAGATTTTTAGATTAGTTCTTTCAATAGTCTCATATACTCATTTTTATGAAATCTGTTATGTGCTTTCTCAGCATTAGGTGATAAAAAGTGAATTTCAGGGCTAAGATTTGCCATATATGCCAGACGACAAAATTCTCATTTATATATAGCATTTCAGAGTTTTCTAAACATCAATCTTAAACTGACATTCATGCCCACAATGATTTGCCAAGTTGCTGTTTTAAAAGCAGTATAACCCTCAAGGTCATTTTCTCCTAATTACACCCTGTCCATAGGAAACTTTATTGAAACGTTTTTTTCACAAAATGAGACATGCTGAATAGAGAAAGCAGTCCTTTCAGGTCAAGCTTTGTGCTCTATGACATATTTACTGATTCTTTATTCTCCAGCTGGCCTTTTCATTACCTAATGCAAGAAGATAGAACTCAGATAATAAGTTCAGAATATCTAAATGTCCTTAAGTCCAGATTTGCTTGTGAAAAATACAAGGAAAGTATTCACTCCCTTTATTTACTATTGATTTTGTTTCTTTAAGTTTTTCCAGCCCACATTGCATTGTCATACATTTTCTCTTGACAATGTCTATAACAAGAATTTGTGACATTTAAATTGTTTTACAAGAGAATTTTCTGAAAGTCAATTGCTGAGGAAGAACTGTAAATATATGCAAGTGTCAAGCAACAGTATTTTTTTAAAATACTGAAATTTTCTAAAAAGAACAACTTGTGTCACTGAGAGTCTCATCCCCTAATGCATATACCTTAAAGTATTTTATCAAATAGATTTTTTAAAGTTTGGACTCATCGAGTCTAGATAGTTCTAAAAACTAAAATTTATTCAGCATTAATAAATTTGCTTGTAAATCATGAATCTGTGATGGTATAGTTATTTTATAAGGTGGAATAAACAACGCCCAGCAAAAAGTTTTCAAGAGAACTTGGGGAATCAAGAGGGTGAGTAAATAGCAAGATGAGTGCAGTCTGACAGGAAGTGTTTCTCGCTGTGGTTGGCTTATTCTCATGATGAGCTGCTAAGGACAGCATGGTCTGTGTATTAGTGCTTGCTCAGGCTTGGAGGCAAGACAAAGTCCAAGGGTCAGAAGAAGGGAGATGCTTGACCAAAGTTTGGTCAAGACAAAGCAAAGCATAAGTAATGGGTACTTGTGAACACTAGATTAGTCATAAGATATGCAGTATTATACAAAATGCTCATGCATGTGTTAATTGAAAGAATTAAAGGTCAGTATTCTAAATATATTCACCTCTCCTTTTACCCATGATAGGTAGTCAGTAAACATTTTATAAATAAAACTGAAAGTTAGGAAAACTAAAGAAGAATTAGCAATTAATAGTATCCTAACTTCAAAATGATATTTGTCTACATAAGAAAATTTCGAAGGCATTTTACAAGTATACATCAGGAAATACCAGACTAAAGAAGAATAAGAAACCCTGACAGTCACCTGAAAGGAATCTTTTTCTATTAAGAATGATTGAGTTAAAAATATAGTGTACAAGCATACCTCATTTTATTGTGCTTCACTTTATTGCACTTTGCAGATACTGTGTTTTTTACAGATTAACCATTTTTCCAACAGCATATGCTAACTTTGGGTCTCTGTGTCACATTTTGGTAATTCTCACAATATTTTGAACTTTTTCATTATTATGTTTATTATGGTATTCCCCGATCAGTGATTATATTCAGATGATGGTTAGCGTTTATTTAGCAATAAGTATTTTTAATTAAGGCATGTACATGTTTTAGACATAATGCTATTGCATATTTAATAGACTATAGTATAGTACTAAGATAACTTTTATATGCCCAGGAAACCAAAAACTTTATTTGGCTTGCTTTACTGCAATATTCACTTTATTTCGGTCTGGAACCAAACCCACATTATTTCCAAGGTGGACCTCTATTAACTTTCCTCAGATGATTATGATTTAATTTTCTTTTGAAAATTTTCAGGAGCTGTTAGTGAATGAGAGTTGATTCAGGCTCAGTAAATGTGTGGAATTTTAGGGGTTTTGTTGTTGTTTAGTGTTTTGTGTTGTTTTTCATTTTACCAATGAAATATTGTTGCAATGGAAGCATAATTGTCAAAATATTTTCTAAAATGAGTAATACTGTCTGTACCTTTGGTACTTCATATTCACAATTCTAATTCCAAGTATGGTTTATAAGATTTGAGATCAAGACAAATTTTTATTGCATTATACATAAAATTGTATTGCATTCCATACAGCACAAAAGAATTGTCCATGGATGGTCTGAGGATAAGAAAGCACCAGAGCAGTGGCTAACACCAAGGCATGCTGAGGTATAGACCACTGTTGTCCCATTACAGCACACTGCCATGGAGGAAAGCATGGATCCTAGCTGCAGATGTCAAATTAAAACGTAGAATTTTCAGGGCACTTGGGTGGCTGATTGGATTAAAGCCTCTGCCTTGGGCTCAGGTCATGATCTCAGGGTTCTGGCCCAGCCATGCATCAGGCTCTCTGCTCAGCAGGGAGCCTGCTTCCCTCTCTCTCTCTGCCTGCCTCTCTGCGTGCTTGTAATAACTCTCTCTCTCTGTCAAATAAATAAATAAAATCTTAAAAAAAAAAACTTAGAAGTTTCTGGCATCAAATTAGTAATCCTTTTCAACTAGAAGCCTGATCCAAATAGGCTTTAAAAGCCAGTCCCACACTCTTCTAAATTAAATTTTAACATTTTTTCTTTTTCTCTTTCTTTCTTTCTTTTTTCTTTCTTTCTCTTTCTTTTCTTTTTTCTTTCTTTCTTCCTTCTTTCCTTCCTTCCTTTTTTTTTAACAAATGGCAAAACCAACTTTCCAAGAATTTAAATTGTTTGTCTAAAGCTATACACTTAAATGGCCAAGTCAGATTTAAAATAGGATAACTCTGACTCGACACAATGTTCCTTGTACTTCACAACACCGACTCAAGGCAAGCTGCAGAGATTCCCATTTTCTAAAGCACTCAGACAAAATTCTAAATGGTTGTAGGCCATTATGTTGTCTAAATTTCTAGGAAAACTCAAGTTATCCTCTTGCCCCTGGTAAATATACGGAGTAATGAACATGCTTTCTCTATATTTCTGATTCATTTTTAAGAGCTTAACAAAAGTGATCATAAAGAATAAAATGGAGAAATTAATTATAAAGAATTACAGTAGTATCAATAGAACTTTTCTTTCTAGATGAGAAAATTGTGATTTATAAAGTCTGGGGGCTTTCAGATGAAATATAATTCAAATGAGTATTTCTTTCAGTGTAAATTCCAGCTATTATATATGTTAGGATTTTTAAGTCATTAATACATAATAAAAAGCAATTATGTTAATGTGAATAAATTCATTCCTCTATTTGGACAATCAAATAAATATTCCTAATTAAATTTTTAGAATATAATACATGATTTTTTTATTTTATAAGAAAGTTCTGATAATTGAAACTAATACAGAAGTGTCCAATAATTGACTTTTCCTACCTGAGGAAGACAAATTAGTAGGTTTAGGTTATTATCCTGGTAAACTAATAATAATTGCCCGTCCAAACTGGTTTAACTTAGAAATCTAAAATAATGAACTTTAAGGCATACATTTATCTTCTATGAAAATGCAGTTATTTACTAGGCTGTATGGGGAAGAAAAAAGCAGAATGAAAACAAGGGCAAAAATGTGGGAGACTCAGATTCATTCATTCAGCAAAGAACATTTGCTTCATATGAGGTCATTCAAGATGCAGAGGTCAGGAAAATGAAACATATACTAACACAGATCTTTGAGAAAGCTGCTCTTTCTTTGGGAGAAAGAAATGAGAGAAAACCAGTGGATAAATAACAATAATGCAATGTGATATGTTACCTACTTGTAGAACATCAGAGGAGGGATCCATTTTACTTTCAGAACTTGAATTACGTCTCCAATAGCAGGGAGGTATTTTACTTGGACCTTCAAGCTTAGTCTGTAGTTTGTCCTTTTAGAGAAGTGAGTAAACAGTATTTAGAGTGAAGAAAGAGCAGAAGTAAGAATCTTGGGAAGTGGTTCTTAAAGGCAGGGAGTGTGTGTGCATGTGTGTATGTTTCTGTTTATATATATGGAATCACCTCCTACACCGTATTTTAGAAATGTACTGGTATTATTGTAGTAAAACTTGCAAGATATTATTGATATTTATTGACTGGAAGCCTGCGGTAACAAATATTCTGCACATAAAGAATTGTGGCAGTTCCCATGTGATTTGTGAAAATTTTGCTGTACATTCAAGTAAATTAAAATGTATGTTTATCTAAGACTGTATGTTTAGTATTTCACATGTGAATGCAAATAATTCTTACATGATTTAATTTTTTACATGGTTTGAATTTTCTAGGAATCCAACTAACATGTAAACCAAAGGGAACTTGTAATACCTAAATTTCTAATTTGATCAAAAATTGTTCAGCATTTTAGGAAAGTGCATCACTGATGTCAGTGTAGCACATAGTATTTGGATAGCTAATACAAGAGATTTATATCAGTTTACATTTATGGCTGCTGTATTCAAGATGACTATTACCATGCCTATAATCTCTCTTTTAGTTTTGTTGTGCTCGAGTATTTACATATTGGCAATTATATATCTAATATGAATTAATTTTATCTTCTGTTTTAGATTATTCCATTATGTTGATTCCTATTGGAATTGTATATGTAACATTGCCTATTAAATTCATTTGAAGATAATAAAAAGAATGTTAAAAAGATATTTTATGAAGATTGATTGCCATTAACCCAGCGCACTTAGAAAGCTGAATGTAATCAGGCAGATTTCAATGGAAGATAAGACAACAGTGTAACTATTTTTGGTAAGAAACACATTTAAAGTAATGGTTAGATATAAAGGTGGGAATCAGAAACCATCACTGGAATCAAGAATATTGACTCTCTGAGCTTATAGGATTCAAATAAAAAGAGTAATGGAATTAGATCTGTATTTTACTCCTATGAAGCTTATAAAACCACTGACTAGCTAACAAGACCTCTGTTTCAGTTGCCACGGAAAAAAGTTAAACCTCAAAAAAGGCACACCGAGGATGAGGAAAGGGCCTCTTCCCATCTATGTTCCAAAATTCATTGCAGTACATAGTTGGTGGACTCTAAATCAGATCTGGAACCTTTAAGTGTAAGACCATCAAGGAAATTAAATTTTTATTCAGGATGTCTTTGGGTCCACCTAAATGTCAACATTCTATTATTATAAAAGAAAAGGAAAATAAATATTATATGACCATTGGCTGTGTCTAACACAAAATGTTTGGGATATGGCTTATAATAAAAGATTATAAAAGCCACATATATAAATGATCATATGTTTACCTATGTATGTATGTATGTTATATCCCATATCATGACTAAAAAAAAAATCAAATAACTGACAGTCAGGATGCAGTAAGCCAGAGTCAGTAACATATGTTTCTGTTATCTATTGATTTAAGCAGGACAGTGATAATTCATGTATTTCAGAAAACTGATGCTAGTGGGATGCCTGAATGGTTCAGTCAGTTAGCATCTGACTGTTGGTTTCACCTCAGGTCATACATCAGGGTCATGGGGTCAAGCTCCACAGTGGTGTCCGCACTAATGGGGAGACTGCCTGAAGATTCTCTCCCTCTGCCCCTCCCCCAAGTCATGCACATGCATACAGGCATTCTCTCTCTCTCAAATAAATAAAAGATTTTTTTAAAAAGGAACTAATGCTAGTGATAGCTATGAGCATAGTTAAGAATAGAGAGAAATAATTCTTTAGAATTGAATTCTGGTTCTATCAGTATAGCAGAGAAATAGCTTTTTTTTCCCAAGTGATATCTGTTTATTTGATATATCTATTTTGTAAAAATGCATGAAAGTAAATTTATATATTTTTATTATGAAGTGATATCACACACAAACTATAAATTAACACTGGAGGTAAATGAAGATGCAATTTTGAGGAACCTGCATATTGTTTTCAAGAGTGGCTGCATCAGTATGCACTCCCACCAATAGTGTATGAGGGTTCCCCTTTTTCCACATGCTCACCAACATCTGTTGTTTCCTGTGTTGTCAATTTTAAGACCTGTGAATTCAGTACTAGATTATTTAGTGTCAGCTCATACATTCTTCAAGTCAAAGTAGTATTGTTGTTAATTCCATGGTTTTTGATTGTTGCAGAAATGGGAATTTAAATTACCTAACACATTTTGTTGGAAAAAAGACAGAATCTTTAGCCTATAAATATGATGCTTACAGAAATACTTCAGTAGTTTACAAATGTAGTAAATATTCAGCACATGGATGATTTTTCATTGATATCTAATACAAAAATAAGTAACTCGCATTGAAATTTATAAGGGAGGGGTGCCTGGGTGGCTTAGTGGGTTAAAGCCTCTGCCTTTGGCTCGGGTCATGATCTCAGGGTCCTGGGATCAAGCCCTGCATCAGGCTCTCTGTTCAGCAGGGAGCCTCCTTCCCCCTCTCTCTCTGCCTGCCTCTCTGCCTCCTTGTGATCTCTCTCTCTCTGTGTCAGATAAATAAATAAAATCTTTTAAAAAAAGAAAATAAATTTATAAGGGAAAATTTTACTTAGTATTTTTTCAATTTTATTTTATTTTTTCAGCGTTCCAAGATTGTTTATGAACCACACCCAGTGCTCCATGCAATACATGCCCTCCTTAATCCTCACCTCCAGGCTCACCCAATCCCCCACCCCTTTCCCCTCCAAAACCCTCAGTTTGTTGCTCAGAGTACACAGTCTCTCATGGTTCGTCTACTCCTCCGATTTCCCCCAATTCACTTTTCCTTTCCTTCTCCTAATGTCCTCCATGTTATTCTTTATGCTCCACAAGTAAGTGAAACCATATGATAATTGACTTTCTCTGCTTGACTTATTTCACTCAGCATAATCTCCTTTAGTCCCGTCCATGTTGATTCAAAAGCTGGATATTCATCATTTCTGATGGAGGCATAATATTCCATTGTATATATGGACCATATCTTCTTTATCCATTCGTCTGTTGAAGGGCATCTTTGCTCTTTCCACAGTTTGGTGAATGTGGACATTGTTGCTATGAACATTGGGATGCATATAGCCCTTTTTTCCACTACATCATATCTTTGGGGTAAATACCCAGTAGTGCAATGGCAGGGTCATAAGGTAGCTCTATTTTTAATTTCTTAAGGAATCTCCACACTGTTTTCCAAAATGGCTGCACCAATTTGCATTCCCACCAATAGTAGAAGAGGGTTCCCCTTTCTCCACATCCTCCCCAACACTTGTTGTTTACTGTCTTGTTAATTTTGGCCATTCTAACTGGTGTAAGGTGATATCTCAATGTGGTTTTGATTTGAATCTCCCTGATGGCTAATGATGATGAACACTTTTTCATATGTCTGTTAGCCATTTGTATGTCTTCTTTGGAGACGTGTCTGTTCATGTCTTCTGCCCATTTTTTGACGTGATTATCTGTTTTTTGAGTGTTGAGTTTGAGTACTGGCACAAAAACAGACACATAGACCAGTGGAACAGAGTGGAGAGCTCAGATATCGACCCACAACTCTATGACCAAATAATCTTTGACAAAGCTGGAAAAAATATCCAGTGGAAAAAGATAGTCTCTTCAATAAATGGTGCTGGGAAAAGTGGTCAGCTATATATAGAAGAATGAAACTTGACCCTTCTCTTACACCATACACAAAGATAAACTCGAAATGGATAACAGACCTCAAGGTGAGGCAGGAATCTATCAAAATCCTAGAGGAGAACATAGGCAGTAACCTCTTCGACATCGGCCACAGCAACTTCTTTCAAGACATGTCTCCAAAAGCAAAGGAAACAAAAGCGAAAATGAACTTTTGGGACTTCATCAAGATAAAAAGCTTCTGCACAGCAAAAGAAACAGTCAACCAAACAAAGAGGCAACCCATGAAATGGGAGATGATATTCGCAAATGACTTTAATTTCTTAAAGAACTTCTCAAAACAATAATCTTTCTTATTCTTCCCCTTACTTAAATCACAGAAACCAAGGAATGCATGTTATTTTGTCTGAGAAAGATGAGGAAGGAAAATGAAATGCTTACAAGTTTGTTATACTACACCAAGGAGCAAGAGGCAATGGCCTTGACATGTGTTTTACATTCTGACCTTATATGCAAACTAACAATGTTTTGACAGGACACATGCCCTGCTGGAGAAGAGATTGCCACATTTCTTTTTGTAGGAGTGATGGATTTGAATACTTAGAAGTAAAACAAATTTCTAAACATTCTTAACTAGATGTTAATAATGAATTTGCATCTTTGATTCATTTGCATCTTTTTTGATTCATTTAACTTTAATATATTTATTTGATGCAAATTAAATCCACCTTTCTATTTTGCCTAGTGGTCTAACAATATCCTTCCCAAGTTCTATTATAAGGGAAAACAATGCTGCTCTATGTTGCCATCACAGTATCCTTGAGGCATTCTATTTCAACACATGCAGGGGGAGGAATAATCAAAGACAGTGAAACAGCAAGGAGTAATAGCCTAGAACAAAGTTAGGCTCCTGTAAGAATTTTAAATTAGGCATCCCTAATAATGCATTGACTGCCAAATATGTAATTCTATGAAATAACACCAGTGACTTGACCTCTATTAATATGTAAGGTGACAAATTAAAGCAATTTTTTGTGTGAATCTGTTAAAGCTCACTGTTGATTCAGGTGTTACTGCAATGTAAATTCTTATGGCATTTGAAAAACTAAAATCCAGATATAGACTCCACAGTCTTTAGGTTACTTTACACCACTAAAATTTCGGGTTTTGTAGTTATGAAATATTTCCATACAGCCAAATAGAAGAGGTTAGACAAATTGATGACTACATTCCAACCAGAACTATTAGTCTATATATTTTTTTAAATATATGCTTTTTAATTTGATACATTCACTGGTTTAGTGGACAAAAATAAATACATATTTATCTTATTTTGAATAAGCAAAATTCAGGTAGGATAATTTGAGAAAAATTTGTGTATTTCATTGTTCCCTTAAAATGTACTTAGTGAGAATATTCTTTGCTCCTCAATGAAAACTCACTCCCCTGAGTTTTCTGGACAGTCTTAGGTAATAATAATTAAAAAAATTATAATTACCGTGAGGCACAAAATATCTTGTCTTCTGAACTCTATCATATTTCTGAAAAATAATCTTTGATTTAAAATTTCTGCTCTACCACTTTTTCTAATCCATTTCACGTGAATGTACAAAATGATAGTCCTTAGAAAAAAATGAAGCATTGCCAAAATGGATCTTGCTGTCAAATAGCTTTCCAAAGAAAGTTATAAATGCATTGTAGAATTTTTCATACAAAGCTGAGCCACCAAAGGAAGGTGCACTTAGTGCCAGTGTAGAAGACTTGGCTGAGGCTTCAAAGAAAAAAGATGAATGAGAAGCAAATTCTCCCCTAACAAGAAGAGCAGCATAGATGAAGAGATTATATACATACACCAACGAATAAACAAAATATTCTATCCTCTCTCAGTAATTAACATAATAAATATTTAGAAAATCAATAAAGATAGAGAATATCTGATAAGCAGTTGATCCAATTGATATTTGTAGAACTCAAAAAAAAAAAAAGCAGGGTACACATTTTTCTCAAGTGCCCATGAAAGATTCATTAAGATAGACTATGTTCTCGCCATAAAATAAAACTTGACAAGTATTTTTAAAAGTACAACATAAATCATATGAAATATGTTTTCTGACTATAATAGAACAAGAAATAAACAAAAGAAAGATGTCTGGAAAAATCCCCAAATATATGGAAACTAAATTGCATACATCTGAAAATATCATGAGTCATTGAGGGTATCTCAAGTGAGATTTAAAAAGATTCTTATCTGAATAAAAGTGAAAATACCTCATATCAAAACTAGTGGAATGTATCTAAAACAATTTTAAATGAAATATATAGCTTTAAAATACTTGTATTAAAGCAAAAAGTTATGATGTTTCCCTAAAATATGGAATAAGGAAAGGATGACTCCTCTGACCACTGCTGTTCAACAAAATTCTGGAAATTGTAGACAGGAAAATATGGCAAGAAAAACAATTAATATACATGTGAAAATTAAAACCTCTGTTCATAGATGACTGAAATGCCTGTGCAGGGATTCCAAAGAATTTGTCAAAAAACTCCCTGAACCAGTGAGTGAGTTTTGCAAGGTCTCAGTATACCAGTGCAAGGTACAAAAGTCTGCCAAATGTATATATATTAGAGATTAGCAATTAAATTTCAAAGTAAAAATGTATAATTTGTATTTGCAACAAAAGTGAACTGTTTAAGCATATATATAAGGAGATATATGCTATAATTACCATCTGAATAAGATGATGGAGAACCATTTCCTGTTATAAAACCTGGAAATAAAATAAGAAACAGCAAAAGGAAACTCTAAAGGATAGTAAGAGCAGATAAGTTTATTTGGATTCCTGGAAATAGAGGGGCCACACAGTGGCAGGATGTCTTACCTCCCCCACCCAAGAGAGAAGGTGCCACAGATATAGTGGTACTTCCTTCCCCAAATTATAATCAAAAGGTAGCCTGAGTAAATTCACTCTTCATTCAGATTATACAGGAGTCTCTGAAAATACCAGGAAAACTGACACAACAGGTAAGGGGTTTCATGAGAAGCCACATTAGCAATAAGCACCATGAAAGGTGCACTTCTTTCCTGCTGAATCAAAAACTCTACTTCCTCGGAAAAAATGCAGAAGAACTTAGACAGCACTAGCAGGAGGGATCCTGATATAACAGACTACATGGTCTAAGCAGCCTCTTTGTCTCCTTTGGCTTGTGACTTTGCTAGCCCTCCAGGAGACGCTGAGTGACTGACTGGCAGTACCAGCAAGGAAAACCTCACCACAATAAGCAAAACACCCAGAAAGCCTCCTTGCCCACATGATCCTGACACACCCCTCTCTGACTCAGAGACAACAGGGAGACCAGGGAATTCTGGGAAAAGGGACCACACCACAACAGACATACCAACCAAGGAAATTTCTTATCTCTCTAGGCCTGAGATGTCATTCTCCTCCCCAAAGACACCTGGGTGGCCAGGGGACAACACTAGGTGGACAGCTGCCAAAACAAGAACCACCAAAAGACAGGTGGCAGTCCAGTCCATCCTGCAGGTACTTCTTTTGCCTTCTCAGTCAGCACAAGCAGGAACCAGCAGGAGCCTCAGTAGTACAGGCTATCCAAGTATACTAAAATTATACAGAAAAGGCTCTGATAATTAAACTACTATCAGAATAACCCATAAAAATAGCCCCAGGGCTGCATGCTGAACCTAAACAGGGTCATAATCTGCAAAAATAAAAGACATAAATAGAACTCAGGACTCCAAAATAATAGAAAAACTGTCAAGAATATAACTGAAAATCACCTGTCATGTGAAGAACCAAGATACCCACAACTTGAATGAGAGAAGATAATCAACTGATACCAATACTAAGAAAAATCAGCTGTTGAATAAGCTGACAAAGATTTTAAAACAGTCATCATAAAAATGCTTTAATAGGGGCACCTGGATGACTCAGTGGGTTAAAGCCTCTGCCTTCGGCTCAGGCCATGATCTCAGGGTCCTGAGATCGAGCCCCACTGAGCCTCTCTGCTCAGTGGGGAGCCTGCTTCCCTCTCTCTCTCTGCCTGCCTTTCTGCCTACTTGTGATCTCTCTCTCTGTCAAATAAATAAATAAAATCTTTTAAAAAATGCTTTAATAATCAGCATTAAATTTCCTTTGAGATATAAAAAAGTAAATCTCATCAAAGAAATTAAGAGTTACATAGAAGAACTAAAAGAAATTATAGAACTGAAAAATCGCATAACAAATAAAATAAACTTCCATAAAATCTCAGTAATTCAGTGAATATGGCAGGGAATATATAATTAATGAACTTGAGGACAGATAAATAAAATATACCAAATCTGAAAAGCAAAGACAAGATTGAATGAACAACATATGTGAACAGAGTTTAAAGGACTTTTGGGACTATGACAAATGATCTAACATTTATATCATTGGGCTCCATAAAAAGAGAAAGATATTGGGAATAAAAACATATTCAAACAAATGATGGCTGAATTTTTCCCTCTTTTGGCCAAAGAAATAGCTGAATCAACAATTATATTCAGAGACTTCAACATCTCCTCTAAGCAAAATGCAGAATCACTAGATAGAAAATCAACACAACCATAAAAGATCTGAGCAACAGAATCAACAGGATTAATTATTTTGTAATAATCCAGAGAAAAGAGCAGAATCTCGATTTTTTTTCAAGCAATTGTTTGTATTCACCAAGATAAACCATATCCTGGACCATAAAACAAACTTCAGTGAATTTAAGATAATTGAAATCACAGTGTGTTCTCTTGCAATAAATGCAATCAAAGTAAAAATCAAAAGACATAAAAGAAAAATCTCTGAACATTTAGAAATAAAACACACTTCTATGTAGTTCACAGGTCAAAGAAGTCTTAAATTAACAAATACAAAGAAGTGAAGAAAAATGAAAATATGTTGTATTTTAGAATGTGGGATAAAATTAATGTAGTGCTGAAAGGAAAAGGTATAGCACAAAATGCTTACCTCGGAAATGAGGAAAAGTTTCAAATCAATAATCTAAGCTCCTACCTCAAGAAACCAGAGAGTAATATAAATCCAAAATAAATAGAAGGAAGAAAATAAGAGAAGTCAAGATTGAAATCAGAAAAGTGGAGAAAATCAAACAAAAAGTTGATTCTTCAAAAAAAAATCTATGAAATAAATAAATCTCTAACAAAACTGACAAACAAAAAGAGAACACAAATGAAATAAGATATTATTGCAGATCCTTCAGCCATTAAAACAATAAGAGAATACTACAAAGAACTTTACACTTATGTGACAACTTATAAGAAGTAATGCAATTACTCAAAAACTCAAGCTACCAAAATTAAGTAAGGTTAGAGAATCAAAATTGTTCTGTAATCAGTAAAGGCATTGAATTTTAATAAGAGTATTCTAAAAAGAATCCATTTTCATGTAGCAGTGCCTTAAAAAATAAACAAGTAACTTTCCTGTTACCCAGAAATTAGATTCCTTGACATCTTTTTCTAAAAAAATTAAAATGTGTGTTCAAAGAAAAAGCTTATAAATGTCTGTTCATAGCAATCTTATTGTAATAGTCAAAAACTGAAGACATGTTGGGGTTAACGTAGAACATGAAATCAGCTGTAATACCTGACTTGTTAAAATGTAACACGGAGGACTCTGGGAGGGAAAGTTTCAGAGAAGGGCATAGGCCTTTGGAAAGCCGAGGCCTGCGTGACCAGTATGCCGTTGGAATGCCGCGGGGAGATGTCTTCCCTGAAACTTTTTTAGCCCCAACAGCCACCCTGTGATCTAAGAGCTGTATGCATTGTCCCTTAGGCTACGTTTAGCAGAACGCGTAGAACATGCAGATTAACATATTGTATCTTTCCCATGAACAGATCCTCCTAGTTTTAGTAAGACCCCTTGTCACACATCCCATACTTGAGAAACAGTGATAAGGATTTGTGATTATCCTGAAGGACCAATAAAAGTGGGAGCAAAGAACAAAGGGTCTTCATCTCTGAGCGATGACCCCCTTATCTTCTCTCTTTCACAGTAAAGTATGAAGTTATCTTTCATCCGTCGGTACAGGGATTGCTGGCCATTCCCGGCAAAGACAGACCAGATGGTAAGCAAACTGTCATGCATACATAATGTTGAATACTTTTCAGCAATGAAAAGAAATGAATGATTTTTACATTACAAGACTTGCACAAATCTACAGAAAATTATATCTGGTGGTAAGAACCAATCCCCATAGTTTACATACTCTGTTATTTTCTTTTTAAAAATATTTGGTTTATTATTTAAGAAAGAGCAGAGTGAGTGACTGAGAGAGAGGAGCACCAGCAGAGGGGAGGAGCAGAAGGAGAAGGACAAACTCACCACTAAGCAGGGAGCCGGACCCAGGGCTTGATCCCAGAACCCTGGGAACATGACCTGAGCCAAAGGGATACACCTAACTGACTGCGCTACCCAGGCACCCCTGTGATTCCATTTTTATAATATTTTGAAATCACAACGTTTTAAAGCATTTTTTAAAAGGAAGAACAAATGAGAGGTGGATGTGGTTATAAAAGAACAACACAAAGACTTTGGTGAGAACTGCTGAGAATCTTGATCACAGTGGCTCTTGTACAAACATACACAAGTAATTACAGAACTAAATACACATACACACACAAATGAGTTCTAGTAAAACGGGGAAAATATGGATAAGATCTGTGGGTTTTTACACTGTTGATATCTTGATTGTGACTTTGTATTATAATTCAACAAAATATTACCATTGGGCAAATTGTGTACATGGGGTCTCTCTATGTTACTTCTTAAAAATGTGTGTGACTTTACAATTTTCGCAGTAAAATGTACCCTTTTATCTCAATAAAAATTGCATTCACTTAGATGTGATAAGGTACAATGAAAAAATTAAAAAGAAAAAAACCCCTGACGAATGAAACCAAAGAGTAGCTACGTGAAGAGATTATCTATATATATGGATTAGAACAATCAATATGTTAAAATGTCAATTTCTTAGAGATTTCAGCAGCTTATTCTAAAACATGTGGCGATAAAAAGGATATACAAGACACAAAACATTTTTTGTAAAAAGCTATAGTAATAAGTATCTTGTGTCCTGTTGGTGAAAAGTTAGACACATAAACAATGCAGCAAACTAGGTGCCCAGAAATAGACCCAGACAAATATGGTCAATTGACTTTAGACAAAGTTACAAAGGCAGTTCAATGTGGAATGAATACTCTTTTTCAGGTAATGGTGCTGGAATAAATGGATGATCTTACATATCACAACACACTTGAATATATGAATCACAACACATCATAGACTAAAATATAAAACCATAAGAGGCACAGAAGAAAATATAGGAGAAATTCTGTGTGACTTTGGGTTAGGCAAAGAGTTGTTAAGCATGACACCAAATATAGAAATCCTAAACAAAAAAATTCAATCAATAAATTCACTTCAGCAATATAAAAAATTGCACTTGCCAAAGATACTCTTTGTGGAATGAAGAGGCAAGCCATAAACTGAAAGATGTATTTGAAAATCACATATCTGATAAAGGACTTATACTAAAAAATATAAAGAACTTTCAAGACTCATTTATAAGAGAAAAAACTGGGCAAGAATGTGAATGGATATTTTATCGAAGGTGGCATATAGAATACAAATGAGTATATGAAAAGAATCTCATTATTAGTCATTAGAGGCATCAGATAACATCCCAAGAAATCCCTGAATCACCTACTCTTTCTTTCTCTGTCTCCAACTCACTTTGTTCTGTCCTCCTTCCTTTTTGTTCTTTTTCTTTTTTAGCATTATGTAAAGATGTTAATTATAACTTTAAACAAGTAGTAATTCCAAATCATAGGCAAGGAACACAGTGTTCCTTAGCAGATTGTTTTTATAATATGCTTTGGTAACTATTCCTTGAGGCATCAGTGTGGGAAAACATTGAACACAAATGCATTGGTTTACTTTCTGTTGTGCCTTAGTTTGAAATTTTTCTGACTTTGAGAATATAAATAACAAAGCAGAAAACAAAGTGTAATATATATTGTAAAGCATAATATATATAATTCGTATCACATCAGACCTAATCTGATAATAGAAATGGCAAAGAGGATCAAATAGAAGTCCAAAATTTAATGAATTATCAAGTGTATTAAACCGAATTATATATGTGTAAAAATGATGCTTCATTGTCACATGTATGTGTAGGTATGTATAAAATGTGCATTTTATAACATTCATGTATTTATGATTGTATATATGTACATTTACATATTTGCTATTAACTTGCCCTTATAATTTCTAATAGTTTTTATAATTAAGTTTATAATTTGTGTTACTGAATTCCTAGACTATTCAAAAAGAAACAATATATACAAATTATGAGACATTTTATCACATATTCCAACATAATCAAATATATTTGTTTCATGCACTTTTGAATTGCAAATGCGTTTGCAATTTTGCTGAATTCTTACCATGTTAAATGAATCCTTTTATCTGTATTTAATTTTTTGCAATTTCAGACACTGATAGCATTTCACACATATGATTTATTTTAATGGTTGTTGTCATTCTGAGTCTTTAATTTTTATTGAAAAGTAATCTTCGATCTGAGGTAAAATGACTGCCTCTCATTCTCCAGGGCACTGCATGTCACAAACAATGTAAACAGTGCCATTACTACATTGTATCAGCTCATCAATTTTAAGGGGGAGTATGATCTACAATGTATTCAGAGTCCTGTAAGCCTGTGTATAGTTTAAAAAGCAAGGCTGCAGGGTAGGAGCAGTGACTCATTAGAGACTATAGCCATTCTGCATATGAACTTCTCTCAGGACCCAAACACTTTCATTTTCTCCTCTTAGCCCTTCCTGCTACTCTCTCTCACTCAACACTGGGTCCTTTTAGTCTTCGTTCAGATGCAACCAGTTTCCCTTCACTATTAGGTCATTTACTTTCAGGTTATGATGTTCAATTGAGAGTTAATAAAGAAAGTGCTTAAGAGAAACTTTCTTAGAGTTAGTTATATTTGAATTCCAGTATTTCCTCTGTTAGTTAACTATTTCTGTAAGGAGAAGCAAATTTCTTAGCCTCTCTGAACCTGCTTCCTCACCTTTGCTCCCAAACTCATGGTTCTGAGTTATATCATAACAGATGCAAGGAGTTTAACATTTTAGCTAGAACAAATAAAAACTCGATAACATTATATTTATGCATTAATTTTCTTGATTGTTTGATTTTGGTTTGTTTATTGTGTATTAAAAAGAATCATTACTCTTGAGGACAGTCAGTGCTTTAAAATATTTATAATTATTTAATAGTTATGAACAGGAAATGTTACTAAATGTTATTAATGTTACTAAGTATTTCTGATTTTCTAAGATGAGAGCTCTCTTTTATCATTTGTAATACTTGCTTAAGAGAAAAGAGTGTAGAGGTAGTTACACAACATACATACATTTGTATTTTTAATAGCGTTATGCATTCTATTGTGATGAAAACATTTTCTTATGAAATGTGTTACATCAAACCTTATAACCTTTACATTATTAAGGGATAATCAAAGAAATGGAGAGAAAAATTATGTGGAAACAAACAATAAATAGGAACTACTTTGAATTACAATTTTAATAGGATCATGAATGATAATATTTTTCTTAATTTTAAGTTTTGCTTGAGATCACACATGTGAGGGAAAAGTTCAAGTCCCAAACACACTTTTTAAAAAAAGATTTCTTCTTGGGGTGCTTGGATGGCTGAGTCAGTTGAGGATCCGACTCTTGGTTTTGGCTCAGGTCATGATCTCAGGGTCTGGAGATGGAAGGCCCATCTCACCCCCCACCCCCCACACAATCCCTCTACCCCTGTCGACTCTCTGCTCAGTCAGGAGTCCGCTTAAGATTCTTCTTCGCCCCTCCCCCCGGCTCGCATGCATGCTCACTTTCTCTCTAAAAATAAAAAAGTCTTTAAAAAAAAAGAAAAAAGGATATCTTCTTGCTAAAGAGTGGAGGGGAAAAAAAATGCAACCTTTCACATCTCTTGACTCTAGCATTTTAGTAGTACTTTAAAGATTGTTTAAAGCAAAAGAAAAGGTCGTTTACATAAGATGTGTAAGAGTAAGCACTGTGGGGCAATCACACTTCATACAGTAAAGTAAGGTGTTTGGGGCCAATTCCTCAGGAAGACAACTTGAAAATCTGAGGAGCCAGGGTGCCTGGGTGGCTCAGCGGGTTAAAGCCTCTACCTTGGGCTCAGGTCATGATCTCAGGGTCCTGGGATCAAGGCCTGCATCGGGCTTTCCACTTGGTGGGCAGCTTGCTGCCCCCTCTCTCTCTGCCTGCCTCTCTGCCTACTTGTGATCTCTCTCTGTCAGATAAATAAATAAAATCTTTAAAAAAAAAAAGAAAATCTGAGGAGTCAATTAAAAATATTTCTAAAGGTATCAGTACTACCCAGAAAGTGATAATTTTAGGACTGGAATTGAAGAGCAAACAAATTCTAGAGGGGGGAGCCTAGTGTCGGATACTGTATTATATTTTGAAATAATTTGCCCATTCCAAAACTATGAGGCAGATATAGACAAATCGAGACAATCCAAAATAATCTAGGATTTGAGGAAAAAAGGAGTAAACCAAACCAGAACAAGAACAAAACTCTTAAAATCCTAATAAAAAGAAGCCTTGGTAAAAATGCCACACTTTCATATAGGACTTGAGGGATGAATGCACCAGGCACACACTGGCCCTTACAGGACTCAAGCCAGCTTCAAATAACCTCCATTACTGTGCAGGAAAAGACAATATGGGATTATTAATGCTTTTTAATAAAGGTGAAATTAAATCTTCTCCAGGGATATATAACCTACAGAGAGCCTCAAAGTATTGCTGCAATTTTTGAAATAAAAAATTCTGACCAAAGGGGGGGAAAAACACCCAGAAAATAGACAGTAAGTATATTCATAGGATATACAGAAAATAGATTTATCAGGCACCAAATTCAAAATAGAAATGCTTGGATGAGCGTCCAATTCTTAATTTTGGCTTACATCATGATTTCAGAGGCCAGGGATAGAGCCCTGCAGCAGGCTCCCCACTCAGTAGGGAGAGCTTTTTAAGAGGACCATATTTGGAGAATGTGCATGCTTGCCAAAAGGGAAGATTTACATCATATTCCCTGGTTGGATGTGTATTAAATGGGGCAATTGCTGGCTCATATATGATACGTAAAGTTCAATAAGGGATTTCTTGTGGTAAGTTTAACTTAATGATTCTTCAGTATGGATACTGATGCATGATACTTATCTGAAGCAGGTAAGGTGGTTGATTTAAGACAGTATATGGGGAAATCAGAGTAGTCATGCTGTCTGTACTTCCACTATAACAAATAAAGGGCTCATTTTTTATAGACAAAATAGACACCAGAGAAATAACAGACCATCTTGAAGGATTTTATTCCAGAAAGCTTTAAGAAAGAGTTAAGGAACCCAAGTTAAAAAAATATTTCCTTAGACATACTTTTTGGAGGTGAATTCTGAGAACAGCTGTTAAGCAGAGAGATAAATTATAGAGAGTAAAGATAGGTAGATAGATAGATAGATTGATAGATAACTTCTTTGAATAACTGTGTCTAAAAACTTAGTATATGTAAATCATGAACACTGGAATTTCTTTCTTCCTTCTTTGTCCCTAATTTTAAAGATTTCTGCTAATACTTTTCAAAGTTAGCCACTATTTTAGTTTCTTGCAAATTTTAGTAGTACTTCTTTATGGAGAGAGAAAGAGTCCATTTCCACACAAAAGACAGTGTTATATGTACACTGTACTTTGATATATACATAAATACATTTACATACATATGGAAATACTTTCACATCAGTGTATAGAAAACTTCCTATTTTTAAGATGCATATATTAAAATGGTATGTATGTGTTATACTCAATTTAACCAAATCCTCAATAATTACATTTGACCTGTTTTCAAATATTTATTACTAGAAGGAAATAAGTTGTCTTGAATAGCCACATGCATACATTATTCCATAACTAATTACGTATTATAGGTTGGGTTCCCTGGGAAGGAGACACCAAGATGGAGTTAAAAGTGCAGGTTTTTATCGGGATTGCTCCTGGGATCCCCTGTAGAAGGTGTGGAGTGGAGGGACAAGGGTATTGCAGAGGGAGTTTTCAAGCTTCTACCTAGAATCTCCGAATACCTTTTTCTCTCCTCTTGTTATCAGAGTTGTTATTAATCAAGTTTTGTGCAAGTCAGATGAGTTAAAATTCACATTTCAGTCTAGTTTTATTACATTTTCTGTGAGTGAGGTTGAGTATCTGGAAATAGTTGGATTCATTTGTAATTATTTTGCTGTGAAATCATCCTTTTCACCTACCCTTGGCCCATATTTTCATTGGTTTCAGGTCTTTTTCTTACAGATGCCTACTAATTCTTAATATATAAATGATGATAGACTTTGTGATAAGTAATATATAACTTTTTCACTTTTCCATTTGTGTTTTTACTTTGCATGTTGAAACATTGACATGTAAGAATTTTTATTTTTATAAAATTAAATTTATCAATAGTTTTTGTGAATTTTGAAACAATTTTGAAGAGAGCTCTGATTCTTAAGTCAAAGAATGTAGTCCTTTTTTGTATTATTATGGGTTTATTTTTTTATATGCAAGGATTTGATCCTAGTATGTATGTCAACTATGGCTCAAACTACACTTCTTTTCTGGATGAATAAATTTTATTAAAATTTCATCCTTACACCATTAAGGTAAAATACATGAAATATTTAATCACATTCTGTACTGCTATTGATTATCTATAAATCCATTAGAATTGCCTCATCAAAATTTCACTATAATTCCACTGTGAAATTATCTACATTATTGGTGTTGTGAAGAATAACTAGGGTGAACACATAATTTATTATCTAAATTGGAGGATTTTTTACAGTAAAAGGAAGTCCACTAATACGTTTTCTAGGACAACAGGCATCAAGCCTTAATTGCCACGGGCTTTAGACCATTCTAGAAATAGCTTCTTTTGCTCTTTCTCTTTCTTGAAACTAGTGTATAATTTTCTTTTCCCATAATACCTTTGTCAAGTTTGGGGTATCAGATTATGCTTTCCTCATAAGTTTGGAAGTGCTTTTTACTCCCTTTATTTGCTCAAATAATTTAGAATGTAATGGTGTTGGTTTCTTCCTTATATGTTTCATAGAATTCACTAACAAAATCATCAGTGCATTGGGATGTTTATCATCACAGATACGCCCTGTGCATTGGGTTTTATTTATGGTTATATTTTGCACTTGTAAATCTTCATTAACTTTCAAAATGCAATACAAATGTTTGTTTTCTCTACTCTCAATTACATGTCTTTCTTTAGACATTTTTTCTTTGTCATTAATTGTACCGATAATTTTTGGCTTTCTTCTGACATTTCAGGTTATTTTGTGGTTATTTATATTCTATAGAGAAAGGGTTAAATTAATTAAAATGTAATGACTGTTCACTATTTCTCAGGCAGTATACTAGGTAACTTAAACCTTAACAGTAATTATTTGATAATACATTATTTTTCAGTTTCCAATTAAAAGTCATGGCTTATGAGAGTTAATTAGTAAGTTTAAGGCATAAAATTATTGTACCACCTTTCTTTTTCTGCCATCATCCTTTTTTACAGGGAGTTACTTTTTCCTTATTATATGTGATTCTGAAAAGGGTTGTTAATAGGTTTACCCATTTTACTGATATGATCATATGCCTCAAATGAAGTAGTTATATTACTTTATCACCTGATAACATAGATTGGTTCATAAGCATATAAACCAAGAGCAAAGTAGTCTCTGGAACTCATATGCATATAATAGAAGAGAAAAGCCATCTTCCCACAGGGACTACTAAATTAAAAAACTATGAAGCTATCTATGACTGCTGGAAGCAATCTTACCTAACATTCCAAAGGTGTCTTTAAACATTAAAGCACAACCTCTCAAGTCACTCAGATAGGAAAAAAAAAGAGAGAGAGAGAGAGAGAGCATGCGCCTCAGAATAGATTGACTTTATATCCTGATTTGGCCTGGGACTTTTTCGTTTTTTGCAAACCAATTAATGCTTTTTAAATTAATTTTGAGAACCTCCCTGCACCCTGAAACAGGTCTTAATAATGGATTATATGTTCACTCTTCCTAAATATTTTGTTTGTGTTTCTGGGATCTGGCTATGTTCAGAGCCAGATGTACTCCAGATTTTCTGTAATTCTGCATTCTTGCTTAAGATAGATTAATTGGATTTCTGTTAGTTATAAATATATTAATCCTAAACAATTCAGCTAAAATCTGACAGAATTGGGATTTATGCCTTTATTTATCTAATTCTAAAGGTAATGATTTTTACCTTATTCCATCTATTGAAACATAAGTTTTTTTTTTCCCCAGTGGAAACATAAGTTTTCAAGTATGCTCTTCTGATTTCCTAATTGTCTTTCAATTTGTAAAAGTTGGAAGCTTTCATAATCAAATAAATTCATGGTAGAATATGTGTTTAATACATATGATTTCTTATAATTAAATTTTCTCTTTGATTTACTTGTTTACTTGAAATTATTTAAGTATTTACTTTTATTTTTTTAAGATTTTACTTATTTGAAAGAGAGAGAATGAGAGAAAGAGAGAGAAAGCATGAAAAGTGGAGGGGTCAGAGGGAGAAACAGACTCCCTGCTGAGGAGGGAGTCCGATGCGAGACTCCATCCCGGGACTCCCAAGATCATGACCTGAGCTGAAGGCAGTCACTTAACCGACTGAGCCACCCAGGTGCCCTAAATATTTGCTTTTAAACTTTGCAGTTTGTTTTCTAAAAATAAAAATAGAATTAAAAGATAAATTTCAAAGTGTTATATATTTTGGTCCCTCAAAGCAGCTCATAAAATGAATTTTAAGTGCTAGAATAAAACTTAAATATCACTGGTCTTAATCTTTCATCTTACAAACAGGGAAAGAAAAACTCTCTGTACTTCTCTTGACTCTTATTACTGAACCCATAATTTTATTGGAGTTTAATCCAATTGTACTTGGGTTTCTTTTATTTGCATCTGAAATTCTAATACCTGATGTAAGACTCACCTTTCCAAATTTCTTCTTATCTGTTCATTCTCCATTATCTATCTAACTGTTGTAGATCTTCTCACTTGTCCCTGCAGATGTTTAAAAACACCTTACTGTATTTTGTTTGATTCCTTTTGAAAACGAAGATATAAGACAAGATAAAATCAGAGAGGGAGACAAACCATAAGAGACTTAATCATGGGAAACAAACTGAGGGTTGCTGGAAGGGAGGAGGGGTGGAGAGAGGGGGTAACTGGGTGATGGACATTAAGGAGGGCATGTGATATAATGAACAGTGGGTATTATGTAAGACTGATGAATCACAGACCTGTACCTCTGAAACCAAAAATACATTAATGTTAATTAATTGTATTTAAATAAAAGAAAATAAAATAGAACACAAAAACAACAGTATCAAAATTTATGATATCCTTTTTTTATAGGATTATAGTATTAGGTATATGATGATTAATTTTATGTGTCAATTTGACTGGGCTAAAGGGTACCCGGATGACTGGCAAAACATTATTTCTGAGTGTGTCTGTAAAGATGTCACAGCTTCAGAGATTAGCATTTGAAGTAGACTAATAAGGTCCCCCCCACCAATGCAGGAGAGCATTATTCAATTCATTGAAGGAATAGTACAAAAAGGCAGATATAGGGTGAATTTGACCTTTGCTTGAGCTGAAACATTCATCTTTTCTTGCGTTCAGACATTGGCACTTCTGGTTCTTGGGCTTTTAGACTCAAACTGGGGCCTACACCATAAGCCCCTAGATTCTCAGGCCTTCATAACTTGGACTGAATTACCCCACCAGCTTTCCTGGTTTTTCAACTTGCAGATGACAGATCATGGGAGTTCTTGGTCCTCATAACCGCATAAGCCAATTCTTGATCTCCTCTTATCTCTAAAGCTCTCTCTATGCATATCCTATTGTTTCTGTTTCTTTGGTGAACAGTTACTAATACAGAGTGTAACATTTTAAAATAAAGATTTTTAGCTGAAAGTGCAAAGGTAATAAGAAGCCTAAATTTATCAAATGCCATTACATATTTTCTGTTTATTTTAAAATTTTGATTTTGTTAATATGAATTTGTGATTCAATACTTTATGGTATCAAAGCATTGATTTCTTTTATAATCCCTAATAGAAGACTTTGTTGTAATACTGAAATTATTGACTTCCTATGAAAACAGTCATCCATCTGAGCATGTCAGACAAATTATGGACATAGCAGCATAGACAATAATTCTGATATTGTATAACCTTACCTTAAAAACACTCCAGTTTGGCGAGAAAATAGAAACTTGTCTGTATTTCAGTTACCTTGGAATGCCATCTATTTGAAGCTAGAGCCCAGTTAGAACTTGATGAAAAATTCTAGAATCACACAAGTACCAATTATTTTAGGTGATGACAGTGTTTGGAATTATTTTCAATGTAAACTCAGAGTCATCCAGGGAAACTTTGCCAAGAGCAGATCTTCCTTTTTTTTTTTTTCCAGCTCTTCCTTTTAATAAAAGACTTACAGTTCCTAGATTCTTACTAGAGTTTATGAATCATTTGCTGCTTGCTTCTAATTTCATTTATAAACTCATAATTAAGAGATTCAAATCATCCTTGTGCTTTGAGTTATTTGCATTTGTATTATTACCACCAATTCTTCCATTTTAAATATGTCTCTGTGGCCACCTGTTTTTTTTTTTTTAATCAAAGTTGATGTGGCATTTTAAGAAACAAAAACATAATAGCTTCTTCTTGCTTTCCTTTCATGTGTAATTAAAGCACATTAATGTTAATTGAAAGTTTAAAAATCAGACTACCAAAACTATCAATCTGCAGTTAAATATTGGGAAATAAGTTCCAATTCTGCTCCCACCTTTGAATCAAATAAAAGGCCCTGTTACTGCCTTTGACTCCATAAAAGCATGTCTTTGACACTTTCGCTGCACAGTGATTGTCTATAGTTTATTATTCGGGCCAGTTATTGTTCTATCATCACCATGAGTTTCAATTAAGCCAGGTGCTTAAGAACACACAAATTTAATATGTTATTTCAGTGAATGCAACACTCGACTGTAAAGATGACAAAGAACTCCCGAGCCCAAATTACCCAGGCTTTAGGTAATGTGTTCTGTATTAATAGAACAGCTCTTGTACCAATATTTTATTCTGAATCGTATAATAAAGGTAGCTGGTATCATCAACTAGTGAGTTATTGTGAATTTGAAGAGAGATTTGAAACCTCAAGCTGGAGAATAACTACAATTCCATTAAAATAAGGAATTGCATCAAAGACGATACCATCACCACTACATGAATCCAACAAAATGAAGCATTGTGCTATTTCTTCCCATTCATTCCCTGATGAATGGCATCATTGATACACACATATTTCTAGAAAATAGAAACATGTATATCACACATGATTTGGCCTAATAGATGACGTGGGCAGTTCGAAAGTCTTGTTTTAATCTCAAAACAAAATAATTAAGAACACATCACATGGGAGGGATGAGTTAGAGATGACAAGATAGTAAGATCCTGAACTTATTTCCTCCCATGGACACAGTAAACTTAAAATTACATGTGCAATAATCTCCTCCAAAAAATAGCTGAAAACTGAACGAGCACGGCCTTCACATCAAAGGATTAAAGGCAGCAAGAAAATAGGTAGGAGAAGCAGAAACACAGTCTCACCAAAATAAACAAAACAAAACAAAACAAAAAAATAAACCTACCCCACAGTCAGAAGGGATCTCAAAAATAGAGAATTTTTTCCTGAGAAAGGAGTGGTCTGTGCTGAATTCACATCAGGGACACCAACCCCTAGATCCTGCACAGTAGAGATGAGCTTCCAAAATGCCTGATTTGAAAAACAATAGATTACATCCAAGAAAATCATGGTAACCAACTTAGAGAACTTGCTCTTAAAGGAAGATCAAGTCTAAAGCAATAAAAATACCATAAACAACCTGACTTGAGACCAAACTCTTGAAAGACTCAGAAATTGATAGCCATAGGAAATTTCGAAAGTGGAGCTGAAGATACACTGAAAGCAAGAAGATTCAGATTCCTTCTTTCAATCATCTCATATTAATGAATGCTGTATCTTCTGAAAGAAAAGAGGATTAATTCTGAAGAAAGTAAATCAGAGCAATTCTAACTGAATGTTACCAGGCATATCTGAAGAGGTTGGGGTTGTACTACAAAATGCATCCCCTTTGTATGCTTCCTTGGGAAACTACTGGAGGATCTCGCTCCCCCAAGCAAAAAAGAAAACAAACAAACAAAAGGAAAACCTAAGATACAAGAAACAGAAAAGCCACCTTAAAGAGAAGAAAACGACATTTCAGGTTGATGTGAAAGGGAGATGCTAGAATCACGTTTGTTCATTAGGTCAGTCTAGAGGGAATCCAGTCACCTTTGGAGCATATAGGAGGGTGTCTGCAAGGTACAGGTGGGTCAGTATCCTGAGAGAAGGGTCATGCAACTATAGGGAATTTTGTGACAATTAGTCACAGGCACATGTGTAACTAAGCATAAAAGAAAAAACCTTGATCATAAATTTCAAGGAAACAAAAAGTTACATATGAAAGGAAATATAAACTTAGTATAATGCAATGCTTAGCTATAACTTCCATGTTCAGTCACAATAGTGTAAATATTTGTATTAGTTTCCTTTAGCCACATAATGAATTATCACCCAATTCAGAAGCTTAAAAGCATACACAGTTATTTTGCGGTTTAATAGGTTAGGAGTACAAGCAAAATGTAACTAGGTTTTCGGCTTCTGGTCTCCCAGGGTTTCAAATGATACGTGGGTGGGGCCATGTTTCTTTCTGGAACTCAGGGTCCTTTTCCAAATTTATGTAGTTGTGGCAAGATTCAGTTCCTTGTGGTTATATGACTCACAGCACTTACTTCATAATGATCATTGGCTGGAGGCCACCTTCAGCTTCTAGCAGTCATCTGCAGTTCTCTGCTATGTGGCCCTCCCCATAGGAGTTCATCTGGTGGCCGTTGGCTTCCTCGAGGCAAGCAGGAGGGTTTCTCTCTCTACTCTGCTAATAGAGACTCTTAAAGATAATATCAAGGGAGGAGCAGCCCATCCCCTTTCCCAAATTGCATGGACTAGAACTAAGTCACAGGTCCCACTCACACACACGGGGAGGGGATTAAAAAGGGCATATTACCAGGGGCTAAACATCATGGGAACCAATGTAGGTTTCTGCTTGCCACAATATTAAATAAGGATTGAAATAAAAGTTATGAAATGGCAATATTAGAAGAATAGAGGAAGGCTAAGTATATGTGGGCATGGAAGATCCCACAGATTCTGCATATTCTCAGTCTGTAATATCTAAAATGAAAACAGTAGTTGAGAAAATTACGTAGGAATATGAAGAAACATATCAGAAACAATGTATTTAATCCTTTTTTCTGCATGTATATTTGAAAAAAAGAAAATTAAAAAATTTATATATAAGTAGTATTTGAGCTAAAAAGCAGCTTTGGATTTGAGGAAAGAAAATAGATGATGGAGGGGCGCCTGGGTGGCTCAGTGGGTTAAAGCCTCTGCCTTCAACTGAGGTCATGATCTCAGAGTCCTGGGATCGAGCCCTGCATTGGGCTCTCTGCTCAACAGGGAGCCTGCTTCCCCCTCTCCCTCTGCCTGCCTCTCTGCCTACTTGTGATCTCTCTCCCTCTCTGTCAAATAAATAAAATATTTAAAAAAAAAAAAGAAAGGAAAAAAAAAGAAAGGAGATAGATGATAGAAATACTGATGGAAAGGTGAAGAGAAAGAAAGAGTTAACTTATACTTGAGTATGGGGTTATGGAAAGAAAGATGGTTAAGTATTCTAAGATAAATGGTTGTAGGAATTCGTGTAGATATCAACAGAAAATTTAATACATGTTTTTAAAGGTTTATCTCAGAATATTTTCTCCAATATATGTAACCTTCTGAAGAAATAAACAAAGATCAATAAGACCGTTTGTCACAACACCATACATAATAAAGTAGTAATTTAAGGGAAGTTTATGGAATTAATTTTTAAATAGTGATTTGATTCAATTATTCAATAAAGGGAAAATTTAAGATTCTAATTTGGCAACTGAGTGGTCTGAAAAAAATACAGGAAAAGAGAAAAAATTGTTGCAAAGGGATTAATGTTTATTTAAGAAATCGCCATCAGGGGCGCCTGGGTGGCTCAGTTGGTTGGGCGACTACCTTCGGCTCAGGTCATGATCCCGGAGTTCCGGGATCGAGTCCCATATCAGACTCCCGGCTCTGCGGGAAGTCTGCTTCTCCCACTGACCTTCTCTCCTCTCATTCTCAGTATCCCTCTCTAATAAATAAAAAATCTTTTAAAAAAAAAAAAGAAATCGCCATCAGTCATGGATACATCAATTGAAATATCCTTGTTAGGAAGTTAAATTCAGCAACTTTATCAGCAAAAATGCAAATAGGTGAATTCTCACAAATACTAATTTCCTGTGTGTGTTTTTGTGTCTACATGGGTGTTTAAAGACAGGCAAGACACAGTAACAAGTCATACCTACAAATACAAAGTTCCTGAGCTTAAAAATTTTCATTTTATGTGTTTGTAGATATGAACAAGCCATGCAAAGAGAATTTCCCCTTAAAAACAGATGGTGACAGTGTTTTCCTCTGACTATCACTTTGGACTTAGGCTCCCAACAAGTTAAGGCCCCAGTAGGAATTTAAACTAGGGGAGAAGCATCTAAAAATAAAACAAATTTAAATTAAACAAGAGGTGAAAATAAGACTTTGAGAGATCTAGGGACTGTAGACATGGCAGTAGTTTTCAGACAATAACAGACATTTGAAAAATTTGGGCAGAGGTCAATGTTCCAAAGTGATAGAATAAAATAATTACAGAATAATAAAAATTTCTCCCTCTCTCAGACAAAGTTTTGTTTCATCTTCTATCTCAAGCAAGACAGCTAATATTCTGGATATTTCATCTTCAGTTTTACTTTGCATAACAAAAATATCTATAATAGATCATGACATAAATTATACCAAAAATGCAACGTGAAATCATCTTGTGAACACGCATTTTATAAATAGCAATTAGCCTTCTTAAATCTACCCATAAAAGGGAGAAAAGGGCAATATAAAAATAGAGACTGGAAGAATTTCCTTCAATTTGCTAGTATGGTGAGGTTCAAATACTAATACATAGCTTATCAAATACTATAAATTTCCAACATCTGTGTCTTCAATAGATCATGATAAACAAAAGAGTAGAACTGAAAATAAAAGCTAAACAACAAGAACTCCCTCCCCAAACAAACAAACACAAAAATCATACATCAAATGCAGGGGCAATACGTTCTACAGAGTAAATGCCTAAGGAGTAGAAGGAAGAGCAGAGCAACCTCCAGGACGGAACTGAGCAGTCAGAGTTACGTGAGGGAATGTTAAGTACTACAGAAGTCATTCCGTCTAATAAGATGAAATGTTGTGGGCAGCAAAAACATTTTATTTCAGCCCCACATATGTATATTGTAATGGTAAATAACGAACTTCAGCAAATAGTGCATCTATTCTTATTTTACTAAGTAGCAATATTTTAATAATAGAAGGATTTTTACACTATGTTATAATTTAAATCTATATGACTCCAAAGTAGATATTTGGGTACCCGATAAGACTTCCCTTTTTGGGCGCCTGGGTGGCTCAGTTGGTTAGGCAACTGCCTTCGGCTCAAGTCATGATCCCAGAGTCCTGGGATCGAGTCCCACATCGGGCTCCCAGCTCCATGGGGAGCCTGCTTCTCCCTCTGACCTTCTCCCCTCTCATGCTCTCTCTCACTGTCTCTATCTCAAATAAATAAATAAAATCTTTAAAAAAAAAAAAAAGACTTCCCTTTGTGTGCCTTTTGGACAATTTTGCTCTGACCCCACAATTTGAATTCTGATTTTCTAGTTTTCAAGCTTGATTTAGTCTAAACTATGACTTTCAAATAGGAGTAAACCATGTTAAGAAAGAACAGTATATACTATAGTATGTATATACGCAGAAAAAGATTCCTATCAATTCCAAGAGTGTTTAGAGTTTAAAATGAAACAATCTCAGCTTGTCTGAAAAGTATCAAATGGTCAGATGTCTGACAAATTGAGTAGCATACTTTCAAATAATACTATTAGTATTTCAACACACTAAATAGAATGATACAAGTTTCAGTAAAAGATTTAAGAATATTTAAAATGGGGGCGCCTGGGTGGCTCAGTGGATTAAAGCCTCTGCCTTAGGCTCAGGTCATGATCTCAGGGTCCTGGGATCGAGCCCCACATCCACATCGGGCTCTCTGCTGGACGGGGAGCCTACTTCCCTCTCTCTCTCTCTGCCTGCCTCTCTGCCTACTTGTGATCTCTCTCTCTCTCTCTTTGTCAAATGAATAGAATCTTTAAAAAAAATTTTTTTTAAAAAGAATGTTTAAAATGACTTAGGGAAGTTGGTAGACCCATGGGTAATTTTATAATTGAATGTAAAAACTGAATTTTGTAAAAATGAATGAATTTTGTAAAAAATGACATAAAACTCCCATTACTTTCAGACTATAGAGTAATGACAGAAGTGAAATATAGAGGGGAATCTGAAGATATTTTTTCGGTAAAATGTAACTCAGAAATGGTCCATTTAGAAATTAAGTCTTTTGGACAATTGTGACCTCTCAGTACTGAAGGTCAACACTACCTTTGACTAATACAGTTTTGTGATGAATATCGTTGTGAAGAGAAAGACATGTTTTTACCAAATATTATATGAGCAATTGGTGCTTATTTACTAGCTTGTTTAACAAGTGCCCACATTTCACTGCAGGGCAGGCTTTGACATCACTATGATAGAATAACATTCATTAATATGAATGTGAATTATATGTGCATAGCCTTCAAAGATATATGTTGGTCATTTTCTACTGTTGGTAACTTCAATGGAAACAAGTCATTCTAATGCCTAGTGTTCAGATAATAACATCAGTGGTGAGTAAAACAGTAAAAGGAGTGGAAAATATCCATAACTAATAAAGTAACTGACATTTTTTATTTTTATAGCAATTAAAAAAATTCAGTTCAAATATGGAGTACTAGTTTTCTGTCAGTAACATGATATAAACAAGTATATTTAACTTCATGAGTAATTTGATACATTAAGAAAATGATGGCATTAAAAATAGATGTCATCACTGCTACTCATTCCTGAGATGCAATTATGATTGATCATCACAAGTATGCAACTGGAGTCTTGTTTGAGTCTATGGAACTTAAAATGAGCATTATTTTACTAAAATGAAAGCACTTTAGGACTTGTCAGCATGTTTTTTATTTTTACTTGATTACGGATTCTTTTATGTAAATACAACTATTTTAAACTATAAGTATACTTTCAAAAACTAAAATTAATATGCATACAAATTATATTGATACATTCTTTTCTGAAATCTAACCAATATATTGAATTTTTATATTGAAAAATGTAGTTTGCATGTCTCATGAAGCCCAACAATGTGTTAAAAATAACTATAAGCATTTCTAATTACACATTTACCTAATCCATTTAAATAACATTTGATGTTTTGTAACTAGCAATGAACATCAATCCATAAATTAAAATTGCTTAAAATTGTTTTAAAATTTAAAACAAAATGATTATTAGTAGCTAAGTCAAGGAAGCATACATTGTCATTTAAGCTAACAGTATAATAAAAATACATGTCAAATATAAAAAAACTTCTCATTTAAACCTTGAGCACATGTATTTGAAATTACAAAAATGTTAGTTTTTTAAGCTTTAGGCTAAACATGCCATTTCCTGAGTTGTATGCAAGTGTGCTGCTCTAGCTAACCAATCAATTTAAATTGACATTTTGTTAGAACACGAGTGTTTGGGGAATAAAAGATGAACATGCTTTCATCCATACTCATAAATCAATTCTATTCTTTGCATAAAACATAGAAAATCTTTTAGTTCAAGTTATTAAAATACAATCCTAACAAAGTCATTGCATTTTTCTTTTCTTGTCCAATGTAATGTTCATGAACAAGTGCACGAAGTACATACTATGAATGCTATTATAAACTTTCATATCTGCAATAGTAATCATGATAAAAATGCCATTTTCTAGAGAAGAACAGGTAATTTGCTTTTCCATTTTTTTTCTTAAGTAAGCTCCACATGGGGTGTTGGAACCCAGTGTGGGTCTTGAACTCATGAGCCTGAGGTCAAGACCTGAGCTGTGATCAAGAGTCAGATGCTTAACCAACTTAGGTGTCCCCAAGAACATGTAATTTAAAAAGAAAATATTTTGCTTATTTATTTGACACAGAGAGAGAGATCACAAATAGGCAGAGAGGCAGGCAGAGGGAGATGGGGAAGCAGGCTCCCCTCTGAGTAGAGAGCCCGATGCAGGGCCCAATCCCAGGACCCTGAGATCACGACCCAAGCTGAAGGCAGAGGCTTTAACCTACTGAGGCACCCAGGCGCCCCAAGAACATGTAACTTTTAAAAGGATATTCTTTGTTTTACAAACAAAGCAGGTGGAGGACTTACAGGAAACTTAGAATGGAGAATGGGAACCCATTTATGTTTACATGGGGTTTGTTTTCATCAATAATGAATCCAGTCTGTCCTTGTTTAAAAAAAAAATCCGAAAACTTATTATATGTGTGGAGGATATGATTTTCATTTGTCTTGATAGTGGTCATATGTGCTCCCAGAAGGGTAATGTATGCCAGATATCGGCAAACTATTTGTGTCTTGATCTTATTATTGTAAGTTTTGAACCATCTCAATGATTCATTCAGAGTACACTGCTGCTTACTGAATGACATTCTTGGGCTTAAAATGCTTTAGCTGTTTCTGTAGATAACCTTAGTTGGACTTTTTAGCAGGATGGAGTAGTGGTTTTAAAACATGTTCACAAGTTCTTTGATGATTCTTCCCCTTCAAAAAGTGAAACCCCATACTGCTTCCCTTCAGTGTGGATGGAACTTTTTCATTATGTCCAGTTAGCCAACATGCAGTAAATCATTAGGTTTTGATGTAGTGTTCAGTGACTTATTTGTTGCATGTAACCAATAGAATGTAGTAGAAGTGATTGTGACTGATGTCTAAAATTCAGATATAAAAGGCTTCACACTTCCTTCTTACTCTTTCTATTGTATTTCTTTACCTATGGTAGATAGCCTTTGTGTCTTGAGGATATCCAAGCAGACCTGTGACAGGTCCTGTGGTCTGCAGCACAACTTTATAAATAAGCCATCTTGGAAATTAAAAATCCCAGCCCCAGTTATCTTCTAGATGGTGCAGCCCAGCCACCACCTTGACTAAAGCACCATGAGAGATCCAGATCCAGAACTAGCCAGATGGACCACTTCTGGATTCTGAACTCTCAGGAACTGTGTGTGATACTGTATGTTTGTTAAGTTAGGGAATAATTTGTTACATATAAGATTATCTATTCAATCAATGATTACTGATAACAACAGGAATCCTTTCTTAACTATCAAAGTCTAATAGATTAGGAATTCTTATCTCTTTCCAATAATGAAAGGATCATAATTCATTGTTAGCTCTGGTTAACACCTTCTTAAATTATTTGATATTTTGCTATGCATTTTGCTTCTGTAGGCTTTTAAATATGACAAGATATTATTGTTCTTACTTTGGATTTTTGTTGATTTATGTAGTCAATATTTGTGAAGTCTCTCTTCCTTTTTTTCCCTCTGCAAATGTCTTTACTTCATTTGTATTCTTGAAAGATATTTATGACAGCTACAGAATTCATGGTTGACAATTATTTGCTTTTAGCATTTAAAGATAAATTCTTTCATTTTCTTTTGGCCTCCTCTTTTTTATTCTGTTAAGTTCATTATTCTAATTTTAGTTCCTTTGCAAGTAATAACATTCTACTTTTCGCCATATATTTTCTCTTTGGTTTTGGTTTTAAGTAGTTTTACTATGATATATTTAACAATAGTTTCTTTGCATTTATCTTTTTTTTTAAGATTTTATTTATTTATTTATTTATTTGAGAGAAAGAGAGCATGAGCAGGGGGAGGGGCATAGAAAGAAGGACAAGTTGGTTCCCTGGCTGGGCTCCTTCCCAGGACCCTGAGGTCATGACCTGAGCTGAACAACCAAAGCCACCCAAGCACCCCTCTTTGCATTTATATTACATGAGTTCTCAAGATTCATTATTATTAAGCATTTTTTTTCTTCAAACATTACTTTGGTCTCACTCACACTCTTTCCCTGTCTCCGTATTTAAGTCACTATTTTATTTTATCGTACTTACCTTGTAGTTTGTGAATTGTCATTTCAACTGTTATATACATTATAAAATCCATTCATGGAATTTTCAATTATATTTTTCTCTTAAGTCAAAAATTATCATTTTACTTATTTTAAGGTGTCTTTGATTACTTTTTTATGTAAGCACATTTACCAATTTTTAAAGTAAATGATGTTTCTGTTTTAAAAATTTATTTATACTGTCAGAAAGACATTCACTAATATGTCTTTTTTAAATTTTTATGTTTAATGTTTAATTCCCTAACCTGTCTGCAATGTACCTGTTTTATATATGATGTAAAGTAGTGGATCCATTTCATCCTTTTATATGGATAATTATATTTCACCTTTCCTTACTATAAATCTGTTCCTTTCCTTTCTGGTCTGGCTTGTGAGATCTGTTATGTATCAACGTTTCTTCTATGCATGTGTCTGTTTCTGAGCTCACGGTTTCATTGATCATTTACTCTATATCATTTTGGAAAAATACAGTATCAGTTATTATGGACCCTGACATCCTGGAGCTAAAATTCCCACCTTTTATTATTCTCATTCAGAGGGGTTTTCCTTATTTTTGGCCCTAACTTCATATACACTTTAAAATTATTTTGATAATATAGGTTAATTTGGAGACAATTTCAGTCCATTAATTCTTATTTTCATCAACATGGCATATAAGTCCATTTATTTGGATCTTCTTTAATGCTTTTGCAATTTATTTCCATTTTTTAATCTTTATAAAATGTGAAATAAAAATCATTTTTCTCATTGTAAAGTAGACCTAGATACATCTGCAGTAATATTTCCTTGTTATATTTTGAAGAATTTCCTTTTATTCCTCAGAGGTATTCTTATTTTGAGTCTGGGAAATCACATACCTCAGTAGGTATTGACGACTCTCACAACAGCGAGGAGAAAGGGCCAAACTCTACTCTTGTCTATCTCAGACCAGATGAGTTCAAGTAGTGTAGACAGTCCTTCTAGGGGGAAAACGGTTTCAGGCACTAGAAAGACAGTTTTTTATTTTTTTAATTTTTGTTGTGCTTGTGTATTTCTTTAAATTTCACTGAGCAATTCTGCAAGTCGGGACATCAGCTTCAGCACCTAGGAGAAAAGCAGCATGGGCTGCAGGTTTTCCTTAAATTGTATTGCTAATCTGAATCTAGAAGGTAAGCGTGAACAACTGCTTCCCGAAAGGCAGGCACAATTGTCACCTGTATCTTTTTCATGAATCTCCACAAAGTTCTGTGCTTTCCTGCTATTAAGCTCATGAACTCAAGGCTGAAAATATTTCCACTAAAGAGTAGAAGATTAATGCGCAAGAATGGTTGGTATGCATTACTATCATTAATGCAGTTGGTAATTTTTCAGGTGTACAAGTCATTGTTTTAAGACTTTTTGTTGTTTGTAAACTGCTGAGAACCATTTAGAGTTTCTTTAGTTTATGAAGGATTTATTATAAGGTTACAGGTTAGTGTAAATTTTAATTGTAGGACTAAAAATGAAGAAAATTAAAATGCTTTAGGTTAAAATCAGATTTTAAATCAAGAGATTTAAACTTGTATAAGAGATCAAATTTGTAATTTTCTAATATTCCCTAGAAATTATTGTGATGTTTGTTTCTCTCAATATTTGTTTTCCATCATTGCTGCTAGGACATACACCTCGTCATATTTGAGTTATTGTTTTTATGTATTTTTGAAAATCTGCGATTGTTTATCTTTCAGTAAGTTTAAACATACTATATGCTTATTAAGCATCTGTACTTCCTCTTATATAAGCTATGTATTGGTAAACGTTTCTGTTTTTTAGATTTTATTTATTATTTGATTGAGAGAGAGAGAGTACAAGCAGGGGGAGGAGCAGAGGGAGAGGGACAAGGAGGCTCCATGCTGAGCAAAGAGCCAACTCCCAGAGATCACGACCCAAGCCAAAACCAAAAGCAGGGAGGCTCAGCGGACTGAGCCACCCAGGCACCCCTGTATTGGTAACTTTTGCCAAATTTTTTGGTTTATTGTTTTTAACAAAATATTTTAAATTATTTGGAACCAAACTATAAGAAGTAGTTTCCTCTATCCCTTTTGAAGATGTGAATTTAGTGCTTTCAGTCTTCTGCCTTTAGTCTGTGGTGGGAGGCCTAACATCATTTTCTGAACTCTTACTGTTCCCCATTTGTCCTTTTCATTCATTTAATCGAAATGGTTTAAGAATTATTTGGATATAATATCAGCATTTATTTTTCTATTGCATTTCACTTACCTATACATTTTTAAGCATCTATAAATATTTTGAGGGAAACTCTGTTAAAATTTGCTATTATAAAAAGTAAAATTTAGTTCCTGTAATAAAAACTTTGTACTCCAGTAGCGGGAGCCGCCATGCAAAAATATAATTGCAATTAACAATTATGGTTGCTTTATTTCTGCAGGGTAGTTTTTTTCTTTAATTACTAACTTTTTCTCTATCAACATCTTTAATTTAAAAAGCCTATTGGTGATTTGTAGAAACTTATATTTAATAAGCGGTAAGTGCTTGGTTATATATTTACTGCCAGTATTTCTTTATTATCCTTATAATTTGTAAAAACTTAACTGGGAATAGCATTTTGAAAATTTTCTCTTCAAACTTCTCAACTGACATCATTTTAATTTGGGTCTTGTATGAATTTCTCCTCTCCTTGCTTTGAAACTTTTCAAATATTTTTGAAAAACATAGTAATAGTTTTACATTAATGCATTCTGAAATTTCAGATTTGCTCTTCCTTATTGTTTGGTTTTACATGTGTTGGTTTTTTTCCACTTATATCTAAAACATGTTTATTTTATTTTGCTTTTGATCACTGCTTTATTCTTATCATCTTTTCTTTATTGGAACACTGAGCATTTATTGATGGGTTCAGACGAATTACCTTCTGTTTGTTACTGTGTCTCTATTTTTTATCTGGTTCATTTCCCATGCATTCTAGAGGCTTTTCCTTAATTTTTTTTACTTGTGCCTTAAATTCTATTGCCTTCACTGTTTGTCCCTGTTTTATACAAACAATGGAGTTTTTTGTGCCCATAGCAATTTTGGCCCAGTTGCATTATATTCGCATTTAATCTTTGCCTTTCTGTAGTAGTCTTATGTTTAATATGGACAATTGCCTTCTTGAAGATTTTGTAAAAATGAATAAAATGTCTTGTTTGTTTTCTCACAACTGTCTATTTATAGGACGGACATACGTCCCATGAACTTCTTGTCATCCTGTTTTGTTTCAGTAGTAGAAGTCAGATTGTGGTTTACATTTCATTTGTGGTTTACCCCTTGGGTTTGGACCACAGAAATATGACCTACATTTATTCCTACCCACGTGTTTCAGGTAATGAACTATCCTAGCTTCTTCCCTGATAATGCTCTATTATGGGATTTTCTTTTTAATAATCATCCCCAATGACTATTTTTTTCGAAAATTCAGAGGTTATTATTGAAAAGAGTTCATGTTCAAGTCCAAGCTACCTTCTGAAGTTAATTTCCACTATTCCCAATTTTTGTTGTCCTTCCATTCAATTTTCCTTTCTATTCAAATTTGAAACTCTTGACATATTTTTATTGTACCTCTTTTTAATGCTATTCCTTCTCTTCAAGTTCTAACTAAAATTCCATAGCAAACTGTTACTCTGATGTGTTATCTATCATCTTTAATCATTTTTTGTGCTATTTTCTATCAGTTTATGTTTCTATTATATCTCTTTAACTTGTCTTATGTCTTATCAAGACCAAAGTTATCATCTTGGTTGTTACCACATCTTTGCAAAACAGTCAAAACAGTTCACAAAGCACTAGAGCCATACTTACCAAGAGGATGAAATTTTATTTTGTATTGGTATTGGTAACGTTTGCCAAATGTTTTGGTTCATTGTTTTTCCTTCCTCCATTTCTTCCTCCATTAAATGCTAGATTGTGATAGTCTATACTGAGTTTCTATGATTTAGAAAGCCTATAAAGTACACTCAGGCAAATTAAATATATTTTTTAAAGATATTCATAGGAAACATATTAACTTCATTTAACAAGCAGAAATCCAAAATGTTATAAATCCTTATCAGAAAACTGGCTAGTTATATGTATATTAATTACACAATGATTTCCCCACTCTGAAAATAATATGCGTTAATGGACTTGCTCACCTCGCTCTTATTTATTTATTTATTTATTTATTGAATTAGAAAACACGCATTTTAACTCTAGTAAAACTTAAAAATGAGTTAGTCCATGAATTGTCAGAAAATTATGAAATTAAGGCAGTTTTTTATCTTGTTCTCAAGTGTCAGTTACTTTTGGCATATCAACATGAAGTCCTTATTTATTTATTCATCTATTTATTTTTAAAGATTTTATTTATTTGTCAGAGAGAGAGAGAAAGCAAGCACAAGCAGGGGGAGAGGCAGGCAGGGGGAGAAGCAGGCTCCCCACTGAGCAAGAAGTTAGATATGGGACTCAGTCCCAGGACCCTGGAATCACCACCGGAGCTGAAGGCAGAGCTTAACCGTCTGAGCCATCCAAGCGTCCCTGAAGACCTTTAAAAAAAAAAAATCCAAAATAATATACACGAGGATTACTACTAATTGTAACACCTTCCTGGGGCTCTTTGACTTTTATGTTTGTTATCATAAGCCAACTACGATCTTGCCCACTTTTATTTCTTTTGACACTTTGTCATGTGCAGCATATTTCAAAATGTAAATATTCCTTCCTGTCCTGGAAAAGTTGTACACTAAATACGACTGTTTTGACCTTTTCAATATCCTCCGTTTTGACTGGTTGTCTGTTCTAATCACAGGTTCCTAGGGTGGTAAACAGGGAAAGTTGGGCATGGCAAGCGAATCAAATTACAGAATACTAAAAAGGTCATAGTAGGATGCCTTTAATTTCACAGAACATAAGAGATAGGGAAAAAAAGATAATGTTTGAAAAATGAGTAAGTGTGATTTTATGTGTGTTTTTAACAAATAACTAGTCAAAGCCAATGATAAACTTTCTTTTGTTTAGCCCAATTTTTAAATTATTTTTGGAATACATCTGAAAAGTCAGTAAGCATACTCTTACTGCAAATTTAATATAATTAATTCTGTTTTTCCTTGAATTAACAATGTATCAAATCCTCTTGAGTAGGAAACCTTTATGGTGTTAGTGCAGATAATATTTAACAAATAACACCTATGTAATAGTGTGACTTTCCCTCTTATTTTCATAGCTTAAAATATTGAATAATAGATCTAGATGGAAGATGAACTTTACTTAGTTTATTCTGCCTCACGGAAAATTTTCACAATTGGATTTATTTTCCCCTTTGCTTCAGGAGACTCAGAGAACTGATCTTTCATTGTGCTGTTTGTTTCATTGATGAATAGTTTCTCCAATGTTAAATGCACTTAAACAAAAATCAATTGTGCACATCAATCAGAGATGAAGCTTTTTCAAAACATACATAGGGATTTTGGCTGAATGTTTCCAGTAAAGTGATTTTAAGCATTATACAGGTATAAACTAATGTGTCTGTCTGTGTTGCAAGTAGTTACGTAAAAATGAGAACTCTGCTTGTCTTTTCAAACTATGGCAAAATGGAATAAAATCTGTGACTTGTCGATTATGAAAAATGTTCCCTAATTTTTACAATAAAATTGTGAAAGATACAGTTGCTTAATTTTAACCAATAAGCTCACAGCTCAGCACATCACCTTCTTTCAGGGATATATGTTGATGGGGGAGCCATCATTTCAAGTACTGTTAGTGCCCATGCAGAAATTCAAAGGCAAGGGCACCTGGGTGGCTCAATGGGTTAAAGCCCCTGCCTTCAACTCAGGTCATGATCTCAGGGTCCTGGGACCGAGCCCCGCATCAGGCTCTCTGTTCTGCAAAGAGCCTGCTTTCCCCCCCTCTCTCTCTCTGCCTTCCTCTCTGCCTACTTGTGATCTATAAATAAGTAAATTTATTTATTTAAATAAATAAATAATTTTTAAAAAATAAACAAATAAATTTATTTTTATTTATTTATAAATAGATAAATATAAATAAATAAAGAATCTTTAAATAAATAAATAATCTTTAAAAAAAAGGGAATTCAAAGAGGACTAGACGAAGACGTATGTGTGTCCCTTTACTTTCAACTCCCTGGCTAAAACTAGTCAATGTACCTGCCCATGTGTAAGGGAGCCAGGAAGTGAAATCCTGTCATGTGGATAGAGACAAGGAGCTATAAATATTGTGTTAGCTGTGTTAATAATTATCTAAAGGAGTAATAAAAACTTGGAATAATATAGCTCTATATTTTAAATCTTTTTTATTTTAGTTATAGTTGGTACACTAATTTTCACTAGTTTTAGGTATACAACATAGTGATTCAACTTCTTTATACATTATGCTGTGCTCACCACAAGTGTAGCTACCAGCTGTCAGCATACAACACTATTAGAGTACCACTGACTTTATTCTCCAGACTGTGCCTTTTCTTCCTGTGACTTCTTCATTCCATAACTCAAAGCCTGTATCTCCCACTCCCTCCACTCATTTTGCCCTTCCTGCATTCCACTCCCCTCTGGCAACCATTAATTTGTTCTCTGTATTTGTAAATCTGATTCTGCTTTTTGTTTGTTTATTCATTTGCTTTTTTTAGATTCCACATATGAGTGAAATCATATGCTTGAGTATTCATTTTTCTGTACATCCTCTGCAATACTTGTTATTTCTTGTCTTTGATTCTATCCATTCCAATGGCTAGAGTGTAAGATGAGATACCTCTCTGTGGTTTTGGTTTGCATTTCCCTGATGATTAGTAATATTGAGCATCTTTCCTTGTGTCTGTTAGCCATCTGTGTCTTCTTTGAAAAAAAATCTGTTCAAACCCTCTGCCCCTTTTTAAATTGGATTGTTTGTTTTTCTGGTGTGGAATTGCATAAGTTTTTTAGAGCATTTTGGGTATTAACACATCATCAGATATATCATTTACAAATATCTTTTTCCATTCAGAAGATTCCCTCTTTGTTTTATTGATAATTTCCTTTACTGTGAGAAAGATTTTATTTCGATGCAATCCCAATTGTTTGTTTTTGTTTTTGTTTCCCTCGCCTTATCAGATACATCCAGAAAAATGTTGCTATGGCCAATGCCAGAGAAATTACTGCCTGTGTTCCCTTCTAGAATTTTTATGGTTTCAGGTCTTCCATTAGATCTTTAATCCGTTTTGAGTTTATTTTTGTGTTTAGTGTTAGAAAGTGGTCCAGTTTCATTCTTTTATATGTAGCTGTCCTGTTTTCCCTTCATTTATTGATACCTTTCTCCATTGTATAATCTTACTTTGTCATACATTAATTGATCATGTAAGTGTGGGTTTATTTCTGGGCTCTCTATCTTGTTCTATCTATGTCTGTTTCTGTGCTGGTACCACACTGTTTTGATTTTTTATAGCTTCATAGTATATCTTGAAATCTGGGATTGATATCTTCAGCTTTGATCTTCTTTCTCAAGATTGCTTTGGCTATTCGGGGTCTTTTGTAGTTCTATACGATCTTAGTATTATTTGTTCTAGATCTGTGAAAAATGTTATTTTGGTAGACACTGCATTGAATCTAGTTTGCCTAGATGGTGTGGATATTTTAACAATATTACTTCTTCCAATCCATGAGCATGGAATATCTTTCCACTTATTTGAGTCATCATCAAATTCTTTCATCAGTGTTTCATAGTTTTCAGAGTACAGATGTTTCACCTCTTTGGTTAACTTTATTCCATGGTATTTTATTCTTTTTGATACAATTGCAATTGGAATTGTTTTCTTAATTTCTCTTACTGCTACTTTATTATTAATGTATAGAAATGCCACCGATTTCTGGGTATTAATTTTATATTTAGCAACTTCAGTGAATTCATTTATTACATCCCATATTTTTTTGGTGGAGTCTTTAGTTTGGTGGAGTCTTTAGTTTCTATGTATAGTGTCATGTCATGTCAAATGTAAATATACATACCATAGTTAAGTGTAGATTGACTTTTATTTATCCTGACCATTAGATCCAGATTTGTTTTAAAATTTACATTATTTTCTGAGGGGGGGGCAAGATGGCGGAGAAGTAAGAGATCCTGCAGCAACCGGTCCCCAAAAGTGAGCTGGAAATCTACCAGAACACGCTGAACACCCATGAAATCACCCTGAGGAAAAAGATTTCTAACCCCGGGATCTCTTCGAG
>CM052808.1:42721554-42836481 GCA_028533885.1 Nasua narica
ATTCTTCATATCAGAGAGATCATATGATAATTGTCTTTCTCTGATTGACTTATTTTGCTTAGCATAATACCCTCTAGTTCCATCCATGTCATTGCAAATGGCAAGATTTCGTTTCTCTGGATGGCTGCATAGTATTCCATTGTATATAAATACCGCTTTTCCTTTATCCATTCATCTGTTGATGGACATCTAGGTTCTTTCCATAGTTTGGCTATTGTGGACATTGCTGCTATAACCATTTGAGTGCATGTGCCCCTTCGGATCACTACATTTGTATCTTTAGGGTAAATACCCAGTAGTGCGATTGCTGGGTCATAGGGTAGCTCTATTTTCAACTTTTTGAGGAACCTCCATACTCTTTTCCAGAGTGGCAGCATCAGTTTGCATTCCCACCAACAGGAGGGTTCCCCTTTCTCCGATCCTTGCAAACACTTGTTGTTTCTTGTGTTGTTATTTTACCCATTGTGACGGGTTTGAGGTGTTATCTCACCATAGTTTTGATTTGCATTTCCCTGATAAGTGCTATTGAGCATCTTTCCATGTCTGTTGGCCATCTGTATGTCTTCCTTGAAAAAAATGTCTATTCATGTCTTCTGCCCATTTTTTAATGGGATTATTCAGGTTTTGGGTGTAGAGTTTTATAAGTTCTTTATGTATTTTGGATACTAACCCTTTATTCGATATGTCATTTGCAAATATCTTCTCCCATTCTGTATGTTGCCTTTTAGTTTTATTGATTGTTTCCTTTGCTGTGCAGAAGCTTTTTATTTTGATGTGATCCCAATAGTTTATTTTTCCTTGTGTTTCCCTTGCCTCCAGAGACATATCTGGAAAGCAGCTGCTATGACTGATGTCAGAGAGGTTACTGCCTATGTTCTCCTCTAGGATTTTATGGTTTCAGATCCCACATTTAGGCCTTTCATCCGTTCTGAATTTATTTTTGTGTAAGGTGTAAGAAAGTGGCCCAGTTTCATTTTGCATTTTGCTGTCTAGTTTTCCCAACACCATTTGTTAAAGACACTGTCTTTTTTCTCTGGATATTCTTCTCTGCTTTGTTCAAGATTAATTGTGACTTTATTAATTGTGATATTTAATTGTGATATTAATTGTGATATTTAATTGTGATATAATTGTGACTTTATTTCTGGGTCATCTGTTCTGTTCCATTGATCTATGTGTCTGTGTGTACCATATAGTTTTGATTACTACAACTTTGTAATATAACTTAAAGTCCAGAATTGTGATGCCTCCAGGCTTGTTTTTCTTTTTCAAGATTACTTTGGCTACTTGGTGACTTTAGTGTTTCTGTACAAATTTTAGGATTGTTTGTTCTAGCCCTGTGAGAAATGCTATTCATGTTTTCATAGAGACTGCATTAAATATCTAGAGTGCTTTGGGTAGTACAGACATTTTAACAGTACTTATTCTTCCAATTTGTGAGAATGAAATATCTTTCTTTCTTTCTTTCTCTCTTTCTTTCTTTCTTTCTTTCTTTCGTTCTCTTTCTTTTTTTAGATTATGACACAGAGAGAGAGAGCACAAGCAGGGGGAGTGGGAGAAGGAGAAGCAGACTCCTCACTGAGCAGGGAGCCTGATGCAGATCATAGGACCCTGAAATCATGACCTGAGCTGAAAGCAGATGCTTAGCTGACTGAGCCAACCAGGCACTCCTGTCTTCTAATTTATTTGTGTCATCTTCAGTTTCTTTTGTCAGTATTTTTTAGAGTATATGTCTTTCACGTCTTTGGTTAGGTTTATTCCTAGGTGTCTTACTGTTTTTTGGTGTAATTGTAAATGGGATTGATTCCTTAATTTCTCTTTCTGCTGCTTCATTATTGATGCATAGAAATGCAACAGATTTCTGTACATTGATTTTGTATCTTGAAACTTTATTGAGTTTTTTAAATCAGTTCTAGCTGTTTTTTTTTTTGGTATAGTCTTTTTGGGTTTTCTATGTATAATATCTTGTCATCTGCAAATAGTGAAAATTTGACTTCTTCCTTGCTTATTTGGGTGCCTTTTATTTCTTTTGGTTGTCTGACTGCTATGTCTTGGACTTCCAGTTCTATGCTGAGTAAAGTGGTGAGAGTGGACAGTTTTCCTCATTTAGGATCATATTCCCTGTGATCTTTTCATATATGGCCTTTATTATGTTGAAGTATGTCCCTCTGAACATTCTTTGATGGGGTTTTAAAGATGAAACATTTTTAAAGATGAAACAAAGGAACATTATATGACAATGCTAAAGGCCATACAATACTGCAGAATAAAAGCTTTGAAGGGAGTGTTAATTGGAATGGCAAAGAAAACTAAGGAAGGCAAAAACTAATTTCCCAAGTTGGAGGGGTAGCCAAGAGCCTGAAGTTAATGCACCCATGTGGGTAGACTTGGAATCTCAAGTTAATCAGGCAACCGTTTACCTCCCTTAAGATGTAGAATTCTATAATTTAAAAGTACTGAGCCCTGGGTGGCTCAGTCAGTTAAGCATCCAACACTTGATTTTTGGCTCAGGTCATGATATCAGGGACATAAGATCCACCCATGTCAGGTGGCTTCTCTCCCTCTCTCTCTGGCCCTCCCCCACACTTGAACTCTCTCTTTAAAAACAAATAAACAAAAAAGTACAGATATCTATATTCTCAACCACTGACTTAATTCAAGTATAAAATAAAGAAAATAATAACTATAATATTTCCTCTAAAGGAAAAACAATTTCCCTGAATTTAATACATAAGAGAATCATTTTTAAAAGTATTTAAATAGTGTACCTAACTATGGGCCACATTAGCTAAATTTAGTCTTTCTAAAATAACTGGATATATTAAATTAAATTAAGTTCACATTAAATCCAATGTGAACTTTTATTTTTATGATTAAAAGTGACCAAAATAAAATCATATCATTATGTGTAAAGTTTTAAGCAAACACTTCAATTTTTTTACCCTGTTAGCTATTTCAGATATGACCCAATGCTTACACTTCATTTTTTTCTAATGAAATACTTTTTAAAAATATTATTTAAATAGATTATTATTTCACATTATTTTGTACTAGAGTGCATTTTATAGACAAAATACTCATGTTTTTATAACAAAGATTACCCAAAACTATGTGTTTATTGCATGATATAGTCTCCATACTCAATCAGATGGGAGAAAAAATAAAATGGGAACTAATGAAATAGCACTGGTGTCATCTCTCTGTAGGAACAGTGGACTTTTAACCTTGCCACTTACAAATAGTTGATGACAAGGTTTGTCAGATAAGAATGTTGTCCTAAGTTATCTTTTCCACTCAAATATCCATCAAAATCCAATTGTGTTAGGTTGACTGGAAAGATATGCTGAGTTACTCCTTTAGAACAAGAGTTAAGTGTTCAGAGAGAAAACAATATAATAGAGTGCATATATGCCTGCCAAATGTAAACACGTTATAGTGTTAAATCTGATACATTATTAGTTTTATCATATTGGGAATGCCTGTGATATGGCTTTAATAGAACAAAATGCTGAGCTTTTCTCTCTTAGTTCTACGTATTTAACAATCTGGCTTTATAATCAAAGAAAATTAATTTATAAAAAACAAGCTTGGGATAAGCATAATTAATTTTATCCCACAAAGTTAAGACTTATTTTGATTCTGATTCAGGTATAGTTACCTCTTGAACTCCTCATTTAAAAAAAAAAAAACTGTTATATGCAAACAATGAATCACGGAACACTACATCAAAAACTAATGAAGTACTGTGTGGTTACTAACACAACATAATAAAAATAGAAAAAATAAAAATAAATTTAAAAACTGTTCCATATCTAAGATCCAGTACTTCAAGTTACCCTTTTCTGACAAAAATCTGACCTTCTCAGATTTTACGCTGTTAATCTATTGTATTTGTTCATCATTATATTTAATATCCTTTTTTCTTATCTTTTATATTTTAAAGATCTTCATTAACTTAATTTATATTTTTCAGTACTCTGTTATTCATTCTAGTGCAAAATCTGTGTTTATCACACTTTCTGATTGTTTTCTTTTGATTTGACTTTTCTGTATTAAAATGTATTTGACATGTAACACTATAATTTTAGGTGTATAACATGTTGTTTTAATACATTTATATATTATAATATGATTGCTTTTGTAGTAGTGATAGCTAATAGCTGTATCACATCACATAATTATCATTTCATTTTGTGGTTGGGATAGTTCAAAATTTAGTTTCTAGCTTTTTAATTTTGGCCTGTGACTGAAAATTTTCGTTCAAATGAAGCTGACTGATGGAATTCACTCAAGAATTATGGAATACTGATATTTGTGTTTATTAGTTTAATGACATCTATGCTGAGAGAGCTGCATATAGACAGGTGTGTTTTTTTACTGATACTTTTCATAGAATTAGCATAGTTCCTTGGTACATAATAAATACTCAGTAAACATTCACTGAACAAATGAAGGTATGAACAAATGACTGAGTGAATGAAAATTTATAAGCATGTTAAGTAGATATTTTCAAGAAGTAATTTAGTGATTTTTCTTTTCTACTCTTTTATATAGTAGTACATTTTTAAAGATATTTTAGTATAGCATAATAGAAGCAACTTTGAATAAAGATCACATTGAAACTATTTCCAATGACATTTTATTTCACAAAGGAGAATAGAGAGGATTTCATTATAAATATAATCTCTGTAGATTAAAATTTATTGCATGGATTTTAAAATTATGTCACAATGACATTTAATACATTGATATGTTGGAATTAAAAAGGGATTTATTTTCTAAATTTTAAAAAATCTTTTTCTGGCAATGTGTCTACATCTAAATATCTGATTTCACTTTTCTCTAGAATATACATCTATAGTTTCAAAACATTGCATGTATTTCTGGATCTATATAGAACAGGCAAGTTGGTTTCCCATTTAAGTGACATTCTTTTAAAATCATGTGTGCCATGCCCACAACTCACCTCTGAGATATTATTTATGACTATATCATCATGTGTGTTGCTACGTGAATCTCCTCTGATGGCCACAGATAACAAAATAGGGTTAGCTAAGACACTAAAATGTAGTCAATCTATAAATAGGCTGACTATCAACCCATAGATTGGTATAGCAAAATAATTCCATCCAAGATAAATTCCTTACATTAATGACTAAGCAACTGATCTCATGATTTCTTTATCATGCTAGATTGTATTGTTCTATGATACCTAATCTTGGTGTCATAAAATCACAACAATGAATTTTTTGCTCATGGTACATGTCCGTTGTGGTTGACTACTCATTTGCTCCATTTCTACTTCAGTTTGGGAGATAGAATGATAGAATAAAGCCTCTATTCAAACAATGCCAGTCTCTTGGCAGAGGGAAAAAAGATATGTTGAACAATCTTCTGACTTAAACCAGCATCTGCTTCAAAGTGATAATTGGAAGGAACTGATACACTGCACTTTTCACATTACGTTGGCCAAACAAGTGGTACGGCATAGTGTGGTCGAGAGAGCTGGTATGTGCAATTTTCCTACTGAGAAACCCACAGAAGGGACATGGTAGGTTGTGACAGTGAATATTTTTTAAAAAGATTTTATTCATTTATTTGACAGAGAGAGAGCACAAGCAGGGTGAGTGGTAGGCAGAGGGAGAAGCAGGCTCCCCGTTGAGCAAGGAGCCTGATGTGGGGCTCAATCCCAGGGATTGATGACTTGAGGATGACTGGGATCATGACTTGAGCTGGAGGCAGACGCTTAATGACGGAGCCGCCCAGGTGCCCCTGTGACAATGAATATTTAGAACAGCAGTACAGTTAACCACACTGTCTTGTCGGGGGTTTAAACTAGAGTGAGTCAATGGTAGCAGAAGACTAAGAAACAGAAGTAGAAAACAGCCAAGCCACTTATAATGACAGAGTACTAAAGAAGGAAGCAAGGCATGCCTAGGCCAAGAAAATAGCATACCTCAGGAGCCAGAGAACAATCTATTTTCTCTTCTTACAAATAAATAGGAACCCTTACTCTGCTCTCATTGAAGCTACAATCTTTGAACTGTAAAAACATTTTATGTTTTTACTTCAATCATTAAAGTGAGCCTCTTACTATACTTTTAGTGTCCATTTCTTCTAACATGAAAGAGCTTATCTTATAAGAAAATGCTAGGTAGGTTTTATTTCCTTTTCTTCTATTTTTTAATAAAAATAATTAGAAGGAATTGTAAATATTTTGATCACTTAAATGAATTTGATTTTTAAAATTTTGATAAGTATATGTAATTTATAATTTTAGTCAACTAAAGAAAATTTCAAACTTAAAATAGTTTGATGAGAGAAGCCAAAGAGAAAACTACTGATGGATTACATTGGGAAGCTAAAACATAAAATCTGATCATAAACAAGTTTCTAATTATGAATGTTCAGGCATTATGTTAATATAAAACTTATGTAAACTTACGTAAAAGATTTGTATGTGGGCTGCCTGGCTGGCTCAGTCAGTAGAATATGTGACTCTTGGTCTCAGGGTCCTGAGCTGAAGCCCCACATTGGGTGTAGTGCCTACCTTAAAAATAAAAAAAAGTTAAAAAAAAGAGATTTGTGTTGGGGGGTAAGGGAGAGGAGAAGGTCGCTTATTTAAAAAGCAAATAGACAGGGTTCCTGGGTGGCTCAGTCAGTTAAGTGTCTGACTCTTGGCTTTGGCTCAGGTCATGATCTCAGGGTGGTAAGATCGAGCCCTTGGGCTCTGTGCTGGGCATGAACCATGCTTGAAATTCTCTGTCTTCCTTACCCTCTGGTCCTCCCCCAGTTGGCATGGGGACACTCTTTCTCTCTCAAATAAATAAATAAAATCTTTAAAGATAAATAAATAAATAAACAGATCACCTTCTATAGCTTTATGTATATTGTAAATTGTAATAACCAAAATAAACTTATAAAACAAGAATATTTTTATTTCTATTATTTTAATTATTGCTACTTTTCTTTTTACAACACACTGACTTAGAAACAAAAATCTCAACATCTACATTTTCCACTTTTTGTGTCATTTCTAACTTCCCAGTATTTGCAATGTATTTTTTTTTAAAGATTTTATTTATTCATTTAACAGAGAGAGAACACAAGCAGGCAGAGAGGCAGGCAGAGGCAGAGAGAGAGGAGCAGGCTCCCTGCCGAGCAAGGAGCCCGATGCGGGACTCGATCCCAGGATGATGGGATCATGACCTGAGCCAAAGGCAGCTGCTCAACCAACTGAGCCACCCAGGTGTCCCAGTATTTGCAATGTATTATAATATTCCCATATTGATGCATTTTTACCAATCATTGTTGTATAGATTATACATATAAAAAATAAAAATCATGATGAATAATAGCCTGAATTTTATCTGAAGTAGTGACATGGAGATTTATGTTTACTTAAAAGCTTAGCATTTTTATATGATATTTTATATAGTTGGATGTATGGGATCATATAATTTTCTAAAATAAATAGTTAAATCATATGATGCAATAGAGTTATAGCAAAATAATCTTACTTTTTCCCGAGACAGAGTAAAATTATCTCTCCTTTTCCTCAAAAACATGTGGTGTTAATGGTAAAATGACCAGTATTAGCTGATAGCCTTGTAGTGGGTTCATTTATGAAACGTAACCTTAGATTTGATTTTTTCCTTTTTATGTACTCATGCAACTACAACAGGCACATTGAGCATAAACATCATTAAGAGCACATGTCGGGGCGCCTGGGTGGCTCAGTGGTTAAGCCTCTGCCTTCGGTTCAGGTCGTGGTCCCAGGGTCCTGGGATCGAGCCCCACATCTGGCTCTCTGCTCAGCAGGGAGCCTGCTTCCCCCTCTCTCTCTGCCTGCCTCTCTGCCTACTTGTGATCTCACTCTGTCAAATAAATAAATAAAATCTAAAAAAAAAAAAAAAAAGAGCACATGTCTACACTGAGATTATGCTTAGTTCACTGGAGAAATAGTCCCAGCACCATGATCTATCAAAAAAGTTACTCCAGGGGCTCCTGGGTGGCTCAGTGGGTTAAGCCTCTGCCTTCAGCTCAGGTCATGATCTCAGGGTCCTGGGATCAAGCCCCGCAACAGGCTCTCTGCTCAGCGGGGAGCCTGCTTCCTCCTCTCTCTCTCTGCCTGCCTTTCTGCCTACTTGTAATCTCTCTCTGTCAAATAAATAAATAAAATCTTAAAAAAAAAGTTACTCTAAATACTATGATACGCACTATTTTACTGTCACTTATTTGTGTGCCTTTGGGCATATTTAATAAAACATAAGCGCATACTGAATGAAGCTAAATAAAAATGGAAATCAAATTTTTTATAGAATTTATCTAAAATCACTCAGAAAATAATTCTCACTTTTTGTGCCATAAAATCAGTAGTAAATTGAAAACATTATCTGTAAACAAAGACGGGGGAAAAAAGTTTGAGGTGGATTGGAGAGAGGAAAATATAAAAGCTGAAGAAGGGAAAGCGAGTAAGAGAAAATAATCTGTGCTGGTATCTTTTTTGTTTCATGCGCAGGAAGACAGGGGAGACAGAAAGAGAGAAAAAACTTGAAAAAAGTGGCAACTAGTGAAGCACCTGTGAAAGGAAAAAAGTCACTGTGGGTTTTTGATGCATGAGGCATAGCAGGAGGTTTACTGGAATGAGCCCAAGGGCCATGTTTCCAGTTAACAGATCCTGGCAGGGAATCTTGTGAAACTTCAGAGCAAGAGCAAAATTTATCCTAGAGACAAAAAGGAAAAGAAAATTCTATTTCTTTTTCCATTTTATTTAGGAATGAAATGATGACATGTGAACAATAATGTTCATTTAAAAAAATAACTTGAGGGAGGAACATTCAAAAATTAAACAAGTGTAGAGTAGTATGGTGTCAAAAAAGTAGACGTTGAAATATTTTAATGATGATATGTGCATTGTCATTGATATTATGGACCAAATTTTGTTAAATTGTCATACATTTACATAGAGGATTGTTAATAAACATCAATAACCATGGATAATAATGGTTACTATAATGAAGCCACTGAATATTTAGGAGTGTTAGAAAATCACAGCAATATGCAAACACAAAGTTAAAAGGGGAGTATGGAGTACCAGGAAATATAACAATCTTTGGAATGAATTAGACAACTAGAAACCCCCTTCTATCTCTTACTCACTATTTGATACTGGGAAGACTATTTAAACTCAGCAAGGATTTTCAAATGCCTAATATTTTTTAATGGGGATAATGATGTCACTTTAACAATCAAATAAAATTATGGAAGGTGCCAAGAGTACTAATTTTCACTAAATTTACTCTATTAGAGCTACCATGGATGAACTCACAGATTAAGCACACCACATAATTCATAATACACTCAAATATAGTAGTCCCACCATAGTTATTATTATTTTCTGAGCAGCTATGAGAACACAGAGTAAAAGGGAAGAAAAAATGAGTAAGATCTATTAAAACAAAAATTAGTCAACCCCTTAAACTCTAAAAGGTTTAGAAAATAAAGTTTCCTATAAGAAATAAAAATAAAGCAAAACAGAATGTATAAATGTATAAATAAAATAATAGGGACAGGTTTTTAAAATTATTTTAAAAATATGCATTAAAGAGCATACTCAATACACGTATAATTGAAAGTCAATGATCTGCTCTGTGTGAATGAATGTATTTTGTTTTCTAGAATACCAAACTCAAAGTAAGTTCCTTCATGTCCGCTAGGCCATGGGCTTCTAAAACCAAAAATTAATATATTTCATTTTGTTGTAATTCACCAGAGTTTGGAGACTTGCACTCATTTTAAAAAGTTAGGTGATCTCCTGCTGAAAGAGTATTTACTTTAATTACTCAATTTCCAAAAATAATGAAAATATTTTCAATGAAATTTATTCAAGTATAAAATTCTCATCCTGACGACTCCTTATAAAAAAGCACATCTTATTATTTTTATGTCCATCATTCTTCCACAACAGACATGCCAAGCACTCTTCTTGTTGCCTGTCCAATAGTTCTCCAGCTATTTTGATATATTGAATTCTGGATGTTGTAGGTCATTTTCAGAAATGTTTCTAAATGAATGATTGTCAAAGTATTCTGTTGGAATAGCAAAAACATGTTGAGTCAAAGAAGTTATCAGAATGTTATTAAGTAATATATCAAAATAACACACTGTCTCGGTCTGTTTTCTCCAAGTTTTGTGTGTGAACATACACATGTAAGTTTATCTGCTTTCTCTGATAACAGTTGTCTGTGCTGACAAAAATTTGGAAATCAAAACCAAACATTGGAATGAAATGGCTCTGTATTATAACTATAAAAGGTCTTCCCATGTAGCTGGAATTGAAATTACCTGTCATCTAAAACCTTGTCAGGTAAAGTCTATTTTATTTAGACAAGTTCTAAGAATAGAAGCAATTGGATCCTTTCTATGACATCCCTAAAACATAAGACGGCAGTCCTCCTAACTCAGCTGTAAGAATAGATTGTAGGAACAGAAATGACAGTGCGTGATTCCAATGCCACTAGAATGTCTATGAAAATGGGAATCGTGCAATTAAGACAGATCCATCAGGATTCTGGGCATTTAGATGAAAAACTCTTGGAACTCTGACTTTAGTCATCGTACTGGATAATTCAAATCACAAATTATTTGTATCTCAAATGAAAGTATAGTCTTTATAAAAAAAAAAAAAGACCCACTCCTTTGAGTGTAATTTGATCTTCTACCTCAACACAACAACATAAATACAACTTCAAAAGACAATGACTAAAGCTGACAAATATTTTCTACATTGTCACATAAAATCACCTAGTTTCTCATACTGATTTTTATTTTCCTGGAAACTGTGCCAACAGATGTTAATGTGTTATAAATGAACATGTCAATTTTCTCATATCTATGTTGACAAGTGTTAAAGAATTCAACTTAAGAGGGACATGCGATCTGACCATTACCTGTCTTCCACTTTTGTTATTGTTCTCGCATCCTATGTTTGTTGTCCTATGATAAGGTAACACACAGCACATAATTCAAAAGGCAGAAATATTGTTTTATCTGCATCGGCTCTGGAACAACACACCTTGCCTTCCTTTTGAATAAAGATTAGCAGACCAATGAGCCTCTTCTGTTCAAGGGCATAGGGGAAAGAGGCAAAAGCCATCTGTTCCAGGTGCCAAGTTCTTATCTATTTTGATTTATCAGAAGAAATTCTTTGTTGCTTTAGCACTTTATTATTACTTTGCAGAAAGTTTGTTAGAAATGAAGTAAAATTAAAGCTGTTAAAATATCACCTTTGGAATATGTATCACATCTTAATTCACAGCCTGTATTTAAGTTGATTTTAGCAAATTACATGTGCTCTATACCTGACCTGAGTGATCCTCATGAAATCACATCACGACGTGACCATTTTGTTGTTTTCTGTGTTAACTGGTACCAGAGCTAAACTGTATTTTCAGAATAGATATTAAGAAAATAAAATTATCAGTATTCAGATATATATTCCAATATCATAGCACTCTTATTATTCAGTTGTGTATTAATTCAAGGCATTTTGAAAAGCTTCTAGCCATGAGACAATACAGATATCATTCCAAGTTGATATAACACACTATACATTGCAGAATGTGAATAAATAACATAATTGATTTTTCCCTTGAACTTTAGTACTTACGAAATACCATGTTTACCATAGGATGCATAGATATTTCTGTGCTATTGTTTTGATCTTAAGATATTGCAAACAATAATATTTTTGGATCTATAAATACATTATATATTTTTTAAATATTGTATTTATTTATTTGAGAGAGAGAACATGAGATGGGAGAGGTCAGAGGGAGAAGCGGGCTCCCCACTCAGCAGAGGGAGATGTGGGACTCGATCCTGGGACTCCAGGATCATGACCTGAGCCAAAGGCAGTTGCTTAACCAACTGAGCCACCCAGGCGCCCAAATACATTATATTTTTAATAAAATCCCTTCTGAGTTATTTCTACTTCATGCAGTAAGATTTTCTGGCAAAAATGTAAACCATTTTAGCTTTTGTGATAAGGGACATGACTGCTTTCTAGACAGAATGAACCAAATATGAGGGTTATCAGTTAGTCTTGCCAACATTGGTTTTTATCTTTTCATTTACTTTAGCGACTTTAATCCTTAAAATTAGGAACAAGACCAGGATGTCTATTCTTACTACTTCTATTCAACATTGTACTGAAAGTTTTACTAGTGTGTAAAGACAAAAAAGGAAATAAAATGTGTTTATTGGGAAGAAAAATATGTCTTCCTTCACAGATGGTATGATTGTCTATGCAGAAAAAGAGAATAATAATAAATATCTCCTGGAATTTAAAAGTGAATATAACACTTATAAAATGATGTATAACAAGGCTATAGGGTACAGAGTAACATATAAAAGTTACTTTCCTATATAACAATAAAAAATAAAATTAAATTTAAAAGTTTTTAAATTATAGTTGTTCCCAGAAAATGAAATTATTATAATGAATGATTAGAATTATAATAATGACTAGAATGAATGATTTGAATTACAATAACACCCAGAAAATGAAATGAACAATTAAAGTCTAACCAAATATGCAGAGGATCCAAATGCAAAAAGCTACAAGATTCATGAGAGAAATCAAGAAGATCTAAATAAATGGACAGATAGTGTGTGTTCATGGAACAGAAGATTTAATATTTTTAACGTGTCAATTCTTTCCAGTTTTATCTGTAGGTTGAAAACAATTCCAATAAACACTCTGTAAACTCTTCTGAATTAGCTGATTCTAGAGTTTATATAGAAAGACAGAAAACCCAGTATAGCTCATAAAACATTGAAGAGAAAAAAGAAAATTGAGAGACTGACATTACTTGACTTCAAGACCTATTTTAAATCTGCATTGATCAATGCACTGTGGTGTTGGAGAAATAATAGACACAAGGACCAATGCAGCAGAGTAAAGACCCCAGAAATAGACCCACACAACTGAAAAAAGGAGCAAGGGCAATTCTACAAAGGAAGGAGAGTCCTTTCAACAACTGTGAAAAATTGGACAATCATATGCAAAAAACAAATTATACACAAATCTTACACAGTTTCACAAGAACTAACAAATAAGCCATAGACCTACAGGTGAAATACAAAACTATAAAACTACTAGAAGAAAACACAGGGGAAAATTTATGTGACCTTGAGTTTGATAATTTGTTTTTAGATACAATATTAAAAGCTTGATTTATGAAAAAAATTTACATTGGACTTTATTCAAAATAAAAATATCTCTCAAAAAGTCACTGTTGAAAGAATGAAAATTCAAGCCATCAACTTGGAAAAAATGTGCAAAAACATATCTGATAAGTGACTTGTGTTAAAATATACAAAGAGGTGATAAAACTCACCATTGGAAAAGCAAACTACACAGGTAAAAAATGAGCAAAAGATATGAACAAACACTTCTCCAAAGAAGATATATTGATGACAAATAAGCTTATTAACAGTTGCTCAGCATTATTTGTAATTAGAGAAATGTAAATTAAAACAATAATGGGATACTGCTATAAACTTATTAGAATGCTTAAAATAAAAAAATTAAGAACTCACAAAGGACGACAGTACTAACTGATAGTACCAATTATATTTGAGGATGTAGAGCAACAGGATCTCTTTCTAATTGCATGTGCAAATATAAAAGTATATAGGCATTTGGAAGACAGCTTGGCAATTTCTTACAAAACTAAACATAGTCTTTCCATACAATTCAGCGCAGAGCCCCTAGATATTTGCACCATTGATTTGACAACTTGTGGGACCACACAGAATCCTGCACATGAATGTTTATAGCAGCTTTAGTCATAATTGTTAAAAACTGGAAAAAAACAAGAACTCCTAAATATATGAATGGATAAACAAAAATAGCAGTACATTTATACAATGAATATTATTAAGTGATATTTAAAAAATGAGTTGTCAAGCCATGAGAATACATGGATGAATCTTAAATATATATTTCTAAATGAATGAAGTCATATACCGTATGATTCCAATTATATGATATTCTGAAAAACAAAACTATAGAGGTAATAAAAAGATCAGTGGATGCAGATAATTCAGAGGGAGTAGAAAAAGGGAAGTTTAAAATATTTTCACCAGGGATGGCTGGGTGGCTCAGTTGTTAAGTGCCTGCCTTTGGCTCAAGTCATGATCCTAGGTCCTGGGATCGAACCCCACATGGGGCCTGCGTCGGGCTCCCTACTTCTCCTTCTCCCATTCCCCCTGTTCCCTCTCACTGTCTTTCTCTCTGTCAAATAAATAAATGAAATCTTTAAAAAAAATAAAAATAAAATGTCTTCATCAACCTAATATCTCGATTTGATAACTAGTTATAAGTGCATATAAAATATGCATATAAAATTTTGTTTCTAAAAGTATGACTATTATTTTAATCTTTGTAAGCATCCCCTTACATTAAAACAGGGTTTATAAAATTACAAACTTTGAATTATTTTCATAAGAATGTGTGAAGTCATACCAACCAGAATAAAATAGGTAGTTTTGCATATAGCTGGATTTGAGTGAAATTTTTTATTAAAATTTTAGAATAAAGCAATATATATTTACTTAGGGCAGTTAACTTATTTAAAGTTAATTAGAAAATGTAAAAGTCAGTTTGGAATCACCAGGGAAGATTTCGTGAAAAAAAAAAAAAAGTACAAAAGAGAAAGTAAATTAAATATCTCACTATGAAAACCAGAAAGTAGGTGTGAAAATGAGTAGATTTTAAGATAAGGAGAGATTCCATAAATTGTCAGAAAAATGAGAATACAATTCGAGTAATTAGAGAGAGTGCTGTCTTCATAATACACCTGAGAAGAGTTCAAACTATGAAACCCTTAGCAGAAAACAGTGGAGTAAATTTCATGACCTTTAGATCAGGCAATAGTTTTTTACATAGGACACCAAAAGCACAATCAACAAATGCAAGTAAAAAGATAAGGTTAGCTTCATCAAAATAAAACAACTTTGGATTCCAAAGGACATAATCAAGAAACTGAAAAAACAAAAAAACCCACAGAAAGAAAGAAAATATTGGAAAGTCATGTATCTTTTTTTTAATATTCTATTTATTTATTTGACAGAGAGAGAGATCACAAGTAGGCAGAGAGGCAGGCAGAGGGAGAGGGGGAAGCAGGCTCCCTGCTGAGCAGAGAGCCTTATGCGGGGCTCGATCCCAGGACCCTGAGATCATGACCTGAGCTGAAAGCAGAGGCTTTAACCCACTGAGCCACCCAGGTGCCCCAGAAAGTCATATATCTCATAAGGGACTTGAGTTCATAATATATAAAAGACTTCTAAATGTTGAACAATAAAAAAACAATCCAACAAAAAAAAATGGATAAAACATCTAAGTCAACATTTCTACAAAGATACACACATGACCAATAATCACATGAAAAGATGCTCAACAGCAGCAAAAAAGATACTCAAATTCAAATAATCAAAAACACAATGAAATACCCACTGGGATGGATGAAATAGAAAAGGACAGTAGCAATTGTATATAGACAAATTGCAACCCTCACACAATGCTGATGGAAATATAAAATGGTGCATGTGCTTTGGAAAACAATTTACCAGTTGTTCTAATAACATGGAGGTATTATATGACCTAAAAATTCCACTTCTGGGTATATATACACAAAAGAATTGAAAACAAGTCCACATAAAAACTTATGAATGAATGTCCAGGGCATCATTTTTTTTTGTAGTAGACAAATATGGAACAAACTAAATGTTCATCAATCGATGAATGAATAAATAAAATGTAGTATGCAAAAAATGGAAACTGATTCAGTCATAAACCATATATGCTCCGGTATGGATGAACCTCAAACATGCCAAGTGAAAAAAGCTAGTTACAAAAGGTCACATATCATATGATTCTGTTTATATGAAATTTTCAGAATATCAAATCCATAGAGACAGAAAGTAGTTTATTGGTTGATAGGAGCTAGGAGGAGGAAAAGGGTGTTGACTAAAAATGGGTATGGGTTCATTTTAGGATTAGGAAAATGTTCCAAAATTAGATTATACTGCTGTTTGCACATCTCTGTGAATATACCATGAATGGTACTTTTTTTTTTGAATGGTACATTTCAAAAGAGTGACTTTTGGGGCACCTGGGTGCTCTGTCGATTAAACAACCAACATTTGATTTCCATTCAGGTCATGATCCCAGGGTCTTGAGATTGAGCCCCACATTGGACTCTGCACTGAGTGTGGTGCCTGCTTAAGATTCTGGCTCTCCCTCTTCCCTTACTCCTCTCCCACCACCACCATTCACAATGTCTCTCTTTCTCTCTTAACAAAAAAAAAAAAGTTGTTATTTAAAAGATGCACTGAAGGGATGCCTGGGTGACTCAGTTGGTTAAGCAGCTGCCTTTGGGTTAGGTCATGATACCAGGAGCCTGGGATCAAGCCCAGGGTCGGGAACCCTGCTCAGCAGAGAGTCTGCTTCTCCCTCTCCCTCTGCCTGCTGCTCCCCCTGCTTGTATTTTATCTCTATGTCAAATGAATAACTACAATCTTTAAAAATAATAATAAAATAATTTTTTTAAAAAAAGATGCACTTAAGAAAGGGTAGTTTTGGGGGCATCTGGGTGGCTCAGTCGGTTAAGTGTCTGTCTTCAGCTCAGGTCGTAATCCTGTGGTCCTGGGATCAAGCCCCACATCAGGCTACCTGCTCAACAGGGAGTCTGCTTTTCCCTTTCTCTCTGCCCCTCCCCCTCACTTGTGCTTTCTCTTTCTCTCTCTCTTTCAAATACATAAAATCTCTTAAAAAAAAGAGTAGTTTTCTATTTTCTATTTTTATAATCCTTATAAAAATAAAATTTTAATTGTGCTTTGACTGAATTCCAAGAAACTCATTGTACATTGTGAGACATTTTTAACACATAGTGTCTTGTCAGTTCAACTCTTGACCCTTCAAGGCTGAGGATAATTAGTGTCCACCTGTATTTCATCCAACATGAATCCCTGCTAATATGTACACTATAGAGTAGCTAGAAAATTCTTAGATCTGAAGAGAAAGCATTTCAACTCAATTGTCCAAAGGAAAACATTGGGCTTTCTGATTCTCAGAGTGAGTAACAATCAGAATCAGCATGCCATCTATGTGCTTGTGTTGGAGCTATGGTCTCTTCAGTAACAGTGCAGCTAGAACCTACTAGGCATGGAAGAAGAATGATTTCTGATGGGATATTTGTGATACTTAGCTGCTCTAGTCAAACTTACAGCACAAGTTTCTTATCAAGGACAATGAGGAACGCTCCCACATACCAGATTCTGTGCACATTCTCTACTTAAACATGTATTTGTACGCCTAGCTAATTTATAACCTGAATTAAATCTAGAATTGTTAGAAGAATAGAATTTGAAGTGATCATCTAATCTGAGCCTTTGAGATTACTATAAAGAAATTAGGAAAATAAATAAATAAAATGATTTGCCCCCAGTTTAAAGCTATTTGGCAGAGATGTTAGGGAGGGATTAGGTTTTTGAGTTTCTCTCCTTTTCACATATCCCACAGCAGTGTCCTTTTAAGCCACTCCTTCCCACCTAATTTCTCTTCATCAACAAAAATCTGATAAATTACAAATTACATATAGTCGATCCTCAAAATGTTACACAATGTACTTAAAGTCACACAGCTCTTAGCTCTCCAAGAGCTAGAAATCACACCCCATCATTCAGATTGCATAGTCAGAATTCTACTTATCATACTCTACTAGCTCATGGGGACTTGAGAGCTCCATGTCTACGGTAAATTTAATAGAAGTATGAAAAGACATTGTCTTGCTTGTTTGAAAAGATGTTAGTTACAATTAAGAACAAGCTCAAGGCATAAGCTGTTCCCATATGACTATTGTAAAGTCAAGTTGATACAATTATGAGAAAGGAAGTCATGCAAAACTTAACCTTACAAAATTGAGTGTTCCAGGTTGATTGACTCTGAAACATCAAAAATAATAATAGAAAATTTTGTCGCAGTAGGTACTTGTTTATGAAAATGTCACTGTATGTACTGTATTGCTTTTGCATAATTGTTGCATTTCAGATTTGTTCACTGAACAAGCTAATTCAACAGACAACTTGTCATTAAATTTCACTGGTAGGAAGCATATAAGATTTGCAGGCTTTTAATAGTTCAAACATTTCATTAGCCTTTATTTAAAAAACTTTACTGCACATATTAGTCATTTGCACTGTAAGAGCAATCAGTGCAATTACTTTGCAATATCAGTGCAACTATTTCTTAACCCTTCATTCCTAAATATAATTTTAGAAAAGGAATTTTATAGTATTTCAACTGTGCTTTTTAAATTATTGCTATAATATTTGCTCTATAACATAATTCTAGTAGGTATTCAATAACTAAATATTGGGCCAAGATCATTCTACTAATATTATAAGAATTTCACATTGGAGAACAAAAGAATAGACTATGGTGTTTTGCCACACTAAAAAAAGTTTCAAATTAAAGTAGAATAAACAACACAATACAACGCATTATGTTTTGATTTTAACTTTTAATTTCTTAAAATGCACCCTAAAATATATATGATCCCCATATAATTTCTTCAAACTGTATATTTGTGTCTTTTATTTAACAATCTAAATTTAACAAAATACATTCTTTCAACTCACATATTTTTGAGAAATAATTAGCAAATTATTCCCATAATTTATAGAAGACACTGTATAAAATATTTTTTAAAATCCTCTAAATATGTAATCTGCAAGTACGTGGTATAATATTTTTAATTAATTAGTTTCCATATATATGATTAAAATATATGTACATATAAAATTCCTAACAGTTCTTTAAAAGGTTATTAATTAATAGAATTCCATTTAAAAATACTTCTCCAAGAAAAAAAAATCATAGTTCAGGAGCTAATCTTAGATATGGCAACCTGACTATTGTTCACTTCCCCTCTAATTTCCAAATCTAAATTTGCCTGAGTCAAGCAGTTCTGGTGAATATAAGCTGACTGGATAAGAGTTAGGCCATAGCTTGTTTGGTTCCAGAGGGAGGACTGGGGTGCTGCTTCCTTATTTCTGAGCAGGCCTGTCCACAGAAGTGCTACACTGGAGTCTGGGGCATAGACCCCAGCACTGATGTTGGCACAAGCACGGCATTCAGCTCTGTGTGCATCTGGCAAAGAGAGTGGAGACTGATTTATTCACTGACAAAGAGAAAATTAAATTAGTTACTAATATAGAAAGAAGTGAATGTGAAATCTAGTAAAGAAAGTAATTCCTTTCTCCAGATAACAGCTTCCCCTTGCAATATGATCCCAAAGATGCAGGGGGCTTCTTTGTCTTTTAGGAATAATTCCTGTCATTTAAGAACATATCGGTAAATAGATTTGAGCCTCAAATCAGCAAACGGGTCAACTTGAAGGATTCACACAAAAACAGAATACGAAGAATAATTAGAATGTGAGCCCCTCGTACAGGAGGATTGTCTCTCATCAGCTTGGCGTCACCACTCCTTCTAGGACCTCCTCTGCATTTTAGAGAAGAAGCTTGGAGCTGTGTTTTCCCAGGTCCTCATTCCTGTTGGGTTTTAACAGTTTTCTCCAAGAGAAGATCTTGAGTGAGAATGTAAAAGTAGAATGGAAGAAGATTCATTATTCTGGAAAAGGTTGCAGCCATGAATGATATTCACAGCAGGTTCATCATATATGGTTCACCATCGCCCACTTCATGCCACAGATGTAGAAAGACCTTGCTTGGGAATTCACTCAACACTCTTGAGAATGGCTTTAGTTTCTGGATGCACTTCAGTGAAACCTGCTTAGATGCGTTAGGCTGAGCTCCTAATTGTTTGCCTCCCTGCCTTCCTTATCGGATTCTCTTGACTATTTTCCTGGACCTTCATTTTTCCAGCTTTTCCAATATTCAAATAAGCCCTTATTCCTCTCTTCTACTGTATTTCCAAAATACATATTCCCAAAAGTGGGTCTGTTCTTAGATAGAATTCAAACTATTAGACCAGTTAAATAAAAGAACAAAATCACTGTGTACATTCTTCACTATCTCTATTTCTCTCTCTCTCTCTCTCTCTGATCATGTTAGACCAGAAATAGACCCCATGAGTGAGGCAGTAATATGGTTTTGCCAGCAGATCATCTGCTATGCATCTGCTTAACCATATACATTACAAAATTTCTTAAAAATTATTTTGAAAAAAATGTTCAATAAATGACTTAAGACGGAGGAAAATTATTGTTGAGACCCATAAATAATAATGACCAGAAAACCAAGTGCAAGAAATACCACAAGGAAAACAATAAATAAATTGGAATACCAATATTAGAAAAGAGACGACACTTGAAGGATACTTACTTACATATAGACCTAAGAGTTCAAAGAACAGTGAAGATAAAACAAATACTCAAAGAAAAGGTCTCTGATTTTTGAAGAGGACTCCAGATCAAAAGGTCACATCAAAATCCCATTGAACTGGAAAAAAAAGTACACACATAGGCATATACTAATAAAATATTGAATCCTAAAGATAATGAAAAGTGTGTGTGTGTGTGTGTGTGTGTGTGTGTGTGTGTGTGTGTGTTTACTCTCTTCCAGGCAGAAAGAGGAAGCGAAAAAAAAATCATATATTCCTCGTACATGTCTGCTACACTGCTATCTGCCAGATAGTACTGTCCTTCTGCAGTTTTCTCAAAGATTACAAAGGCAGAAAATTTTTCACCTGGCCAAGAGGTCGTTGGCTTGTTACAGGCAAAGAAATCATTCTTCCTCAGCATTTCCAGCCCTAACGTCAATGGAAGTCTTGATAATTTGAAACTCAAACATCATCTGGATATTTAAATCCAAAACCCAGAGTATATATCTTTTCTCTAGATTAAGGATTATTATTTGACTTATCTAAAAATAAGCAATGAGATGAAAAGCTTAAGCTATCATATGCCTAAAAACCAAAGGTTCTTCTATTGCCCCTTTATTCTCCACATGAAAAAAATTCCGTGTATTAATTAATCTTTAAAACTTGTTTATCTAATATATTCAGTACGATCATGCTGTTTTTATCCCACCACCTGAGAGATTTCAGTCCTTTTCATGCCTGACCATAAATAGAACTTTGAGTGGAGCTGTAATGTATTTTTGCCTGCAGAATCACCTGCTTTAAGGCAAGGTTGGAAAGGTAGCATTCACATTACCCTTATTATCTATCTTAAAACAGAAAAACAGACAAGAAATATACCCATTCATAATTCCATTACCTCATGTGATGCATATGTTGGGAACTTTTTATTCTTTGGTAGCAATATTAAACCATCTTTTTTTCCAAATAATAGTTAAAAATGAATTTATGACAGGAGTTTTGCAAATATAACATGTTCTATTTGTATCAAGGTGAAATTTATATTTGTGAGAAAAGTATGATCACAATTTATTTCAATTTAACATAAGACAAAGAGAAAAAAGATGTAAATTTGTAGTCATTTTTATCCTGAGTTGTCACGAAATAAGTTTTATCCAGTGAAGTATTTGTGGAAGTGATTAGTGTTCCTTCAAAGGAGAAGCTTTAAGATCCAGGACATATCTTGACATTTATCTTTTCTTTCCTTCTCCAGAATTTCATATAGATACTTTTCAGTTAACCAAGGCCCCCAGGTAAAGTCGATGTGGAGAAAAAGATAAGGCCAACTCTCAATGGAGATGTACATGTCTGAGAAATAAACTTTTTGCCTTTCCAAACTAATTCAATGCTCAGGCCAATAAAATGAAATATACATTCAATCCATAAGGACTACCTTTATTTCTGAAGTTTCCTATTTTATTACCAGGAATTACTAAGGCCAATAAATGAAATATACATTTAGTCCATAAGGATTACCTTTATTTCTGGAGTTTCCTATTTTATTACCAATTTACCCACTAGTGAGATTATATGCATTTATCTCACATTTACAAGCCAGAATTTACTCTACTCTCTAAAATATTTTGTTGAAATATTTGGGAGGCTCATGTTACCCATAATAACTGAGGACCACAACTGTTGGAAGTATCTTAAATTTGAATATATCACATTATTACAAATGTAAAGGATTACTGGACCATTGGAAGGAGTTTATTATGATTGATTGTTCGAACAAATTGTTAGAACTATTAAAACATGTTCAATCTCAACTAAAATTTCAAATCGTTTACTTAAATATTGTTTAAAAATAATTGTCTTTAATTTGCTCCAAACTTTTCTTTCACTGCTCTCAGTTGGTCTCAGGGTCTGTTCTAATCCTGCTTAGATGAATTGGTGGCAATCTACGTTGTAGCTCCCCATTCCTAATTTTTAGAATTTAATTGAACCAGACTGGGTAAGTTTCAGAGACCATAGGTCCTACATAATAACTCTATGCGTGTCTGGCTGCCCAATACTGCAGACAGCAGTACACTGGATAACACAAAGGCAACAATAGGATTCTCACTTACACACACTTACCCACATTTTCCATCCAAAATTTTCTGGCTTTGAGGTCCAAGATTTGCAACACCTGTGAGAATTTTAAAGCAATTTGTTCCATGTATTCTAGCTATTATGATTTTAAACCATATTTTTAAATTAGAAAGTCTTGATTTACTTTTTCCTCGTGAATCCATAATTGTCCTTGATATTTATCAATATATTTTGCATTCATATCAGGAACAGTAGGTTATTTTTATTGCTAAGATTCATTTAAAATTAATTGTTTCAAGCCAGGAAATATTCTGTTGAAATACTATAAATTATGATTCATCTTCTAGGATTTGCATATACCTATAAAATCTTATGAGATATTCTATAATTTAAAGAAAACATAATTAATTTGAATGATAATCGCTTAATCCATTGTGTTCATCTGAAGGGCTAGATCAAAGTATTGGTTCCCAAACTTGCCCAGGAACTGCCTGGGTATAATTGGAATCTGGCCCCCTTAACAGAAGGCAGGGAGAGACGAGAGAAAGAGGTAGATCATTTCAGATTGATAGGTAGCAGTTTAGTAAGCAAAAGAACTTACTTTACAAGGCTTGTCTTCTGCAGCTGTAAAAGCGATATATCTTAAAAGGTTATATATTGGCCTTAACTGTCTTCAGTCATAGATACCATGCAAATAGTCTTCCACATCACATTTCTTTTATTTTTCTTTCTTTAAATTTATTTATTTATTAACATATAATGTATTATTTGCCCCAGGGTACATGTCTGTGAATCATCAGGCTTACACATTTCACAACATTTGCCATAGCACATACCCTCCCCAATGCCCATAACCCTAACCCCCCACCTCCCAGCCACCCTTAGTTTGTTTCGTGAGTTTAGGAGTCTCTTATGGTTTGTTTCCTTCCCCATCCCATCTTGTTTCATTTCTCTTCCCCACCCCCCATGACCCCCTGTCCTGCATTCTCAAATTCTTCATATCAGAGCGATCATGTGATAATTGTCTTTCTCTGACTGACTTATTTTGCTTAGCATAATACCCTCTAGTTCCATCCACGTCATTGCAAATGGCAAGATTTCATTTCTCTTGATGGCTGCATAGTATTCCATGGTATATATATACCACATCTTCTTGATCCATTCATCTGTTGATGGACATCTAGGTTCTTTCCATAGTTTGGCTATTCCACACCACATTTCAAGCCTATATCCTTGGGGCACCTTTTGGGAAGGCAAATGGGATGCACATTTAAGGACGGAGGAGAAAGTGGAGAGCCTCCAACTGCCTAGGTCAGTTGGTAGTCATGTCTTTTTCTTGACCTTCCCCGACACAAATACTTATTGAATTATACACTTCCTTGGGGCGCCTGGGTGGCTCAGTGGGTTAAAGCCTCTGCCTTCAGCTCAGGTCATGATCTCAGGGTCCTGGAATCTAGTCCCGCATTGGGCTCTCTGCTCAGCAGGGAGCCTGCTTCCCCCCCTCTTTCTGCCTGCCTCTCTGCCTACTTGTTATCTCTCTCTGTCAAATAAATAAATAAAATCTTTAAAAACAAAAAGAATTATAGATTTACCTTTTTTTAAGATTTTACTTGTTTGTTTGTTTGTTTGTTTGTTTGTTTGTTTGTTTGTTTGAGAGAGAGCACCAGAAGGAGGGAGGGGCAGAGGGAGAAGCAGACTCCCGGATGAGCAGGGAGCCCAACTGGATCTCAGGACCCTGAGGTCACGAACTGAACCAAAGGCAGATGCTTAACGACTGAGCCACCCGAGTGCTCCCAGACTTATCTTTTACTGAAGACATCTGGGCAACTGGCTTTCCTTGCACAATATGTTGACTGACTTCCCATTTAGGTGAATTTACCAAAAGTGAAAGTTTCTTAAATGAAGAAAATGTGTGATTTTTAACTAAAGGCACCTGTCCACGAGGAAAAATAAGTAAATATATATGTGTAAATACATATATATATGTATATGTGTGTCTGTGTATATCTGTTTATATGTTCGTAGATACATAAAATCAGACAAACACACACTTTAGTTATGTTATGCTAAAAGAAGAATTCAGAGTCCTAAAAGAAATCATTACTTCCTTATCAGTGCTGAAAATGGTGCAGCATCATGAAACCAATTTATAGATTATAACCAATAAAATGAGTTGACAAGCTATTGTGTGCTGGGGAAGGAAAGAACATATAGTCACTGGCTTCAGGGACTCAGTAAGGCAATTTTGATTGTTTTTCCTTTTTTAGATAGTGAGGGGAAGGGACAGTTTTATAGTGTCCGCAAAATGGAAAAATAGCTCTCAAATGACCCCTGGCCCTTTATTCATTGCCATGTCTAACCATGTGCTACAATTGCTACAACTTTTCCTCCAAATTCTGTCAAATTAAGAATAGGCTGTTCTCGGAAATTCAAGCATGAGAGGATCCTGGGGATTTGCTGCTATCATTGTCTATTGTCAGTACAAGCTTGCCTAAGAGAGAAATGTCATTCAAGATAGCAATCGGAAGGATCAATATCTACTCTGATTTACTTTCTGCTCCCTGTGTCTCTTTGGAATGATTATCAGGCTCCTTTCTCCAGTTACGAAAGTTCATCAACCTTGCAGGAACAAGTCATGGACATCTAATGTTCAACAATTTAAGTGTTCTGTCATCTACAGATACGTTTTTTTGTTTTGCTCTGATGCTCCCTGAAGGCTCTTGCAATCAGCTTCAGGACTGTGGGCTTTATCTTTAACAAAGATAGTCTCATAGCCCTGCAGGAAAGGACTGGGCCAGATGCTTTTGGCTACAGGCTTCTGATGGCAACACTTCAGTGACTTTAAGGTCATACAAGTAGACTGAGTCAAGATATTCAGAACTCTAGCTGTGCCTGGCTGGTGGAGTTGATGGTAGGGTCACCATTCTTCCTGTGGAGTTTGCCCAGAGTAGAGTAGTTATTGTCTAAAAGTTTTCTGTTTTGCTGGACTGACTTTTTCCATTCCGTTCGTTAGAGGGAGCAGGATTTTCCTATGGCTTTTTGTGTCTGCATCCATTGGTGTTTCCAGTTGCTGATTTCTCTAGAACCCAGTACAGAGCACATAAAGCAAGAAACAAATAGATTTTTTATTGTTCCTTGAGTGTTAAGGTCTCTAGCCAGCCTGCCTTCTTTTTTTCCACTATTCAGAGTCCTTTTATGTTCACTTTATATTATCTAGGGATTTTAGATTTACTTAATAGAAGTAGGAAAGTATGTCTACTTCTTATTTCTGTATGCGCAATTCAGCATTTTCCTCAATTTCTTCGTAAACATTTCTGTCTTCGGAGTCCCACAAATCATATCAGCCATACTTACCATACCCAGCCCAGCAGAACTTTTCCTAAACTCTGTCCTTGTCTTCTTAGGCCTTGGTATCAAACTTTCCTATCAGCAGCACCTCCACCTCTTTTTATACAAGTTAATTTAACTTTTTCAGATTTCTTCTCACTTTCTTCTTCACTATCAACAACAAAATACATTACATCAACTGCAAACCTAATAACATAAATTTAATAGCCAACCATAGAGTGTTCTTTAGAAGTCAGAGGAAAAAAGGGCATGAATTACACATCCAAATTTTTTTTAGGGGGGGCGCCTGGGTGGCTCAGTGGGTTAAAGCCTCTGCCTTCAGCTCAGGTCATGATCTCAGGGTCCTGGGATCGAGCCCCGCATTGGGCTCTCTGCTCAGCAGGGAGCCTGCTTCCCTCTCTCTCTCTGCCTGCCTCTCTGCCTACTTGTGATCTATCTCTCTCTCTCTGTCAAATAAATAAATAAAATCTTTTAAAAAATAAAAGTTTTATTGGGGGGGGTCTCATTTTTTAATCAATTCAAAAATTTTAAAAATATGGGAGACACTTTTTAGAAGTTATCTCATGTAAGCCCCCAGCAACCTTGAGGTATTTTCATCAACATAAATTATTTGTGTTTATGTATCTGATTGTATGTGTATCGTTTTTTCCAAGTGGATCCTTAGGAATAATGTCAAAGATAAACTTTTATTTAGATTTAAATAAATGAAAAAAAATTCTTAGAAATTTCCCCTAACTAAACATGTTTTGTGCACTTTGTAGCTTTTCCTTTAAGCCCCCAGAAAAGTGCCAAAACTTTCTGTGTGTGTGTATGTGTTTACTGATTAAAATGCATTAGCTGAACATTACCAGTAAACTGTTGGACTTCATTTTCCATTCAGTATTTTCTTCAATACATCATTAAAAAATTTAATTTTATAGAACAGAATCGGGTACTATTTGCAACTATTTTTAATTGTGTTAGCTTTTGTTAAAGCATGTCAATTTGTTATATATTACCAAAATTTAGATTTAGGTATTGAAACCAATTTATATTACTAGAAGTAATTCTTCAGTAAGAAGTAGTCCTCCTTCACCTCAGAAATTGTTGCTTTCTATTTTTGGTAGAGTACAAGCTATTATTTAAACAATTTTTTCTATTAGGCAATACAGTCTTTAGTGACTAGATCATTTTGATTGCTCCTGGGATGGGAATGACTGCTCAGAACACTAGACTATTAAAATAGCATACTCAAAAGAGTTAATATGATTTTAAAATATGCTTAACTTTCTCACACAGTGAAGTAGCTATAGCTACTTGAATGATTATATTCATCAAAGGGAGAAAAATGTCAACTATATTTAAAATAACGTGCAAAAATTTTGTTAGAGCAGGATACTAATGAGGACTTGCTGATTAGTTCTATTGTTAGAAATGCCCTCTGTGGTTCCATACTGAGAATTAGCACCAAGCTTGTGCCAAAGGGGGGGAAAAAACAAGATATAACCCCTGCTCTAGACAAACTTTCAATCCAATATTTCTTGAAACACTTCAGCCTATGAAAATTAAACAGTGAATAAAGATCTACTTGAGGCTTCTCACAAATATATTTTATTCAAATTCTTTGGATATGTTTTTGAATGATTCTGTGAGCTACTATATTGTTAATCTTTATGTACAGAGAGAGCAACTTAATAATGGAATAAAATAAGCAAGGCTTCTACTTGGATTTCAAATCTTAACTTATATATTACACTTTCAGAGAATTTTCCCTAAAAACTTAAATAAAGTAGATGGAACATACATTTCACTCTTTTTCATAGAGCGCTATTTTGTTTTTATAGCATCTAAAGAATACACACACACATATATAAATGTATATATTTGCATGTATGTTTTTATTTTTATTATATATCACCCACTGGACCATAAGGTCTCTGATTGCAGGTATTGCAGTGAATTTGTTTACAGTTCAATCCCCAGATAAATTATAATACCAAATAAAAAAAGGAAAAAATATTTCACTTAAATTTAAGTGGATTGAATTGTTTCAGTGTTTTGTTTTAATTTACCTACTAGTATGATTCTGTGTCATCTGAGGGGAATGAGATATAAAAATGGAACATTCTTTATAAAGAGAAAACAATAATACTAACCCATATTTTTATGGATTGCTTAAAGCTTCCATTGGATCATTTCTTTTTTCTTCATTAAATCGCTTTTTTGTGTGTGTCTGAAGGAATAAGGTCCAAAATGTAACACAAATACATATTTTTAATAGTGATCTAAAGAGTAACATTTTATACCTGATGTGCTAAATCTATTGCTTCTTCATATGTTGACTTTTTTCTCCCCTCTGGTTAATAGTCCTTCAAAACTTTAGTAAATATTCCATTAAAGCATTAAATATTATAAGAAGGAAAAAACGAAGTTTGGTGCAGAATGGGAGTCATTGGATTAGTATATCTATAAGAAGATTTACTTGGGTTCTTTATTCCTTCTGATTATCCACTGGTAACTCTTTCACTCAAACTAAGAACGCTGATAACTATCTGAGGCTAGGTTTGATTTGAGGACTTTATCTCCCCTCATTTCTTGAAACAGCCATCATATAAAGTTTGGCTAGAAATTGCTTACTTTTCTTGAATGATCCATAAAACTTCAGTTTCCTGTTCTCAAAAATGCATAGAGGGGGGCCTGGGTGGCTCAGTCGTTGAGCGTCTGCCTTCAGCTCAGGTCATGGTCCCAGGGTCCTGGGATCGAGCCCTGCTTTGGGCTTCCTGCTCCTTGGGAAGCCTGCTTCTCCCTCTCCCACTCCCCATACTTGTGCCCCTTCTCTCGCTGTGTCTCTCTCTGTCAAATAAATAAAATCTTTAAAAAAAAATGCATAGATACTCATTTCAATCCATTCTTATGTTTAAAGAGAGATTAAAACCTTCTCCATAATACTAAAACAATATGTTGAATATCAGCCCCCATACGCAAAAAATCTGTTCTGTCTAAATAATGCTGAATAACAAGGTTATATTGAACTACTTAATAGTCATTTTTAATTTAATTTTAATTTCAATAGTCACATATAATTCTATATTTATCTAGATATATCTTAAATGCCTTTACTAGTGTACCTTTGGGCACTTTTTGAGGAAAATATAAATATTGAATGTCTAATAGAATCAGAATCAGGCTGATGGGCTTATGGGTGCTTCTCTAGGACTTCAGAAATAAGGAAATGCATCCTTTGCCTCATTTAGTCCCTATCAACAGTATTCAGAATCTTTTACATGAAAACTAAGATGCCAACTCTACCATCTCTCCATATGCTCTGGTATCCCAAAGTATCATTGTCTGTTCCTGTTCTTTCCTTCAGTTTGCAAGAGCTTCTTTCACATAACTGCTGACTTCTCAGTGCATCTACAGGTCCAACAAGAGTAGTTAATAAAACACTGTCATCTTGATTTAATATCAAATTACTTTCATGCCATTTGTTTCTCTTTTTTTTTTATCTTGAAGAAAAAAAATGCAGTTTCTGCTTCTTCTGTACGCATTATTTCTGGTATACCAGCAACTCATATAAAAAGCAGCCCTAGGGGGTTGATTTCTGAGATGATTATTTCCTCCTTGTGATGGTTTGTGTGATAGAATGTGTCAATCTAAACAGCAAGTGACTTTTTGGTGTATGTTTTCAAGGCTACCCTTGAAGGATGGCTTGTGTCAGAAGGTTTCAAGACAAGACAGTTTTAGGACATGGCAGCTTTAGGAAGTTTTACTTTGTTAGTTACTTGGTTAGTTAGGTGGTTTGTTTGTTTAAGCCCAGCATAACTGCTGTTTAGGGATTTAAACAAAAAACTACTAGAAGAAATTGTCTTGGACAAGAAGTACTTTTGCACATAATTCTTACTAATTTGAAAAGTGAAAGGTAGTCACTTAGAAATAACCTTCTTTAACCTTACAATTAATTTTCCAGCCTACATTTTTATTGAGACTGGAATTACTGGAATCAAGCCTTGTTAGTAATTCTACTTGCTGGGAATGACATTATTGGAATTATGGTATAGAGTGGCTCTCTATTTCCCCAAGTGATATGATCAGGTAATATAAGGACCAGGGAAATCAGGGATCTTGCAGACACAAAACAATAGCCTAATAGATTTCTCCCTTTTTTTTTTTCTTTAAATGCCATTTGATTGATGTGATATATTTTTGAAACTACTGTTCAAATCTGAACTTGAATATAAAATATCCAATCATACATATAAGTTAATAATGATAAAAAATTTTTACACTTATCCATACAAAAATTATGTATGAGTTTATACTTTAAGTTTACGATAGATAGGTCATTGGGATTATTTTTATTATTTTGACTGGATATTCATTTGTAAATGAACACAGGCCTTTTAAAAATTGGTGATTTTTCATCTAATTCAATTAGTCATATATTGTCAAATGAATAGTAGATTCTGATTATGCCCAAGACATCTTTATATACTTTATCATTTTCTGTGGTAGTTGTAAAAAGTATGTAAAAATTTCTTTGTTATTTCTCACAGTGAATTGTTATGCGTATGTATGTCTTCTTCCTTTCAGGCTGGGCTGAATTTTGTGATTTTTTTTCTACAAGTATAGCATTACATAACTGAAACTGTATTATAAAAAGTTTTTATAAGCTGCCTTGTCTATGGCATTTCTGTCATAGCAACCTAAATGGACTAAGACACCTAGGAAGGTTGTTTCTAAATTGCTGACCCACAAAAATTATTAGGGATAATAAGTGATTATTTTTCTTTTAAGGTATTAAATTATGGGATGATTATTCAGCTTTAGAAAAATCAGAAGATTCTTCTAGTGTACTTGTGAGAAAAGCATTAGTTATAAGAGAAAATTAGGCTAACATAGTTTTATTTGTCACAATAATTTTTCACTGAACCTATTAAATGAGTAATTATTAAGGACCTACAATGTATCGAGCACTATCAAATTCAGGGGTAGAGGGGCACCTAGGTGTCTCAGTCAGCTGGGTGTCTGCCTTTAGCTCAGGTCATGATCCCAGGGTCTTGGGATGGAGGCCTGCATTTGGTTCTCTAATCAGCAGGAAGCCTGCTTCTTCTTCTCCCTCTGCCTGCTGCTCCCCCTGCTTATGCTTTCTCCCTCTCTCTCTCTGTCTCTCTGTCGAATTAATTAATTAATTAATTAAGAGAAAAATTTTCTGCATCGTGAAACATACTGTCAAGGAGAGAGTCATTTTCCCAAAACAACACAGAGAATAGGTGAAAGGACAAGATAATCCATTTTCTTTAAGGTACCAATAGTTACTCATAGCAAAATGACCTATTGATTTCAAAGTGATTTCAATAGCACATCAAGTATTAAGAGTATAAAGAATAATACCAAATTTTATGTAAAAAGCCTCAAATTAGAATCCATATACTCTAAGCCCTGTAACTGTACTACTTTCAGTTCTCCATGGGACTAATTTTTCTTTATTCCATACATTTTAAAGTTTATAAAATGGTAGTTTGGTTAATAGATTGCTTTTTTTCCCCCCAAAAGCCCGGTGCTGCTGCCTTACATTATTGAATGCTTTTTTAAAAATAGAAGTAAAGTAAATTATTAATATTTGATTTATTTCTGAGTAGAAAGCAAAATCATCTAAGGTATCACCTGTGCTGTACTTGGCTGCTCTGGTATCATCAAATCAAGAGGCAGTGATTATTAATTATGTGCAAACTGCTCAAATGGAGCAGTGACAATCCTCCCAGTACGTCTCCCAGCCTACCTGTATTAATCCAGAACAAGACTGTGTACTTGTCTCTGACTTAAATCACAAAAAGTACCTTCAAAACCATGGTAAAGACAATAATTACAGGCGCAACACTTGAGTTGCTGAAGAACTTTCCTCCTCGCATTTTGAAAATTGTCACCAATTGCCACTTTTGCTTTTACATTCTCTCCAACTCATTAAACTTTGTGAAGCTGCGACTGATGGTTAAAATAGATTTCAGTAGCATTAGCTCCAATTTCAGGAGATTAAATGCAGAGGATCAGAGAGTAGAATATTCTGATTAGGTATATTTACCAGACTCTTTTAAAAGATGGAATGTGGGCACTTAAAAACTAGAGACTAAAATATGTGTTTACTTTTAGATCTTATAGTGTCTAAATAGTAGATCATGTTTCTAAAGTGAAATTGCTTATATTGCTGCCTAAAGAGAAAAAAAAAACTTTCTTGATAATTTCTGTTTTCAAATGAGTAATTAACTCCAGTGATTGAACATCTACTAAATGAATAAGATTGGACGATGCCTTTAAGTAGATCATAGCCGAGGGGGAGATACACATACACTTATAAATATCTACACTGGAAAGACTCCAATAGCTAGAAATGATCAGACAAGTGGCAAGGAAATGTCTAACACACAGTACTGGTATATTTACAGAATATCAAGTAGTCTATAGATTATGGTGTTATACAGAGGATTATGCTCATGGAATATGGGATTAGAAAAGTGTGCAAGATTTAATTGATTTACAGCTGGACTGGTGAAGCTCTATCTTTATTTCTAGTTACTGGGTGTCTGGTTTTTCACTATTAACAAAGTAAAGAGGTGTAGACATTATGATGCCTTATTTACAGTCCAAAACTCTCCAGGGTCAATTTGTGGCCTGAAGACAATCCCCGCCTACCTCTGATCTCTTTCTTCTTTGTGCCTCACAGACATTTCCTCCATAAATGTCTTGCATATCTTATTCCCTATTGATACATGCTTCTTTGAAGACTTGAAGCGCATACACATACAAGAATGTGCGCGAGCATGCACGTGCGCGTGCACACACACACACACACACACACACACTGTAATAGAACTGTATGATAGATGAGATTGGGTGTATTCAGGGTAGTATGGCCACAGACAAGTTTATAATTCACTGGTTAGGTAAAGGTGTGAGGAAACAAATGTTCATACATTGCTGTGGGAATATACATTAATAAAAATTTTATGGAGTGCTATTAGGAAATATCTGTTAATAATAAAATTTACATTCCTTTTGACCTAACACTTCATCTTTTGAGATTTATTTAACAGGTATAATAGTACATGTGTGAAATAAACATATTTACAGAGATAGTTACTGTTGTATGCATATAGGTCCAAAAGAATATGAAAAAATCTAAGTGCTAATCAATAAAAAGATAATTAAATAAATAGAATGGAATAATAATGAGTAGGGAAAGAAAGTGAAAGAGCGGGGCACGGGTGGCTCAGTGGGTTAAGCCTCTACCTTCGGTTCACGTCGTGATCTCAGGGTCCTGGGATGAGCCCCGCATTGGGCTCTGTGCTCAGCAGGGAGCCTGCTTCCTTCTCTCTCTCTTTGCCTGCCTCTCTGCCTACTTGTGATCCCTCTCTCTCTGTCAAATAAATAAATAAGTAAAAATCTTTAAAAAAAAAAAGAAAAGAAAATGAAAGAGCTCTCTATATATTCATCCTGATATGGAATGATATCGAAAGTATATATTAAGTGCAAAACACAACAGAATTTTTTGGGTGCCATTACATCTATATTTATATCTGTATAATGAATTATATGGTTGTATGTACAAAGATTCATGAGTAACTGGTAAAAGCATTCCTCTGGAGAAGAGTAATTATGTGTCTAAAGACAAGCATGGGGTGAAGACTTTCCACCACATTCCATCTCACAGGTTCTGAATTTTGTACTGCATGTACATACATAAAATCAAAATTATATAATTACACACAAAAAAATCCTGTATGATAGGTAAAATGGAGATATTTGTACCTAGTACTTTCATGTGTTTCATATAAAAGAAATCTTCTAAAATATCAGAGAACATTTGGACTTTAGTTAGGTATCCTCTCAGTAGACTTTTTCTTTAAGATTTTATTTATTTAGTTTTGAAAGAGGGAGAGAGAGAGAGAGGGAGAGAGAGAGAGAGAATAAGTGAGAGAGAGAGCACAAGCCAGGGAGTGATATTGCTTTTTTCAAGTGGCTGTTGTCCAACTGTATGTCTTTCTTGGAAAAATGTCGGTCCATCTCCTCTGACCATTTTTTAATTTGGTTATTTTTTGCTATTGAGTTGTATATTTAGATATCAACCCCTTATCAGATGTATGAGTTGCTGATATTTTCTCCCATTCATTGTGTTGTATTTTCATTTTGTTGATGGGTTCCCTTGCTGTGCAGAAGTTTTCAGTTTGATGTAGCTCCATTTGTTTATTTTTTATTTTATTACCACAACCAGTTATTTTATGAGGGTAAGATCAGAAAAAGTTTAAAAGTTATTTTAAGTCAGAACATCACTTATGAGGTAGTTCTCTTTGAAGATTGTGAATTGAGTTCTTTTAAACTAAGCATTTCATCTTTATAAAGTACTGAGTAAATGACCATCTCATATATTGTCTTAGATCAGCATTTTTCCAAGCACATTTGGCAGAACCTTTTCAGAGGAATGTAATTAGTATTGTGGGAGTGGGGGGGGAAGATAGCTTGTAAAGAAATTTGGGAAATCCTGGGTATTCTAAATCGCTGAAGTATACTACAGATCTCTAAAAGGGATGCTCTAAAATATTTGGCCAAGAAAGTCTTCTTTTTTCTGAATATTTTTAAGAATTAGTATTCTATGTATCACACCTTTAAAAATGCATTATGATGGCTATCTCTTCTAGATTTTTTTTCCTGAATGTCACAATATCTGATGCACAGAATGGGCAAAATAGACAGAGTGACATTTATTACAAGAATGTTGCTTTAAAGGAACCTATTTCTGCCAGGATGTATGAGTGATATTTTCAATTTAAAATCAGCATTTCTGTTTGCAATATACATGATATATTTTACTATAAAATGGTACTTATCCATTATTAATGCACTTAAATGTACCTAAATTTCTATTTGAGAGGAGACACATATTCATATATACATATGGACTATATATATACATATATGTATATATATATCTGTTTTAAAGTTATTTTCCCTTTCTTGTTTTTTATTTTCAATAATTTTACCAGTTTTTTGAGATATACTTGACATATAACATTATGTAAGTTTAAGCTATACGTGATGATTTCATAACATATATGTTATAAAATCATGACCTGAGTAAGGTTAGTTAGCCCATCCATTGTCTCACAAATTTTCTTTTTTGTGTGAGAACATTTGAGATCTCCTCTCTTAGCAGCTTTTAAGCATGTAATACAATATTGTTAACTATAGATACTGTTGTAAATTAAATGTTCAGGACATATTCATCTTATAGATGGAAGTTAATACTCTTTAATCAAGATCTCCCATTTCACCAAACCCCCAGCTCCTGGAAACCACCATTTTATGTTGTTATGAGATCAGCTGTTTTAGATTTCACATGTAAGGTAATCATGCAGTCTTTGTCTTTCTCTGTCTTATTTTACATTGCTTAATATTTTCTAGGTCCTAACATGTTTTCACAAATGGCAGGATTTTTGTCATTTTTATTCCTAAATAATATCTATATCTATCATCTGTTCCATTTTATATATACCACATTTTCTTTATCCATTCATCCATCATTGAACACTTAGGTTGTTTTCATGTCTTGGCTACTTTACATAATGCTGTAATGAACATGAAGATACAGATATCTCTTTGAGGTAGTTATTTAATTTTTTTAGGATATATACCCCGAAATAAAATTGCTGGATCATATGGTAATTCTATTTTTAATTTTTTGAGGATCTTCGATACTGTTTTCCATGGTGGTTGTAGCAGTGGTAGTAGTAGTTATACAAATTTGCTTAATATATTTTGGTACTCTAATGTTAGTTGCATATATAGCTACATACAATTCTTAAATCCTCTTGATAAATTAAGCCATTTGTCATTTGATTATGACCTCTTCATCTCTTGTGACAGTTTTTGACTTATTTTATCTATATACATATATCTATGTAAATATAATGATATCTACATAATATAAATATTACTACCTCTGTTCTCTTTCAACTTCCATTTGCATGAAGTGTCTTTTCTAATCCCTTCGTTTTCAGTCTAATGTGTCCTTAAAGCTATGTAATTGTAATTAGCATTTGTTGTGCCTTTTTTTATCTCCTCAGCCACTCTAACACTTTTGATTGGATAATTTAATCCATTTATATTTAAAGTGTATTTACAGATAGATAAGGACTTCCTAATGTCATCTTATTAATTATTTTCTGAAAGGGAGTTCCTGTCTTCCTCTTTTGCTGGCTATCTTTTTGAATTGATGATTTTTCCATAGTGGTATGCTTTGCTTCCCTTCTCTTGATCTTTTGTGTTGTCTACCATAGTTTTTCTTTTGTGATTACCATGAGGCTTATATAAAACATTTTAAAACTCTTATAGTCTATTTAAGCTAATAACTTAACATTGATTGCACACAAAAACTGTTCAATTATTTCTCCCTTCAAATATCTTATTTTTTGATGTCACAGTTAACATCTTTTTTATATTGTGTATCCATTAAAAAATTTTTGTAACTATAGTTATTATTAATACATTCATCCTTTAACTTTATAATGCAGTTAAATGATTAACACACCACAGTATTACAGTATTCTGAATTTCACCAAATACTTTACCATTGTGTTTTATATTTTCATGTTTTCTTTTTACTAATTCATGTTTTTTGCATCACCCTGAAGAACTCCTTTTATCATTTCTTATAAGGCACACCTATTGGTAATGAATTTGCTCAACTTTTGTTTATTTGGGAAAGTTTTTATCTCTACATTTCTAAAAGACAACTTTAATAGGTTAAGTATTCTTGGTTGGCAGTTTTTTCTTTTGACACTTTGAATGTATGAACTTGAATGTTCAAACCTCTCCCGAGACTTGGGAAGTTCTCAGTCATTATTTCTTTTTTTTTTAATTTAAAGAATTACATACTCCACTAGGGAATACACTACAATTTTAGGTTGTTCTGTCCCGTCCACTAAAGAGCACTGACTACTACATCACATCCTGTGAAGGTGATTCTCTTTCATACCTCAGATTATGTCAGTTTCCCTCTGTAACATAGGTCAGACTCTAGACTCAGCACTCTTTTTTTTTTAAAGATTTTATTTATTTGGCAGAGAGAGAGAGAGATCTCAAGTAGGCAGAGAGGCAGGCAGGGGGGTTGGAAGCAGGCTCCCCGCTGAGCAGAGAGCCAGATGCAGGGCTTGATCCCAGGACTATGAGATCATGACCTGAGCCACCCAGGCGCCCCATCAGTCATTATTTCTTTAAACAAGCTTGCATCCTTTTCTCTCTTTTTTTCTCCTTTGGGATTCAAATAATAATGTAAATTGTTTCTTTTTGTTATATATATATCCTATTGCTCACATAGGCTTTCCTCATTCTTCTTCCTTTCCTTTGTCTTCATTCTCATCTGACTGGATAAATACAAATGAGTTGCCTTCTACTTCACAGATTTCTTATTCTTCTTGATCCAGTATGATATTGGTGCTCTTACATTTTTCATTTCAACCATAGTATTCTTTAATTCCAGAATTTCTGGTTTTTTTAAATATCAGATACCTGATAAAAAAAATAAAACATTTTTATTATGTTATGTTTGTTTTTTATATTTCTAATCTCCGTTAAACTTCTTGTCTTGTTTGTGTTGTGTTTTCCTGATTCCATCAAACTGTTTTTCTTTCTGTTTTCTTATAGTTCACTCAGCTTTCTTAAAACATGATTTTTTATTCTTTATTGGAAAAATCACAAATCAATATTTCTTCAGGATCTTTTGCTGCAAAATTATTATATTCCTTTGGTGGTATCATGTTCTTTGATTTTTCATGCTGGGTGATGCCAAATACTCAAATGCGTGTACTTTCTTCCAATCCTGCACAGTTGGGCTGCTTGCCACATGTGCTTACTAGCCAATTACAAAAGCATGCTTTCACCACCATTGGGGGTAAATAATGAAATGGCCATGGGAGGACGTGTACATGTGTGTTGCTAAGTCATGTGGAGCATAAAGGATCCCCTCAGACCAGTTGGGGTGTTCCATAAACAAGGCATCCCCCAGCTTATGGGCAGGCTTCCTGACAGAGTTCCCAAAGTAGTTAGTAGGATGCATGGCCCCCTGATACCCTCCAAGAGCCCTGACTGCTGTTTTCCCAGCTACTCCTTGCCCCACAGTTATGCAGAATACCTTAGTATTTGGGATGGGATAAGAAAGAAGTAGGTCTCTTTGGAAGCTTCCTATATGGCTGAGGAAGCTAGGTACCTACTCACATGCTTTCACTTTCTCCATTGAAGAAATCACAAGCCAAGGTCTCTCTTGACACTGAGCTATGCTGCATTGAGGGAGGAGTGACACAAGTAAAATAGTACTGTTTTCTTACTCTTTTCAGCACATGCAGTGTTGGATTGGTTTTATTCCAGTATTGTGCTGGAGTTTCTCTGGATTTCTGGACTTTCACAAAGATGCTTTCCTCCATTAGTAATTGTCAGAATTTGTGTTCTTTGGGAGGAAAATGTTAGAAAAATTCTATTTTCTCACTTTGATGATTTTTTCCTGTTTTTATTGGTCCAAATATTCATTTTTGTTAGAATATACAATCAATGAGGGTAAAATTTTCTGACTTTGATGCATCAGTTTCTTAGCAACCACACAGAGGAGACTCTTGAAATCCATTGACATGTACATCAATAGCTTGAAGTTTCTTAAAGAACTGATAATGTATGATAAATGTCATTAAAATGTGTTTTACAATGTAATGAGTATCTTTAAGAGGAACAAATCTTTTGGCATAACAGAATGCTATCTTTTCTGAAGCTGATTTATTTCTGATTCAGTGCTGCTTCATTTCTTTTTTTTTAATTTAATTTTATTTTTTCAGTGTTCCAAGATTCATTGTTTGTGCACCACACCCAGAGCTCCATGCAGTGTGCCTTCCTCAATATGATACAGTCTATATATACAATGGAATATTATGCCACTTCATTTCTGATTGAGGCCAAATCCAAACACTTTTAAAAAACATTTGGAATTTCTTCTACCAGCCTTTAAGGCTGCTCGGCAGGGAGCCTTCTTCCCCTGGGTGGCACGGTCAGTTAATCATTCAACTCTTAATTTCAGCTCAGGTCTTGAGATCAAACACCACGTTGGTCTCTGGGCTCAACTAGGAGTCTGCTTCAGATTCTCTCTTTCCCTCTCACTCTGCCCCTCCTCCCCGACTCTTATTCCCTCTCTAAAATAAATAAATAAATAAATCTATTTTTAAAATAAACATTTTTTCAATAGAATATTTAATAAAAAATGATCCAAGTGAGGAGGAATAAATTACTTATCTTCATCCAGTTTCATGGAAGTTAAGAGGATTGTCAGTTTTTTTTTTTTTTTTTTTTAGGAAAGAGACAAAGTGTGACTGTTAGTTCCTAAACACTGGAAAAAGAGGGGAAGGGATATGAGAAAATAAATAAATAAATAAATAAACTAAGGTATAGTTCTTTGAATTTGTTGTAATGTTAGCTAGAATTTTACCACCAAATGCTGAATTATAAGGTTGTTTTCAATCTGAATAGAGCGGAACACTGGTTCAGTGAAGCTGGTACGTCGCTTCCACTTTGCATACTTTCAGAATATTTTAAGAAACATAGAAATGGCTTTTCACATTACAATATTGCCAATTCTAAGAAAGCACATCTTCCTCTGGCACTGTTTCTCTGATTAGCAACCGAGTAGTTTGTTACCATCTCCATCTTCATCCCCAGCTATCACCCTTGAATACACAATACCCAAATGTCTGTTAAAAAAAAAAAAGAAAAACAATGGTAGAACAATATGATAAAAATGGCTATTTTTCCCTAATACTACTTTCCTTGTTTCTTGAATTTTTTGAATATTATTCCTCCTACCTTTCTAAAAATTGTATTTGTGATTGATACTACTTAGAATATAGGTCAAATTTCCAGACTTACAGCTAAATAAGACCATCTGACTAAATCCTGGCCCCTGAGCTATAACTAGAAGTTTTTTAGGCAGTGTCTAGAGTACCTTCTCTGAAAGATAATTCTGTGCACACTTTGTCCCTGTCCTAAGTCATTTTCTTCATCTTGCTGCCTAGAATGCAAATGCTACCATCTTGAACCAAGACAATACAGCCAATCCCTAGAGATGGAGGAGTCTGGGCATGAAGAGCTAGTAGAACAGTGCCGCCACCCCAATCCTGCCATGGTGACCTCTGTGCTTTTGGATTAATGGGAGGAAACTTCTAAATTGCTTAAGTCATTGTCATTTGGGTTGATTTTAAGATGGATAAAGATTTTGTTAACTGAGATTAAGACTGTTACCATTTTAGAATTTATTGATGTAGGCTTAGTGGAAATGTTTGAGTACGACAGCAAAGACTCAGATTATGAAGGCTGAGTTGCTCATTATCCTTATCATGCCATGGAAAACTTTTAGCCAAATATTATCTGTTGCAATTTTGAAACCAGATCATTTGTTAACCAGGAAATAATCGTATTCCTACTATTTCAGAAAACTCTGTCACTGCTTTAAAAAAAATGCTTAAAAAGATGAACTTGGGGGGCGCCTGGGTGGCTCAGTAGGTTAAAACCTCTGCCTTCTGCTCAGGTCATGATCTCAGGGTCCTGGGATCGAGCCCCACATCAGGCTCTCTGCTCGGCAGGGAGCCTTCTTCCCCTCTCTCTCTGCCTACTTGTGATCTCTCTCTGTCTCTCTCTCAAATAAATAAATAAAATCTCTAAAAAAAAAAAAGATGATTTTCGGTCAGAGCTATCCAGAACCACAAGCTGGGTAGAAAGGGAATCAGGTGTGCCATAGGAAGCACTTTTTGTCTTGGCCCAGAAACTGACAGGAAGATCCATAATTTGCAGCTACAAATGATTAAAACTGCCCCCTGCTTTTGTACCAAAACTGGACCAGTTAAGTATTAGCTTCAAAATGGTAGACTTAAAAAGAAGTAATACTGATATTCTTCCCTACAAAGGTTGCAAGCCTAATGGCAGATTTCTGTCAAGAGCGGTGTTTCCCACTTCTATGACATTATTTTGGATTGTGTAAGATAACCAGCACTAATTGAGAGGACTGAGGATGGATAAAGTTCTTTATAAAAACACCAGATATTTCAAGGTTAAAAACTAGGTATAAACAAAACATTCTGCTCGGGGAACATGGTTATGAAATTGACTAGAAACAAATAAACTCAGAGAGCTGTTGAATAGAATATTGCTACAGAAAACAAGAGACAGACTGGGCTGCACGAGTTAGTGTATTTTCTATCCAATAGCATTTTTCAGGACCCACAAATCCGAACCAACAGAAGGTGAGCTCTTAAATCTGTGCAGCCCCCCAAAAGTATATAATTTTCTGATGCTCACCATAGATGTGGTTATGAAGAACAAAAAATAATGGAGAACTACTCTAAGGACACAGAAGGTGCTCATAAAACAATGAAAAAGTGGATTCTTCCCAAAGAATACAATCAGGGTTGCCAGATGTGCCAATATAGTAATTTATACCTGTGTCAGAGACAAGACTGTTCATTATCTCTTCCTAATGGACTTGTATTGCTGCTATGGCCTAGTGATGGCTTAATGTTTTTACTGTGTTTTTCTGCCTGTATTTCAACACTGAATATGTATACCTCCTGGAAAAGACTGTACCACATATTGAGAGATCACTGGGCTTTGAACGGGCTGCAGAAAACAAACAAACAAAACAACAACGGGATCACCTAGCTGGCTTTGACAGTAAAACTGGCTGCAGGAGCTAGAGGAGAGTTTAAGATTTTTCGTTCTAGGGAGGAAGGCGAAATTTTCTGTATGTAAGAAAAGTAGTGAACATGAATATTCTGGTGGCCAAAGAGGAGGGAAGGAACAGTGACCATATCTGGCCCTTGGATACTAATCTCTCCCTTTTTTGGTAACAGAATTTATAAGTGAGCACATTTGTCAGCCTTGCTTTTACTTAGATGTGTTTATAAAACCAAGTTCTAGTGAACAAGATGTAAGCAAGTGGGCTTCCATGCTCTTAAGAATTGGTGGACTGTATCCCTTGCTTTATTTCTCCATCTTTATAGTTGAAATGGAGATTCACTATATGGACCTAAAGTATCCTTCTTGGAACATGAAATGATACTGAGAACATACACATCAATATAAAAGATGCACAGATCCATGACATTATAGCATATAGTCAAATATAATACTATAGCCAAATATAATACTGTAAATACTTTAATTCAAAATTTAGCAAATATACATGAAATGTGACTCAATTAGTCATTTTCAAGGAATAGAAAATCAAAGTAACAGTACCTTAATTGTAAAAAGAGTTTCCTCTTTTCATATAGCAAATCCTAGTAGGAGATGATTGATTTAGACTTAGCAAGACCAAGATCCCTTCAAGGACCTACTATATTCTCCCTTTATTTCTGCTCCTTTATCCTCAATATGTTGACATTTTTAAACTTATTTTTGTATTGATGGTTACAGGAAGACTACTTCAGTTCCAGATCTCATACTTCTTTTGAGGCAGAAAGGAGGGTTTTGTTTTGGTTTTTTTAACCTCTTTTAGTTTAGACACTAGTTTCGTTTTGTCTTTTCATCAAGAAAGCAGCGTAGCAGCAAGCTTTTCATGAGATTTCATCATTCTGAACTGAGTGTCGCCATCACCGTAGGAGGTACAGAAAATGGGAAAAGTGTGGAGCTCTAGCTTTCATAGTAGGAGGAATTGAGATAAAAGGAGCTTGGGAGTGTTTGCTCCTTCTGTGTGCCAGCTTATTTCTAATACAATAGCCCTCCAACTAAAAGAAGATTGTGGTGCATATACTGAAGACTTTGCTCAAATTTATTGCATAACCTCTTATAAGTAAATTAACTGACTTAATGAAAGGATCCATTCAAACTGTAGTATGTGTATGGTTAGTTAAATGATGAGAAAAAAGCACAGAAGGTATGAAAACATCTTATTTCATAATTCAAAGATAGATCATCAGAGTACTATAGAACTCAAACTAAGTGACCCTGTAGAAAAATAGTGCAGTTCATTTATGCAGAACAAAAGTAGAAATTATATAAAAGTATATATAATATTCACATCGACTATATTAAAGTGTTACTGATATTGCTAATGTTATGGACAGATAACTCCTGGGTGGTTTTTAAGTCTTAACATGACTTTGCTTTGCTCTAAGAGGCAATGTCATTAATTTCATATGAAAAATATGTGAGGCTTTTCTTTTTTTTTTTTTAAAGATTTATTTATTTATTTATTAGAGAGCGAGAGACTGAGAATGAGAGGGGAGAAAGTCAGAGGGAGAAGCAGACCTCCCGCAGAGCCGGGAGTCCGATATGGGACTCCATCCCAGAACTCCGGGATCATGACCTGAGCCGAAGGCAGTTGCTCAACCAACTGAGCCACCCAGGCGCCCTATGTGAGGCTTTTCAGTGACACTCATGTGTTTATCTGTAAGACTGTTTTCTGAGGAACTATTTTCCATTATTAGCTGTTCATTGAGTATTAGGAAATTTACTCCTTCCTTCATTATCCTCCGGAGATCAAAGACTTGCATAGTTTTTCAGGTTAGAATGGATTCATTCTGACTTGGCTTAATAACAAGAGACATTTCTTGGTATAACAAAAATTCAGGAAAACTTTAATATATCATGCTCACACTTACTGAAAATGTATACTTGCTTTGTTATATAAATCTTTTTAAAAAAGACCTTAGTAAGCATAATTTTGATGACAGTTGCAAAGGGAAGTTCAAATAAATAAAGACTTTTTTATTTATTTGAGAGAGAGAACATGCACCCAAGCTGGGGGAGGAGAGAGAGAGAGGGAGAGAGAGAATCTCAAGCAGACCCTCCACAAGCACTGAGCCCAATGTGGTGCTTTATCCCACAGCCCTGAGATGGTGACATGAGCCAAATCAAGAGTCAGATGCTTAACCAACTGAGCCTTGCATTGATGGAGATTAGGATATCCTCATATCACTATAGATAATTCATGGGAAATATGGGTTCTGGTATGTAAGATGAATAAACTAGAGAAACAACTATTATGCAAACAAGTGGTTCATGTTTTCCTGTCAGAAATCCCCTTTTATTTTTTTCTCTACATGACCGTATTTATAGTGTGTGTGGACATTTGTGTATGTGCTGCAGGTATTAGTTTTCACCGAAAGTGACATCTGAGAATTTTACTCTGCTTTTTAATCATTGATAGAGCAAGAATACAAAATTTTAGCTAGAAGATGACAAGTGTTCATCACTTTAATTTCTTCCCCTCCTACCTAGCCGGAGAAGCCACAGATTTTGTTAAAACTGAAATGGAAGTATTCATAAATTATCATTTTATTATCCCTATTAATTCCTAAATATTACCGTATAATAAGGTAATTTCTGTCTGCTGCAATGGTTAGAAACAGCCAAAAAAATTTTTTTCTTTGTTTTTGTATTTTAATCTGGTAAAACTAGACAAACAAATGTCACCTGAAAAATATTAATTTTTCCCTCCCAAGGTTTTGAATCAATGAAGCAAAAAAGATTCAAAGAAGAAATAGGAGATCTGTTTAACCTAATTTGTTTACCCTTGTCATGCTATTAAATATTGAAGTTGCTGAATAGAGATTTTTCATTTCCAATGCTTTAGTGTTTCTTAGAGGATGGGCAGAGTATGGAAAGAAGGAGAAAAGGGAAAGGAAGAGAAAAAATTGTTCGAGTAGATATTTTTCCCTTATAATTCTGCTTTGTCCCAAGAAACCTAAAATGACCAAATGACCCAGCTTTCAAAAAAAAACAAAACAAAAGGGGCGCCTGGGTGGCTCAATCATTCGGCTCAGGTCATGATCCCAGAGTTCTGGGATTGAGCCCCACATTGAGCCCCCGCATCGAGCCATCAGGCTCCCTGCTCGGCAGGAAGCCTGCTTCTCCCTCTCCTACTCCCTCGCTTGTGTTCCCTCTCTTTCTCTGTATCTTTCTCTGTCAGATAAATAAATAAAATCTCTAAAAATCTCTAAAACAAAAAAACAAACAAAAAACAAAAAAAAACTTGCATTAATATGACAAAATGAAAAATAAAAATATGACAACATGAACTACCACCAAGGGACAGAACCTATTGTTGTCAGATGTTTTTACTTTAATACAGAAATAACATAAAGAAAAGATTTCTATAATTCTCTCATGAGCCCACTGAAAGAAAACTGAAAATGCCATCATGGAATTGTCCACTGGCCATTTCTTCCCCTAGTCCCATCTTTAAGAAGCGCCGTAACAACCCAGGGAATTTAGAAGTAAACAGTGTGTCTCCCCTACTCAGCTGACACCAGTAGTGTTTTGAAAGGATTTACAGTTGTGCGGATATATTGAACTGACTTTTGCTTGTCTATAACATTATTAATAGGAGATGGCTAGCACCATCTAGCTGCAACACGTACAGGATCACATGAACCTTAAGCTCTTGGGACACTCAAAAACAATCAGAGACTTGGGACCATCTCAGCGTTAACATGAAAGCAACCCCTTGGAACTAAGTGAAAATATATACAATGTTAGCTTGAATTATATATAACATGGAGGTTTGGTTGTTGTTGTTGAATTTTCTAAAATCCCAAGCCAGCAGGGGACAGAAGTATCAACTATCTATTTTGCCTCCAGCTGAGTAATAACTCATTTTATTACAAATGCAATTTTTCTTTTATGAAGTATTGTTCATGATTAAATGCCCACAAATACAAATGCCCTGTAATCTTAAAATTCTCCTGGTTAAAATGTATTTTTCTTAGGATAATATTTCCAGAATACCTCCTAAATCTTTGCCAACTGTTATATGGTATTTTATCCTTTAACATTGTGTAAATTCTAGTCCCTTTAGAAAAAAATAAAAGACCCTTGAAGTTCTTCTGTGTAGCTAGGAGAAGAATAAGGTACTAAAAATATATATACACGACAGGTTAATTCCTTTGAATCAGCCATTTAGTGATAATTTCCCATAAATTTCAATTGTGTGTAATGTTATATTTTCTACTCTTCCAAGGTTAAGCATTTTTTTTTGTATAAACATAAGGGGATAATAGGGTAAAATAGAAATACAGGGTGGGGGGGAGATGTACAGACTGTTCCTCTTGGGCAAAATGAAATCTAGCACATTTGTCCAGTGACCGTTTTTATTCATGACACAGGAATGCACTAATGCTAGTAGTTCATGTGAAAAAAATGGTTTAGGAAAGGAATGTATTTCACTAGGATAAATAGTCTACCTTTGAGTGAACAGAAAATCCCACAACAGAAACTTGGCCAGAATTTGCCTGTAATGAGTTAGTTCAATTGAGAGAGGGATTTAGCATTGCTTCTTTTCTAGGAGATGAATGGTTAAAGATACTTCCTATACCAGGTGCTCTATGGTGCTCTTGACCTTCATCTCCATCTATGTTTGCAGGTGTTCCTTCAGTTTTACAGGGGTAAACATTGTCTTTCTATGTCTCCACGAGGTGTAATTTTAGTGGCAAGCATTGTGGATGAGTGCAGTCACTTCTTTTGCCATTGCAGATAAATTTTCAACAAGAGGCTCCAAAATCACATCCATAAAACTTGGATGTGTAGCAAGGGAACTGGAAAAGATGCCAATATTTGTACATACTGTGATTACGAGTATGGGACTGTTACACGATACTTACATTCAGGTGAACTTAAAGAATTTAAGTTTAATAAAATATTTAATATTATATCCAATTTCTTATGATAAGTTTAAAAAAAAAGACCAGGGGAAAATAGAATAATTTTATTTGCATAACATTGCTTTTGGTTGACATCTCATTAGAATCTGAATTACCGTTTAAGCTCAGATGTTGATACACTAAATAGATAAAGCCTTATATATTCCCTATTGTGATTGTTCCATGGAAGAGGTAGAATGGAAGAGAGAAAAAGGATTAGCAAGGAAAAGCACAAAGTGACTTTACCATACCATTGCTACCAGGAACAAGAGAAAGAAAAGCTGCCCCTCTGTGAACTGTGACTCTGCCTCCAATCTAAGCTTCAAAAAATAGGGAAAATACATTGCAGACAGAGGAAATCTGAAGCTATTGGTTTTTCCTTTTCTCTCTATCATCTATCATCTATATGTCATCTATCATCCATCTATCTACATAGCTACCTATTATCTATCTATCTTAAGAAAACTATTGTTTTGCAAAATACTGGTTAACATTGGGAAGGTTACAGGGATATATAGAAGTTATATACATATAACTTTCCTGAGTTGCAACTTTTACATTTGTACTTCCATATCTGACTTTAAGAATTCTGGGTATTAATTCCAGTGGGTGTTATCGAATCATTTTCCTAGTTTGGGGAATTGAAGTAGAGCAGTACCATGATAACATGAATATAAAGGGGCTTCTGTGAAACTGTAATCAATGACTTAAAAGCACAAACAGTAAAACCATAAGTCGCGTTAATAAAGCAGCTATCTATAAATGGTAAAGAAATTCTCTCAGTGGAGTCCAAACAAAAAAGGCTAGAAGACGATTTTAAGCCAAACTTTGAAAAACAGCATTTGTCTTTATTTTTAGTCACTGTATCTTATTAATGTATTGGGACTATGTTTTTGATACAATTCTCTAGTGTTTGGGGGGTTATTTTACTTTTGATTTGATTGATTAAAAGGGTTCTACCTGGATCTGCATAGTTTATACTCACTTTTAGGATTGCTGGGCTAAAAAGACCTAAACAAAAATAAAATGGACAACTCAAAACTCAAGTTCAAATAAAGTAAAATGTGAAATTTAGAAAAGAAGGAATAAATTTAATTACCAACATAGTTCTATGTTAATTTTTTTTAAAAAAAGAAAAGAAAAACTGTTTTATTATCAAAAAGGGCTGAAACTTCCATCCTGTCTTCATTCTTTCTTCCACTTGTTAATGTGTATCCTTGGTATCCAGAAAGGAGCTGATTCTGAATTGTAGAGCCAGCAAAAATAATAATAATAATAAATAATAATAATAAATATATTGAACCTGAGATGTGTCATTTGAAGAAAAAAAGAATGTTCTTGGATATTACTTGATATTACTACAGAGGACAAATAGTCCAGCCTGAAGACAGCGCTACTATGGACAAACATGGGTGATTTGTGCATCGAAAAGTGAAGCAATAAGCTGATAAGAATAAGTGGAGTCTTTTGTAAAATTCATGAAAATATAATGATGCTAACAGGGGGACTATATCAAAAATTATAATAAAAGTAATTGACATGCATATGTAAATTTCTTGATCAATAAAAATTATGTGAATACTAAACTGAAATTTCAAAAATGTAACTGAAAATATAGATGTGGGCTCATGTTTTCTAAAAGGGGATAAAATAAGTAAAAAGATTTGTGTAAAATGTTAAAGAGGAATGATTAGTCTTTTTGGCATGTCTCTGTTTTTTTAAGAATCAAATTACTTTGGCATCTCCTACTTTGGTTACTCAGCCTGCCAAACTTTGGAAATCCCACTCTTGTCAATGTGAGACAGTGCTTTTGGCTGTCACTTGGGATCCCACCAGGATATGTGAACTCCAATTTTGGAAAAATGGACTGTGCTTGAGGAAAAGCTATACAAGGTGTGATCTCTGTGCAGGGCTGTGTAATTATGCTTTACGTTCATTTGAAGGAAAAAAAATCTAAAATTTATATTGAGAAGTAAAGAAGAGGTACTGAGAAACTCTTCTTGACCATGCAAAATGCACCATGGAAGACTTTTAATCTACAAGGTAAATTAGAGTGACACACAGTGGAAGAAATATTGTGATTATGTCATAAGGGGAAATCGTGTGATATTTTGGTGTTTATTGCAAAGGCAGTGAAAAATTGAGTAGAAATGTGTAGAAATTACAGAGTTTGGTAAACATGCCAGTATTTGGACTGAAAGTACTTAGATTAAAATGAAAGTGGTCAAAATTCTCTATGGTAATAAAATGCTATCATTCCTAGATGCAATACTACAGCCCAGTTAAAAATATACCAACCTTTAGAAATTGAGACTGTGAAACTGTATGTAACAGCAGCATAATGAGGAAAGTTACAATAAAAGTGATGATGAAGTCTTTGAAGTAGAGCCTGACTCAGTTTACTGATAATTACTGAGATGTGCAATCCCAAGGGAGTGAAGGAAAGAAAGAAAGAAAGGAAACGCAAGGTGTTTGAACCTCAAAAATACCAGTACAACTAGACACTGCTGGAATTGTTGGGAACCATGCCTAGAGGCATGATGGAAAACTTGTTACATCCTAGATTACACGTCTGGGAAATCTGAAACAGTCTTTGTGCTAAGAGTTGAAGCAAGAGAGACAGCACTTATGGCTTTATGATCACAGAAAACACAGGTCTCTTCAAGTCCTGGAGCAAAAAAATTATCTGTGGGCCTAAAAAGGTAGAAGTGACTAGGCAGATCTGGTGTTAAGACTGGTTCCAATAATCAAGGAATCATCTTTTGTTAGTGTAATGTATTATAAAGGAATAAATAAAAGAAGAAAGAGGAGATGAAATATTAAATGATGAAATAATGGATATAGTAGTTTTAGGGAGATATAAATATTTAGAAAGAGACATGATCAATGTTGGGTGGTCGGCTTGATTAAAGGGAAATTTTATTACATAGTGAAAGTGAAATGAGACATTTACTTTTAAAAATAAATAAAATTATGTAGTTTATGTAGTAAACTTAATTCAATTAGAGAACCAGAGCTCACTGCGAATCTTGTATAAGAACATGTGCGCCAAAGAGAATGGAGTTGTGATAACCATAGGGATAAAGGGGAGCTTTTTATATTTTTGAATTAAGGTGTAAATTCAAGAAAAATTACACAGATCAACCAGATGTTAAGGAAATAGAAAATCAAGGATAAAAATCAAGCCAAATTGTGAAATAATCTGGAGTTTTAGTGATCATCTAGAGATAAGTAGGAGAAAAAGGTATCTGATTAATGGGTTCAAGGTCTCTAACAAGACTAAAATCGGGTGAGGGGCACCAGAGTGGCTCAGTCAGTTAAGCATCTGACTCAGTTTCAGTGCAGGTTGTGATCTCAGGGTTATGAGATCAAGCCCCACATTGGGCTCCATGCAGACCCTAGAGCCTGCTTAAGATTCTCTCTCCCTCTCCCTCTGCCCTCTCTCCCTAAAAAAAGGAGGTTCCTTCTTTCCTTTAAAAAAAAAAAGACTGAAATTGGGTAAACACCACTCCTTATGGTCATAGCAATAGAACCTTCAAGCTAATGGCATTATCATGAGAAAAATCTCATGTAAACAAAATAAACAGTAATAGAAGCCTATGAGCTCAACCTTGGGGCAAAAACTGGAAAGGAACTTGTTTTAGGTTGTGCTACTGGTAAACAATGAATTCATGCTGGGGACAAATTTGAGTTGTATATAAGAGAACAGTTGAATGTGTTTCTGGAGACTGCTGGTTATTACTTATTACATGGTCAGGTCAGTGTGTGCACTAAATTACACGATTTGATATCTGTGTTGCATTGTCAATTCTTCCCATTGGTTTTGCCACCAAAATGAACTATGTATTGGAAAAGAGAAACTCACTTTCACTTTTATTTGTCCTGGAATCAGACCCTTCATTGCAAACTCTGGTTATATATTCTCCCAGAGCATTGGGACTGCCTACTATAATTATTGAGCTTGGCATCAAAATGGACCCTTCTTCTATCATCAGGATGCCTTAGAGTTTCTTTTCCAGTCTTGTTTACACCTTCTGACTATCAAAAATATAACCCTCATAAGCACATAAAACTATTATCCTTTAAATGAAATATCCAAGAGAATAAAATCTTATTGGACTTCTATTAGAAGAACATGAGTCAGAGTTATGATGACCATGTGCAGAGAAGGGCACTATTTCCTTGTGGATCCATATAATTATACAATTCTCTGATTTATATTATATCAGTACAGGGATTTTCAGTTTCATAAATGATAGTGCCTATTACCATTTTATTGCCTATTCACTTATTGGGTATTTACAGCCTCTGATTATAGCATTCTGTCCCAATAAAAATGGATAAACCCCAGTTTAATTTCAGTCAAAATCAGGTCACAGAAATCCATTCAGAAATACTAATAATAAAGAGTGAAATGGTATTTCCATCTGAGATTTTGAGCAGAACCATGGCATGAAATGGCTGATGGAAGTTATGGCAGTAAACTAGCATCCAAATATGATGTTCTAAGAAGTTTTCATTTCATCTTTAAGGAAACAAAATCAATGACCCAAACAGAATCAGATGGGCTTTTGATTAGTGGTGGCCCAAATACTTGTGATAATAAGATTTCTCATAACCTTCAGGTTCACATAGTACTAAAATACTTTATGAACCTGTAAGATTATTGAAAGTACAATAACCTTATAGATCATTAAATTTCATAAATAAAGTCAACAATGTAATTGTAAAATTTTTTAAAGGACTTCTTAAGATGGTTATGTTATAAAAAATGGTGTGTAGTAGAAATGAATTTCTTCAATGGGGTCTCTGAATTGAACATATACATACTAACATAATAAAGAAATCAGATTAAGATACTTTGCATCTCAGGGCACCTGAGTGGCTCAGTCAGTTAAGTGTTGGTTTCTTGATATGAAGTCTTGATCTCAGGGTTGTGAGTTTGAGCCCCATGTACTTAAAAAAAAAGAGAGAGAGAGAGATTGTGTATCTCAAATGGCTAACAGACACATGAAAAGACACTCAACTTCACTTATCATCAGGGAAATACAAATCAAAACTACAATGAGATACCACATCACATCTGTCAGAATGGCTACAATTAACAAGCCAGGAAACAAAAGAAGTTGGCAAGAATGCAGAGAAAGGGGAACCCTCTTACACTGTTGGTGGGAAGGTAAACTGGTGAAGCCACTGTGAAAAACAGTGTGGAGTTTCCTCAAAAAGTTAAAAATAGAACTACTTTATGACCCAGCAATTGCAAAACTAGGTATTTATCCAAAGGATACAAAAATGCTGATTCCAAGGGCACATATGCACCCTGATATTTATAACAGGATTATCCACAATTGCCAAATTATGGAAAGACCCCAAATATCCATCAAATGATGAATGGATAAAGAAGTGTTATATATGCACAATGGAATATTACTCAGCCATCAAAAAGAATGAAATCTTGCCATTTGCAATGATCTGGATGGAGCTAAAATGTATTATGTAAGCAAAATAAGTCAGTCAGAGAAAGACAAATACCATATGATTTCACTCACATGTGGAATATAAGAAACAGCACAGATGAACATAGGATAAAGGAAAAAAAGAGAGAGAGGAGGCAAACCATAAGAAGACCCTTAACAAACTAAGGTTTGCTGGAGGGGAGATAGGTGGGGGGGGCTGGGCTAGATGGGTGATGAGTTTTAAGGAGGGCACTTGCTGTGATGAGCACTGGGTGGTATAAGGAAGTGATGAATCACTAAGTTCTACTCCTGAAACTAATACAGCACTATATGCTAACTAAAATTTAAATAAAAACTTGAAACATAGGAAGAAAGAAAGAAAGAAATAGGAAAAGAAATAAAGGAAAGAAAGAAAGAAACTCAAAGAGGAATTGTTTTTAATAAAACATTACATTCTGTTCTACATGCTTCAACTCTAATTTGACTCGAAGGAAAATAAAGCTCAGGTTTAACTTTTTATTGAAAAAGAAAAAAAGATTATGTATTTTATTCTTGTCTACCCTGATAGTCTTCATTTATTTATTTCCTACTTTTTCTTCAACCCACTCCAAGCTGCTTTCCATTCACATACTCTATACTCTTTGATTTCAGTATGTTCACATAGATTTAATTTAATAAAATTGGTTTAGTCTTTACCATACTTGGCATTTCAGTAGTTTTTGACAGTGATGGGCATAACTTCTTTCTTGAATCATTATTTTTCGTTGATTTCTGTAATGCTAGAATATTCTGTTTTCTTCCATCTATAATGTTGATCATTCTCAGTCTGTTTTTGTGGCACCAGATAAAGTTAAAGAGGCAACAAAGACTCTATTCAAGTCTATTTCAATATTTAAGAGAGGCCGAAACTCAATCTGAACCCAGCTCTGACACAAAAGGTAGGAGGTAGGGTTTTTAAGAGCTGAGGTGAATGGGAGATCTTCAGCCATCTGTGTATGTTAACTGGCTTTATCAACAGGAAAAGTAAACTTTCTAAGAACTTCATAACAGGAGGTATTTTATAACAGAGCTAAGCATTCTCCAAAGTTAGGTTCCTGTCTTCCCACAGAAATTGGAAGATGGTGCTACTATCTTCCTTGATTACTTCATTTCAAAAGATGATTCCCAGGTCCTTGAAAGAGATAATCCTGAACTGTACAAGTGGCTAAAAACTTTTAAAAAGATTTATGTCCCAGAATATCACTCAGCCATAGAAAAGAATGACATTTTGCCATTTGCAACAATATGAATGGAACATGATGCTAAGTGAAATAAGTCAGAGAAAAACAAATACCATATGATTTCACTTATGTGTAGAATTTAAGAAACAAAAGAAAACAAAAGACAAACAGAAAACCAGACTCTTAAACATAGAGAACAAACTGGTGCCAGAGAGGAGGAGGATGGGGGATGGGTGAAATAGGTAATGGTGATCAAAAAGTACACTTATGTTGATGAGCATGAAGTAATATATAGAATTATTGTATACCTGGAACTAATATAACACTGTATGTCAATTATACTGGAATCTTAAAATTTGCATCTCAAAGGAGCCAGGAAAGAATTTACAATGATAAGTTCTCTAAAGCACATGCTCTGAGAAAAGGTAAATCACGGGTCTAGAGACAGGAAGAAGCCTATCTAAAATTCGGTCAAGCTGAGGGAATTGTTAAGGTCAGCTCTCTTTACCAAATATTTGAATTTGAAGTTTTATTTATTAGAGCTTCTTTCTTTTTCTTAAATGTCTTCCATTGGCATTTTTGTCTACTTTAATAGCTTCATCATCTATGTTCTAATAATGCCCAAATCCTGGTTTCTAGCCCAGCACTATCTTTTGTACTTGAGACCTCTCTATTCAGTTGTCTAAATCCTTACTTCAGTGTTCCACAAGTCCTTCAAAATGCCCCAATTCTAATCTTAACCTTAACACGTGCACTGATATCCAGCAACTCAAATTAAATACGTTTCTTTAGCTCCAAATAGAATTAGTTACTAAATTCTATTAATGTTGTCTCCCAAATATCTCTCAAAAGAGTTTGTTTTTGAATTTGCCACACTGGATCAATCCCTGCGCGGCGGTACCCTGCCTTGCCCGCCACTGCTGCCTGGACCAGATCTCTCTGTACCTTCATCCTGGCTTCGTTCCAGTTCTTTTCCTTCACAGCACCTCATGTGATATTTTAAAAATACAAATATTTTTACATAACTCTTCTGTTTAAAACATTTCAGTTACATCTTTGGAGGTAAAGTTCAAAATGTTTGACAAGGTGTCTGTGTCCCTCTACTAATGCACAGCATTAGTCTATGTGTCTAGGTGTCATATTCACGGTCTCTGCTCCAGCTGAAGTGGTCTTTTTTCCAATCCTGTAATAGATCATGCTTTCTTACTTTATGGTTTTTTACTATAGTGTTTCCTCTCTGTATCTTTTAGATAATTCTTATGCTCCCTCCCAATCTCAGGTTCAATGCTACTTATTCCAATTTTTTTTTCTTCTTTCAAATTAGATTCAGTTTCCCTTGTATGTAACTTGTCCCACTCTGTACTCCCTTTTATGTAGGGGTCATCACAGATCATCAAATTCTTTGTTCCCCAAATTAGAACCTTCATGAGAGTAGAGCCAGGGTCAGGCTTAGATAGAGCAGTAATCATGGCACCTAGAACAGAGGCTGTGAGAAAGCCAACGTTTGACAAATGGAATATATTCAATGAACCACAAATTAAAGTAGTAACTTCTAATACAAATGCTTACTATACATTAGCATGTATCCCATCAGCTTCATATCTTTCAAAATAACTGAAAATTATGGGCAAAATAATCCCTAACATGGTTTTGGAGTGTTACACTAACATAGCTCTTTCAAATTAGAAAGTGTAAAGTGCCTATTTTGGCAAAGCAAGAACTATGTTGAAAGAGTAATATATATGTAATATAATATATTGGACTTAAGGAAATGTCACAGCACTCATATCACCTGATCAGTTTTTCTAGTCATTCATGTCATGATTTAGTTCATACAGTCCATCACATTTAAAAGGTTAAGGCAAAAAGCCTGAGGATGTTGCCAAATTTACAACAGCATTTATAAATATTCATGAACCTATAGCATTTCCTCGAGATGCCCTTTGACAAACTTTCCAGGAGAATTGAGACTTTGTCAAGATTTCAAAGATCACATGATTGATGGTTCTAGTAGCTTTTTATAAATATGCAATAGTTCTTCTCTTCACTTGAAGTTGTTGAAAGTCTTTGGGAACACATATGTTCATACTAATAGTAATTAGTCACTAAGGATCCCATCAGACCACTTTAACATAGGAAGTAATTATCAGCTTACCCAGGACATGATCTAGGAAACTCGAACTTAAAAGAGAGATGCTGAACTATTCAAACTGGACCCATTCACATAAAACTTAAAAAGTAAAAAAGACAGACCATTTATTCACACACTGTGTTCAGAAAACAATTATACACATCTAGTTGATTATGTCACTAGGGTGTATGTCAAATCTTACTAATGAAATGAGACTGTAGATCACTACGAAGAAAACCCTTATGCAATACTTTCAACCCTCTGTATTTAATCACATTGTTATTCTTCTGGATAAAGAAGAGGAGATAGAGGAATACTTTTTAAAAAATACTGGCAAGGTTGACTGGGTAATTATTACCTATCAGAAATCACAAGGTTCAATGTGGAAGATGGAATGTGAGAGCATTCTCACATGCTCCTGGTAAGAGTAACATTTAATTTAATTTTGGGGGGAAAGTATTGCACACTATTCAATAAAAGCCTTAAAATTTTGTCATTCCACAATAGTAATGCATCTTAATGGAACAATTAGAATTATAGAAAATGCTTATAGAACATTATTATAATAATCAGCAACTGAAAATATCCCAAACATCCAGTGACAGGAGGGTTATTATTATATTAATATTTAAGTAATTAAAAATATTTACAAAGAGTTTTTAATAAATAGGCTTGCTTAGACAAAGGAAAGAATAAACAGACTTCTAAATTATATGTGAAATTTTATAAATTCTGTAGATAGTGTGATATCAATGATTTCAATATATGCATAGAAAAAAGAATAAAAATTAAGCTCATGATATTTTAGATTTTTATTATTTCATTTATATAATCAGAAAATCTCATTTTAGTATTTTTTAAAGCAGACTTGATGATTTAGGGCAGTTTTAGGCCAAAGCAAAATTGAACAAAAAGTACAAGGAATTCCTGTATGCCCATAGACTCCACAAAAGCACAGCCTCCCACACTGTCGACATCCCAATGAACCTATATTGACACAACATTATCACCCAAAGTTTATAATTTATATTAGGATTAACTCTCAGTGTTGTCCATTCTATAGGTTTTTACAAGGAATTACCATTAATAATATTGCACAGAACAGTTTTATTGCCCTAAAACTTCTCTATACCATGCTTGCTCAACTCCTCTCTCCCCAACCCCAACTTCCATGATTTTACTTTTTTCAGAATGTCATATAGTCCAGAGTGTCATATAGTTGAAATCATACTGTATGTAGCCTTTTCAGATTGGCTTTTTTTTCACTTAGTAATGTGCATTAAATGTTCCTCCACATCTTTTCATGGCTTGATAGCTCATTTCTTTTTAGCTCTGAATACTATTTCATTGTCTGGATGTACATGAGTACTCATGGCTGATACAGGCTGGCTTCAGTATTGAAATTTAGAATTATAAAATAGAATGCACATTAGTGACTCCTACATTCACTTTATAGTTACAGCCTTCCATAAAAAAATAAGAATTTTGCAAAAAATACCCACATTGTATATAGAATGTGTTTTACTGGGAAGTGCAAAAGTCAAAATAAAAAACAAAGTGTCAAAAAAAAGTGTCATATGTTATAATCAGAGTTATAATTATATATTAAAATTTCTAATTATTTTTCGTGAAGGCATTTCCTATTTTGGGATCCTAAAATCATGAGGATTAGCGTTTTCACAGGTAACAGGGGGCTTTGAGGTAAAATCCATACAGGATGGCAGCTGTCCCCATGGATAGGGTGTAAGGGATTTGACTCTGATATTTCCTGTAGCAACTTTCCTTTCTGCATCAGCCCCAAGGTGGTGGTTAGATTCCACCAAAATAATTGAACCTATACATTTGGCTGCACCTGTTTTCTCAAAAATAAGGGTTTTATCCATTATTTTGTTTTTTCTCTGCTTTTCCCTAAGGACCTTGCTTTGCAAATTATTCCAGTACCATCACCACAAGGTAATGTGTCAGTTGTAAGATTCCTGACCTGAGAGACAAGCTCAAATGCCTCCAGTGCCTAACCATTTGAGTTCTCTGGAGGACATCTCAGAATCCTCGAGAAGATGTTAAAGACAAAGTATGTCAAGCCATAAAGTTTCAGAATTATCGCTAGCATTCATCTCTGAGGAGGCCTCATTTAAGCTTCATTAACACAAATTCTGACAAGTTGACCCTTTTGTAAAATGTCCATGTGTATTTATTCCTACAACTTCTTAACATTCTTTTATTTATGTATTTATTTTTTTTTAATGTACTGATTTATTTATAAGGATAAGATGGTTTTCTTGGTGATAAATTCAAGAGGAGGTGAGAGCATTCTATTCATTTGGATGTCCCTTCCCTAACAGACAGGGCAGCAGGTTCTAGAACAGGCTAAAATCATCCCCTATTGAAAAAAAAAAAAAAAAGTTACTCCTTAACAGTCCCGGGGCAGGGGTTAAGCAATTTTTTTTTTCAGTGATTGCTAACTGGTTTTGAATACTGAGGCTTGGGAAGAAGTTTCCGCTGGGTTCAGAAGGAAGGTGTGACTTCTGCATAGTGTTGGGGGGAAAAGGGTAGGACATCCAAAGCAAGATATCGCCTCAATGACCAAGTAGCACATCCAATGGAGTGTAGGTTCATTGAACTGAAAGAGCTTGGTCATGGCAAAGTAGGCCTTGGTCACATCAGTGGTCCCTAGGTGTTCCCCTGGTTTATGAAGTAAAGGATCTTGGTGAGGATGTGGACACATTTTCAAAGGCTGGTGGGAGTATCAATGAATACATGGTCCTCCTGGAGTATTGCCCTCTTCTCAAAATGCTGGAATAGGTTGGATCCTCCACCTGATTCCTTGTCTCTCTTACTGAAATGCTGCACCATGGTGGCGTCGCCCAGGTGCAGAGTAATCGCCCCGCACTAGGCAGGTGCAGTGAGCATTGGTGGTCCAGCTGCCGTTCCACACAGGCTACTTCCCTGCAGCCACATCACCCTGCACCTTACCATTCTCTTAGTCTAAACTTCCAACAGCAACAAAGAAAAGAAAGTGAAATATAAGTATTATGGTAACCACCACTCAGACTTTTGACCTGAACCAGCCTTCTACCTAGATAAATGTGGGTGTAGTCAAGTTGGAAAAGCTTATTTTATCAGGTCTGAATATAGACAAATCCTCTGAGTATAGATGGTTTTCGGTGCCACCCCGAGAAACTCCAAGGTATATAGCCTCTATGTTGTTTTAATAAGATTGTTCATTTGATTTAATCAGTTAGAAACATCCTTAAAAAGTGTGTAGATATATGAATGACAGCTGTGGCAGCTTTGGGCAATGGGGAATTTTGAAATCTGCAGTTGTAGAAATGTAAAGGGACTGAGCTCTGCCATTTACTACTGCAGGGATATTCACACAACCTTAGCAAAAACTAATTGAACTCACTCCCATGCCACATGGGTTACAGGATTCCGACCGGCAGGCAGGATCACCATACAGGAGCTCAAAATAACCTTTAAATTGGCATGGAAGGAAGTGATAATTCAGTAATGCAGAAAACAGCTCAGAAAGGTGTATATTTTAATCTTTATTATGTAGGAACTTCAAAGCAATATTGCAAATTCAGACTTGTCTGATCACATTTAGAGATTTAGCAAGGTAATCCTTAGGGGTTAAATTTGCAAGATTATTTAAGTGGTCAGTGGGAAAGAAGAGGATAAAAAGTATTGAGGCTGTTAGCTGCACCCTAATTTTTATGAGACTAAGACCCATGAGCCATCCCTTTAAAAAATTTTTTTAAAGATTTTATTTATTTATTTCACAGAGACAGAGAGATCACAAGTAGGCAGAGGCAGCCAGAGAGAGAGGGGGAAGCAGGCTCCCTGTTGAGCAGAGAGCCCGATGTGGGGCTCGATTCCAGGACCCTGAGATCATGACCTGAGCTGAAGGCAGAAGCTTTAACCCACTGAGCCACCCAGGTGCCCCCATGAGCCATCCCTTTAAACTCTCAGTTTGTGTAACTACTGGAGTAAACTCTTTTTTTCTTTTTCTTTTTTTTTAGGATTTTATTTATTTATTTAACAGAGAGAGAGACAGCACAAGCAGGGGGAATGGAAGAGGGAGAAGCAGGCTCCCCACTGAGCACCGTAAGCATCTTAGAGGTCAAGGCCACAGGTTTGTGGCCTACAAAATCAATACAGCACACATAGGACGGAGAGAAAACCCCTCAGCATCAATGGGAAACACTACAGCAAGGTATAAACCAAGCCATGCATATGCGACAGCCAAGAGGACTTTCTTTATGGGTGCCTTCCCTTCCCACTTTCCAGTTGGTCAGGACTCAGGAGATGAAAATGGCAGGGCTAACCCAAGAGTTACAGCTTTGTTAAGATTTCCTCATGGAGGGGCACCTGGGTGGCTCAGTCAGTTGGTGTCTGACTCTTGACTTCAGCTCAGGTCATGATCTTGCGGTTGTGAGATTGAGCCCTGCCCTGAACTCTGCACTCAGTGAGGATTCTGCTTGTCCCTCTCCCTCTGTTCCTCCCCCAACTCACTCTCTTTCTCTCTAAAATAAATAAAATCTTAAAAAAAAAAAAAAAGAACTCACGGAACTCAGGAATGCTCTATGCTTATAGTTACGTTTTTATTGCAAAAGATGCAAATCCAGACCAGCCACAAGACCATTAAAAGGGTATTAACGTGAAGCCTCTGAGTCCTTAGGAAACATCACCCTCCCAGCACATCATTGTATGATTACCAACCAAGGAAACTCACTCATGTGCAGGTCTCTAGAGATTTTATTGGGGTTTCATTACATAAATATGATTGATTGAATCAATGGCCATGTGGTTGTACTCAGTTGATAGCACCTCTCCCTAGAGGTCATGAGGTCAGGCTGGTACCACAAGGCTTGAAGCCCCAATACTCTAACCCTATCCTGAAACTGTCCATAGGCTTATTACCATGTGTGACCTTGTTAGTATAAACTCAGATGTGGTCCAAGGGGCCTATTATGAATAACAGAGTCACTCTTATCACTAGGGAAATTCCAAGAAATCCCTGACTCCTAGGGAGCCAGGATCAAAGTGTAGTTAAATTCCTTATTACAAAACATTAACTCATTTAATTTTTTTTAACAATCCTTTGAGATTTGAACAATTATCCTCACAACTTTACTGGGGTGGAGTGTGGTTAAATAATTTGCCCAAAGTTTATACAGCTGCTACATGGACAGAGAATAAATAAAATAAAATAAAATAAAATAAAATAAAATAAAATTCCTAAAAAAAATTCCTATGCCCTAATTCTATCTTTGAAATTCCAACTACATACAAATGTTGGTTATATTTTGAAGAGAATTAATTTTTCTATTACTTTAATTAAAAATTTGTCATTGTTATCTCTATATACTTTTATAGATTGATGTCACCTTTCAGTTTGAAATAAGATAATATTTTTCTATGATAAAACAGCCAACCTTATAACAAGAAATTACAAAGGTTTATAGAAACTCCCCACACACACAGACACACATACAAAACTAGAAAAACATGGGTTGTCAATGGAAGTGTCAATATCCCAATAATTATTGGGAACAACGTACTTTGAGCTAAGTATTGTAGACAATGAAAAGTAAGAGTGCCTTCCCTTATGGGGCTTAGAATCTCATTGAGGAAATCAGGCTAGCAGTACATGATACAATTAATGAAAAATTAAGTATATAACTATTTTATACTGACTAAATAGTAAGCACACTGGAAGCAAAAAGAAAGGACATAACCCATACGATTTCTCTGCTATTGGCAGTCTTCTAAGTAACTTGGAATAGCTGAGGTTATGAAAAGCAGAGAGTACACAATTGCAGAGCCCACCAGAAGTTGAGAGTAGGCATAAGTGGTTGACTAGAGTTTGGCAGAGCATCGTCTCTTCAGATAAAGTGTGGCTTTATGAGAGGAAGGGATATGAAGTGCTTCTGTTTGATCTTTTCCTTTGTTTCACATTTCCGTCTCCTCTGATCCCTCACATCTCCAATTTCCCAAAGATCTCCAAAGGTCTTCCTTCTTTTCTGTGCATCTTGGTATTTTCCTAAATTCTCTCCAATGAGACAGTTTTGTCCATTCCCACAAGACCATTTATCCTGATTGGAAGATATGTTGCAGGTAGTACTAAAAATAGCCAAGTTGGCAAGAGTTGGCATCTGCAAATCTGCAATGGCAGTTCCTCTCCATGACACCCTCTGTAGGGAGCCATTTCCTGTGACCTCCACTTTTCACCATCTCTAACTCCAGGAAGGATGCTGTTTGGAGGAAGAGGTGAGAATTGATGGGAAAGTGATTTGCAAATTATTGTTATAGGAATTGGGGGCAGGATTTTTTTAATTCTCATCAACTATCTACTGGAATTATTTAAACTAAACAGAGTTATTTGAAATCCTCCAAGTTTCAGTAGCAACAGAATAGTTTAAGCAGTGAACACCTAGGCTTATAATGTATATATTTACATAACACAGCTGTAAGTTAAAACAAAATGTATCATAAGCATGCCTAGCTAATGAAATCTTTTATGTTATGTTAGTATAATCATGGGCATTCTAGTAATTTCCTAGAAGGAATATTTTCATAAAGAATGTAAAATTTAATTTTGTGCTACTTGCTATAATGATTTAAAAAAATTTTGAACTAGCGGTATGAAGTTGGCTTTATTATGACTTTTTATACCTTATAAAGGTTCATTTATTATTTAACAACTGTGATAATATTTACTTTGTAATTTCCACATATATATTCTTTTTAAAGAGACTTTTCCCAACTTATCCAATGGATTGCTTCACCTGTTTCCTGTTTTTTACGATAGGGATTTCTGTTTACTGCTTGCATTCTTGACAGATTCTTTGCATTTTTCTCTTTTGACAGGACTACAGGAAATCTATTCTTTAGTACTTTTATAGAAGGAAGAACACCAAAGCCTATAGAAACTAAGATTATTAGGGGAGAAGAGCACAGTGGATTATCCTGTTTTGAATTAGAAGTTCTGGCAGCTAGTCATTTTAATGTACATAAAATGTAGTTAAAATAGAAATGGAAGACTAATAAAAAGAGAGTGTTTTTGAATTACAAAGACAGAAACTTTTCAGGAAGAGCTCTTGAAAACATTAGCAGCCTTTTCCAACACGTCTAAAAATTTGTTTAAAATTTAAGTGAATCATTCTACTGGGTATCAAAAATACTTTTCTAAAACTACATTCAAAGAAAAAAACGTTATGATATTACAGATGCAATTTATTTAAGTGGTAAGGAGAGCTATTATATTTATGAATTATTTCCATCCAGACAATTGTTTGAACAACTTTTACTAGCGCTTAAAAATGTGTTACTACCTTAATGGCACAAAGCAATGCATTGCAGTTTCGTGAGTTTGTGTTGATAAATCTGTCATTTACCAGTGGTGAGCAACTAATTTTCAGACCTTCCTAATGCAAAGCGTATCCCATTAAGTTTAAAAATTCATTAACGCTTCCATGTGCCAGATGGCACAATGTAAAAGATGTTTGAAGTACACAGCAATTAAAACTCTTAAACATATAATAACCTAGATGGCAATTTGTTTTATATAATATATATATATATATATATATATATATATATATATATATATATATTACATGTTAGAACACCACAAAAAAATGCTGGCTACATAATATCCATCTGTGAATATATTGAATTTCTAAAAACATAAGTAAATAGATCAGGCCTGAGACAAATTTATTTCTGATTTCTAAAGACTACAGAAACTGCCATTTAATTCTCTAAAGTTATAAGGCACAACTGCATTTCAAACTGATTAGAAAAGCTTGGAAAGATGTAGACACCAAGCATTTAAAAATTTATCTTCAGAGACCAACTGGGTGATTTGCCTAGGAATAGAAAACCATTAAGGGAGAAAAAAAAGTACTCTTGTAAATATCCTTCTAAGAGCAAGTACAGTTTTGAATAAGGAGAGCAAACACAAAAATGCTCAATTTCAAATTTAATATAGTATTTTAGGGCTAGATTTTAAATCTGGACAGTAATTCATTTGAGTCCACACTGATTATACTCACCAAAACAAATATGCTATCTGTTTACACATGGCAATCCACAGATTACCTCAATTATCTAGTTAAGAAATGTTGCTTATCTAAGACTTATTCCAATGATTTGAGAATGCACTTTAACTCCATGCATTTTTTTTTAAAGATTTCATTTATTCACTTGAGAGAGAGAGAGAGAATGAGAGAGAGGGAGAGGTCAGATGGAGAAGCAGACTCCCCACTGAGGAGGGGGCCCCATGCGGGACTCCATCCCGGTACTTGATCCCGGGATTTAATCCCAGGACTCCAGGATCATGACCTGAGCCGAAGGCAGTTGCCCAACAACTGAGCCACCCAGGCGCCCCTAACTCCATGCATTTTTCAGTCGTCTTTCCATCATTAACTAAAACACAGTTTGCCTTTCATCCATATATAACTAGGTGAAAATGTCCACCTAAATTCAGAATATGTTTGATAGCCTTAAATCTTCTGCTTCACTTGAATGAAGTGTTGAATAGATATTAAAAACTTCCTACGTTTTAGGTGGAGCCCATCTAATTTTGAGGATGAAAGTTTTCTCATCTCTAACAAGAAACAATTTATCAAAATAATAATACAATTTAACTGTCTACTTACGTTTAAGACACTAGACACTGCACTCATTATCAAATCTTACTTCTGTAACATACCTATGCACTAGATTTTATTAGGCCGGTTTTACAGATGAAGAAACTGAAGCTCAGGAAGGTTATATAACTTGCTCGAGGCCACAGAGCTAGTAACTTGAGAAACTAAAATTTAAAGTCTGTTCTAATTCCTAAGAGGTACTTTCTGTAAAAATGGTCTCTAGAGTCAGATTATCTGACCTGGAAACCCAGGTGACAACTATAAGCAACATATCTTTGGGCAAGGTACTGGGCAGAAAGCTCTAGAACTATGATTCCCTTTAAACCTATATTTTATAAGGATGTGGCAAATATCTTAAACTTATATTAAAAGACAACTCTACTGGTTTTTATAAGAGGAATAGACCCTAAGAATATCATAGTCTGGTTGGAAAATAGAACATTCACATGAAAGTGGCTTTCAATATGTCAAAGCATAAAAATATGCTGATGTATATATATACATACACAGGCTATAGAGAGATAGAAATACTATTTTCAAATTGCTATGCAAAAGAATTAATTGAAAATCTCTGGAAGCACTTGGATTAATAGCTTGAATTTAAATTTAGTGAGTTAGAAAATTAAATTCCTGGATTATTTTCCTAGGTCATAATTGTTTTAAAACAGGCCATTTGTGAAATTAAAAAAAAAAAAAATCCCGTGTACTAAGAAGTAGGGCAATTAAAGTGCTGCTTACTTCACTATCTGATTATAATACTAACATAAAATTGTATATTAGTATATTAATATATTAATTATTAGTATAATTATCATATTGTTGTGTTAATTCTATTATAGTTTATAGACAATGTTAAACTAGGAGAAAACTATGTCTTCATGTATTATGTAAACAATTGTTTCATTCCTTAACTTAGCTATACTATATTTGGGAAAATTCCCAACAGTGTGTTATAAGCCCCATCCTTTCAAATATCCTAAATTCACCATCTAATTCTATCCCATTCATATATAATAATATAATAAAAATTTAGAAAAATGGATAATAAAATATTATTTTATAATTCAGACTTTAAATATTGGTCACACTTTACAAAAACCATTTTGGTAACATTTGTAAGGTTTATACGATACTATGAATAAAATCTCAATTTGGGGGGCACCTGGGTGGCTCAGTGGGTTAAAGCCTCTGCCTTCGGCTCTGATCATGATCTCAGGGTCCTGGGACTGAGCCCTGCATCGGGCTCTCTGCTCAGCAGGGAGCCTGCTTCCCCCTCTTCCTCTGCCTGCCTCTCTGCCTACTTGTGATCTCTCTCTCTCTCTCTCTGTGTGTCAATTAATTAAATAAATAAATAAAAGATGTCATTTCTAAAAAAAAAAATCTCAATTTGGATTTTTTTTCTGAGCAAAAGCTATTCTTTTTTTTTAATTTAAATCAATTAGTATATCATTAGTTTTTGATGTCATGTTTGCTGATTCATTAGTTATGCATAAACCCAGTGCTCATCACATCATGTGCCATCAAAGCCTAGACAGTTTGATAGCTTTGCTGATTATAGATATGATCTCATGATCGATTTCAAGACAAATGAAAATCAGTTGTAAACAAAAAAAATAGGGTGTCTGCGTGGCTCAGTTGGTTAAACACCTGACTCTTGATTTCAGCTCAGGTCATGATCTCACAGTTGTGAGACTGAGGCCTGAGTCAGGCTGTGAGCCCAGCAGGGAGTCTGCTTGAGATTCTCTCCTCCCCCCAACTCGTGCTCTCTTACTTTCTCTAAAATAAATAAGTAAATCATTAAAAAAATTCAGATTGTTTTGATTCAATAGAAAGTTATCTAATTTAACCATACCAATATAAGTTAGTAAAGTTGATCAACATATTACATATAATTATTTAATGATGTATTGCCTTCCTAGATATTTTCCTTTCCCAGAGTTCCTGGAAATAACTAAAAGCTTACTTAATTTTTTTAAAAGAATAAAACATAACAGAACAACCAAACAAACCAACAAATGTTTGCATTTCAAAGAAAAGTATCATTATAGTTAGAAAATATCCCATAAAAATAACCACCAAGCTACTCTGTCCTCCCTTGTTGCTCCTCCAAGAGGCAATATATTGATTTATCATGGAACTACAATACCTTAAAATAGTAACAAATATATTATACTGATTTTTTTAATTAAGGTATAATTGGCATGTAATATATTAAATTTAGTTGTACGACATAGTGATTTGGTATTTGTATATACTGCAAAATGATCACCACAATAAGTCTAGTTTCTCCCATTGCCATAAAATGTTTCATAATATGCAATACAATATTATTGACAATTGTCCATTATATCCCAATGGCTTATTTATTTTATGACTTGGGAGTTTGTATCTTTTGACCCCTTTCCTTCATTCACCCACTCCTCAACCACCCTCCCCTCTAGCAACCATCAATCTATTCTCTGCATTTATACATTTGCTTTTACTTTGTTTTGTTTATTGATTTTTTTTCCAGATTCCACATATAGTTAAAATCATATATTTGTCTTTCTTTGTCTGACTTATTTCACTTAGCATAATATCCACAATTTCCATCCAAGTTGTTGCAAATGGCAGGATTTAATTATCTTTCTATGGCTGAATAGTTTCACACACACACACATGTGTGTGTGTGTTTGTGTGTATGAGTGTATGAGTGTATCACATCTTTATCCTACCAGGTCTTTATCCATTCATCCATCAGTGGACATTTTGGTTGTTTCCATATTTTGGCTATAATGAATAATGCTGCAAAGAACATAGGGATGCACATATCTTTTTAAATCAGTGTTATTGTTTTCTTTGAATAAATACCCAGAAGTGGAATTCCTGGATTGTATGATAGTTCTATTTTTAGTTTTTTGAAGAACTGCTATACTCTTTTCCATTAGTGGCTGTGCAGATTTATAGTCACATTGACAGAGATGAGGGTTCTCTTTTCTTCACATCATTGCCAATACTTGTTATTTCTTGTCTGTCTTTTTTCTTTTTTTAATAAAGTAGGTCCCACGCCCAGCATGGATCTCAATGTAGGGCTTGAACTCACGACCCTGAGATCAAGACCTGAGCTGAGATCAAGAGTCAGGCACTCAGCCCACTGAGCCAGGCAGGCGCCCCTCTTGTTTTCATATCAGCCATTCTGACAGGTGTGATGTGGTATCTCACTGTGGTTTAGATTTGCATGTCCCTGGTGATTAGTGATATTGAGCATTTTTTCATGTACCTGTTTATGATCTGTGGGTTGTACTGAATTTTTGTAACAATAACAACAAAAACCTCACAGATATCTCTGGAAATCACACTTCTTATAATAAGTATAACTAACTTTACAAAGGCAAAACCTTCACACACTTATGTTGTTTATGTTTAATACTCTGAAGAATTACAGGTATTTTAAGATATTTTTGAATCTAATAATAAATTCTGAAAAATAAAGATGAGGAAACAGATTTATTTCTGATAAATTATAAAGAGTTAAAATATGTGGGAAATCTTAACTTAATCAGAAAGCTGTCCACATAATAACTAATCAAGTAAAAATATTATGTAGCACAATTTTGATCTGAATATCTAAAACTTTTTATTTTTCAATTTTATTTATCAGCGGGTGGAAAAAAGTGGGGTTTTTTTTATGTTTAGAGGAAGGATGTATTTTCCAAACTGTCCTCAACAGTACTTTTTACTCTATATGCTCTTTCTGAAACTTGCCATCCCCATTAAGAGGGAGAATTTATTTCTCTTCTTTTATAGATAGGTGGCCTAGCGGTGTTAATATTCTTGCAAAGATTGAAGCTTCAGCCTCAATTTTGTCCTCTTCTGCTGTCTTTCATGTTCTAGTAACAGCTGTCTTCCTTCTCTTTTATATCCCCTCATTTTCCTATATTCTTTGTTCTGTAAAAGGTTGATGTTGATGACCCAGAAGAAGGTGCACTGATCACAACTGGCTACCCCCTAGCAGTGTGCATTGCCTTAGAATCATAGATGTTGAACATGTACTGAACTCTATCAGTCATCATCTTCACTTCAGTGTTTTATCAGGTGAGTGCATGGTTAATCATGAAACATTCATTGTCCAGCGTAATACAGTGTGGAGTTTAACTTTCAAGCAAATATAATGTTCCATATTAATACGGGGAGCCTAAAATTTATCATCAATTTTAGTGATTTAGTGCAGAATTCAATAGAAAGAATGTAGATTGAGATGTAAATACAGATGCCAAGGACTACTGAATCATTTCTGAGCATGAGGCATAAGTCAGTTTAAATAGTAGTTTCAAATGGTATTATTGATTCTCATTCTGGTTAATAATTACCTTTTGGTGTAAACGATGTATTTGAGAACTTGGAAAAATCATAAACCATATCTCTTATGAATATCATGAGTCAAATGTAGAAGGAATTAGTACAGGAGAACAATTCATAAAAGATATGTACATCTTTAAAAGAAATTGAGAGGTTCTAAAAATAATCTGTTGAGGGGTACCTGGGTGTCTCAGTGGGTTAAAGCCTCTGCCTTTGGCTCAGGTCATCTCAGGGTCCTGGGATTGAGCCCCATATCTGGCTCTCTGCTCAGCAGGGAGCCTGCTTTCTCCTCTTTCTCTGCCTGCCTCTCTGCACACTTGTGATCTCTCTCTCTATGTCAAATAAATAAATAAAATCTTAAAAAAATAATCTATTGAATCAAAATCCACACAATATAAAATTAAAGTGGGCAATTCAGTGACATCTAGTACATTCACATTGTTCTGCACCTTCACCTTGTTTACTCTTAATCACCTGTTCATTCACTTGATGTGATTGATTCTGAGTATTCTAAGACCTGTTTCTACCATCTATATACTTCTCCAGGGTTTTAAGGATTGTTTTTCTATTAAAACAAAACAAAACAAAGAGGAAGGGCAAGCAGAGGAATGGTTAATTCCATCCTCAAACTGGCTCCTGGAGCGAAAGAGTTGAAAAAGTTAATTCTCAAACCCTTGTCCTTTTGACAAATTTTTGTTGTGGAGTACCATTTCAAAACTTTATAAAGGGAAATTTCTGCTTCAACCCAAGATGTAGAAAAAGAGACTAAATTTGCTCTATCACTCAAAACAAAGAAACAAAAAGTAGGACATGTGAAGCAGTTTCAAGACAATTCTTCAGGGAATGAAGGACAGTGATCCCTGAGAAATGACATATGTTGAGGTGAACCCTATGACTGTGCCAGCTTACCGCCTTGAAAGAACTTCCAGGAAGTGGAACAGGGAGAGAAAATCCAGATAAAATACAGTGGATCACCTAAGGAGATGGATCTGAGAGTCCAGCAAATAAAGCAACTAGAGTTTGCAAGGCAGAATATAAAAAAGGAAACTGCTAGATAAAGGGAGAACTCCAGAGATCTTCAAAAGCTTCGCCATAAACATTCAGCTGAGTGCATAATCAGTGCACAAGTGTGAGGTAGCTACACAAGGTCAAGGGAAAGAACCCAAAAGTAACAGGGGCTGGCCCTGATGCAGGGCTGGGAAAAGTGCCTGTTCCCAACAGATGGACAGGAAATCTTATGCTGTGCCTTGGGCAAAGTAACAGAGAAGAAGAACAGAGAGAAGTTCTCAGTAGTGGGAAATAAGTATCCTTATATCATGTATTCTCAACAGGAGCAATATCACCTCTGACAGGTTAAAAATCAGTTTCTGATTTAAATCAATCAGAGTCAAGAAAATCTTAGCTATCACAATGTTGTATAGACCTCTAATGAGCCACATATATAAATGGAAATACTCTATAAATAGTAGCATTGAATTTCATGAAAGAAAAGTAATTTGGAAAAAAAATCTAAAAATGTTTCCTAGAGGATGATGAAAGATATTTAAGAAATACTGACTTTAGGTTGACCTCTACTCTGGTCTCTGCTAACAAATCTTAAAAAAAAAAAAAAAAAGACTAGAAAGATTTAAACTGTTTTAGGTGACTTAACTGTATTCTATAACAAAGTTTAAGAATATTTGTAGGAATACAAAAATATCTGCCACTTAATAAGAAAAAAGTTTACCAGAAATGCAAAGAAGTAGAAAAGTTAAAAGCTCCTGCTCTTTGAAAGGCATTATTAAGAGAAAGAAAAGACAAGCCACTACTGGGAAAAAATATTTGCAAATCTTATGTCAGATAAAGAATCTATAGTCAGAATATATATATTTTATATCTAAAGCATCAATTTTAAGAAAACTAATACTCCAGTAGAAACTGAGAAAATTATTTGGACAAAGAGATAGATTACATAAGGATGAGAAGCTAAGAATGTGAAAAAAACATTAATATCATCTATTTTAGAAGATTGCAAATTAATATGACAATGGAAGACCAATATATACTTTTTAGAGTGGCTACAGATTAATGGACAAATTATGCCAAGTTTGAGGAATAAAATGGAGGACCAGGAGCTCTCATGTAGTGCTGGTAGGAATGCAAAATGATAAAACCAATTTGGAAATAAATTTGAGATTTTATAAACATTAAATACACCCTTATAATATGAAGCAGCCTTTCCACTCTGAGGCATTCTCCCAGGAGAAGTGAAAGCACATGTCTGTAAAAAGACTTCTACCTAAGGTTGCCAGGCATCCTGTATATCTGAGCATGTTGTGTATTGAGTGATTTTGGTTTCATTTCATATTGACATTGTCAGGATGCTCTAGATATCTTGCATTCTGATTTTTTTTATAAATTACATAAATTCAACAAAGCTATTTTTACCATTATAATTAATGTTTAAGTTACTTAAATGACAAAACTTATTCAATTTATTTTTAGTTTGTAAGTTCATTAACTTTTCAATAATTCAACTCTGTTTATAGTTAGTTGTGATTAGGAATTATGAGTAACAGATGCATTCATATGTTCATGAGCTTATCAAAATCATTTTTTTCAGTTCTTGCATTACTTGCAATGATCTCAATTTCTATTTGTATATGTTTGAATGCCAACGGGCCAAAATGAAAGTAAAAATTTCATGTTGAATATTCTCAACAGTGGACAGAGAAAGAGAGAAAAAAAATTGAAGCGCTTTGTGCTTTGTGCATTTGCAATTTTTCACTCAATCTCAGTCTTAGCAAGACTTCTTCTGTCAAGCCAATTCACTAAGAATCCTTCTACTCCTGATATCCAGTAAAGTTCCTCTTAGTAGGGGCGCCTGGGTGGTTCAGTGGGTTAAAGCCACTGCCTTCGGCTCAGGTCATGATCCCAAGATCCTGGGATCAAGCCCTCTATCAAGTCGTATTCTATAACACCTAACACCTGCTTCTCTCTCTCCTCCTCCCTCCTGCTCTGCTTTCTCTATCTCTCCATCTCGAATAGATAGATAGATAGATAAATCTTTTTTTTAAAGATTTTATTTATTTATTTATTTATTTATTTATTTATTTATTAGGAAAGAGAGAGAGTGAGAGAGAGCATGAGAAGGGAGACGGTCAGAGGGAGAAGCGGACTCCCCGTGGAGCCGGGAGCCCGATGCGGGACTCGATCTCGGCACTCCGAGATCATGACCTGAGCCGAAGACAGTTGCTTAACCAACTGAGCCACCCAGGCGCCCTAGATAGATAAATCTTTAAAAAAATTTGGTAAGAGAAAATAGTAACTAATAATAACCTGATTTCCCAAAGTTGTTTTTAAACTATGCTAAATATGAAAACACATAAAATTTTCAATAACAAGTGATATAATCCTATTCCAATGACGGATATTACTGTTTTGAGTGCACAGTAAAAGAGTAGCATTTAGCTTTCATTTAACCACTAATCAGGATCATAACCATTCCTGAAAAATAAATATGTGCTTGTCTTCCGTTTTGCAATTTTTATTTCACTTAATTATTTTTCTTCTCTTAAACATAATTTTGACTTAAAAATATGTCTTCTATTTCTGTAGGCTGAAACTTGAGACCCACTCTGAAACCAATGGCTGTTTTTTCCTCTCTAAACTTCTGTATCTACACTGAGAATTCATCTCTTGATTTCTAAGCAATTTTTTCCCTTCCAAATTTGTCTCTCCCCATGATTTCTTCAGGGTTTGCTTAGGTCAGCTCCTGGTGTCTAATCTTATAAGTCACTTTAAGAACTACAAATTTGTTCAGATTCCTTTTGTCTGGATTTCTTTCAATCACAGGAAGTCTTATGCTTTTCAATTTCTTTCTTCTCCCTGAGTATTCACTCCTGACCCCTTCCATTGAGTTTCAGCCCAGAGTGAGCTTGTCATTCTCTGCATTCTATTGACCTTAAAATCAGTATCTCACTCTTTAGCTCTTAATTGGTCTTCACATATTTTCTCCAGGTCTTTGTGAGCAAAGACACTATCTTATATTTTGTCCCCCCTTATAGGTCCATAACATACTTTTGGATATACAATTTGCACAAATACTAAGTTGCTTGCTTGAACTAACTTGTAACTTATAATTCTTACATATATTCATGGCAGTTACTTATAACTACTTGATGACAAGGAGTATAAATTTATAGATACATATTTGATTTAATATAGATGCAAACTTACTAAAAATTAAGTAGGAATAAATAGCGTCAACTACATCATAAAGAAATGAGCTCTTTCCAACTAAATTATGTGGGAAAGAAATGCTATCTGATAAGAATATTGAATATTTAATAGCTTGACAAAGCTAGAGCAATAGAGGGCAATCAAATGGGCTATAAAACTCCCATTTCTGAGAACATATAACATATACTAAATTATCTATAAACTACTACTTAAACTTTATGTTTTAAATTATTTACTATTCTCCTTATAAAGATTTGATCGCCAAACCCAAATCTGTTCCTTGTACCATGACCCACAAATTTACATAGATAGTGTACTTTTCAAAGTGTTATAGTCAAGTTTAATATGCACTGTTTTGTAACATTGGAATTTACTTTCAATCGAAACTGGCAATTATTGGTGCATGGTAGGGAAGGGGATGCATAAAAAGTAAGCTCCAGAACTGATTGTAAATTTTTCTATTAATAGCAAAAGTTTTAAAGATATATATATACAATTTAGGAGGACACCACCAAGATGTGACATAATTTGTTCCTGACTTCACGTCTTCTCACAAGAAGGAACAGCTCATATCTATTCAAGAATAATATACTACTTAGAGAATCTTAGAACATGGGAGTTGGGCTGCAACACCTTCAGCTTCTCAAAGAACACAACAGACTACATTAGAAGGGTAAGGGAGGTGTCTGGGTAAGAGAAGTTGATCACACTGCCCCCCAGCACAGCACAGCATCATATGGAGAGGTCTTCCTTGAGCTTCCAGATCCTTCAGTGGGAAAAGGGAACCCAAAAGGGACAACCAGCCTCCCCCCAGCATTATGGGTGGCTTTGTGAGAGCACCTACTCTGATTTTGCACCGTGGGAATTGCAGAAGAATCAACAGGGCCCAGCCACTAGGAATTGAAATGTTACAGAGAAAGGGGAAGAAGCTTGCAACAACCAGCACACGGATCTTCGCAGACCAAATTCATACCTGCAGTACCCAAGTAAAATTGCCATCCAGCAGTTTCGTTCATCTGCAGAACCAAGCTGAGAGTGTGCTTTGATCAGAGAACTCAGTAGGGTGCAGACCTCTTGAATCAGTCCTGAATGAGGAGTTTAAGATATTTTATGTCAGCCTCATGGTAACCACAAGAGAAAATCTTGCAGTAATTACACAAAACACGATCAAGAAGTCAAAGCATACCAATACCAAAAGACATCCGAACACACGCGCGTACACACACACACACACACACAAATAGGATAAGAAACAAGAAACACAAGATCTACAAAACAGCCAAAAAACTATTACCAAATGGAAATAATTAGTTCTTAACTGTCAGTAATTACTGTAAAGATAAATAGATAAATTCTTCAATTAAAAGACATGGAATGGCTGAATGGATTTAAAAATATATATATATCTAACAGCCTACAAAAGATTCACTTTAACCTTAAAGACACACAAAGGCCAAGTGAATGGAAGGAAAAAAACACTTCTAGAAGGTGGTAACTTAAAAAAAAAAAAGCAGGGGTAGCTCTACGTAAAGAAAATAGACTTTAAACTAAAAATGTTAAAAAGAGACCATAAAGGTCATTAAGTAATGATAAAGAGGTCAATATGCCAAGGATATATGAACAATTATAAATATTTATGCCCCCAACATAAAAACACCTAAATATATAAAGCAAGAACTAACAGAGCTAAAAGGAAAAATAAACAGTAATACAATAATAGTTGGAGACTTTAATACCCCACTCTCAACAATGTTTTCATACCTATCGGATAATAATTATGACTCTTTAATGAATTGAATGAAAATATACACAAATATTATTCATAATTATATCTGACCTATAGTAAGTATAATATAAGCATTTGCTCTAAGTTATTCAGATTTTAAAGTTCTTCTTCAATTATATGAAGAACAATTCACTAAAAGATTTTTATTTCAGCTAGTTCAAAAAATTGCCTTTCATATATAGATTTCTTGGGAGGGCCTATTTATGATAAATTCCTGAACTAACAATAACTTAATAAATTTAAAAGATACTTGCATTGATACGCTTTGGTAATCTGTATCCCTACTGAAGCAAAATATTACTTCAGAATTTTATTTTGTCTAAATGCTCATGGTGGCTGTTGCATAATATAAAACCTGAAACATGAAAATAAAAACATACAAACAAAATAACAATAATAGGAACTTAAATTAAAATGTCTACATTTTATCCCACTTTATAAACATGTAAGTTATAAGCATAATATTTTCCATTTTCAATCAGTTATTTATCTCGTTCATAGAATTATAGAAATGTTTTTTATTGCTTTTATAAATCCCATTAACATAGAAGGATAGTTATGCAACAATTGATGTTATTTTTTTTAAAGATTTTATTTACTTATTTGACAGAGAGAGATCACAAGTAGGCAGAGGCAGCCAGAGAGAGAGGGGGAAGCAGGCTCCCTGCTGAGCAGAGAGCCCGATGTGGGGCTCGATCCCAGGACCCTGAGATCATGACCTGAGCTGAAGGCAGAGGCTTTAACCCACTGAGCCACCCAGGTGCCCCAATAAATGTTATTTTTAATCTGATTTTAATTTGATAGAGAAAAAAATTGAACATATATTTTTAAAAAATTAATGTAGTCAATTTTTTTACTTAAGTTGTGTTCACCTCTCTTTGCTTATAGACACAACGATCAGAGCATTGGAAATTTGATCATGTCAGATGTCATATTGAAGATCATGCTAAATGCAGATTTCACAGTGTAAACATTTTGTTGATTTTATGGATGTACTACCCTCCCATTTCAACGATTCAGAACACAGGGGAGAATCAAAGTGTCCATGATAAAAAAGGCAGCCAGCTTTACCAAATAGTTCAGTTACTCCTCTGAAAATAATGGAATGATGAAAAAGTTCTCACCAATTTACTACATTTACTTTTTTTTAAAATTTATTTATTTAATTTTTTTTGAGAGAAAGAGAGAGCACAAGTAGGTGGCAGGGCAGAGGGAGAGGGAGGAACAAACTCCCCACTGAGCAAGGAGCCCTACATGGGGCCAGATCCTAGGACCCCAAGAGCATGAGCTGAGCCAAAGCCATACACTTAACTGCATAAGCCACCGAGGTGCCCCTCAGTACATTGACTTTTTAACCATTATCCATATAATAAACACACTTATGCACACCCATCACGTTATAAGAGAATGTCAAATCAGGAAAAAAATAGATTTTCCTCAATGTTACTAATGACACTAAAATTTTTTTCAGCAGTTTATCAAAAGCTCAGTAAATTTATGTACGATAAGCAATGCCATACAAACTTCAAAACAGTCACAGTGAGCAGATCATTCAATTGTTTATATTCTGAAAATCAATGGAGTTCAGTGAGGAAGAGTTCCAAAATATAAGGAGACACTTGATAAGAGAATTTCTGTAAAAAAAAAATTTTTAACACATACAGAAAAAAACAGCTTTATGCAATATAAGGTAAAATTGAGAACCATGCCTTATTCATATGTACATTAATTTATTCATTCACTTATTCACCACACTCTCCTCTCCACTATCTCATGGTTTTGGGGGGTGTTTTGATTTGTTTTGTTTTGTTTTTTTTCCATTTTCTCATGTAAAACTCGGGTTAACAGAAGCGCCTCCAGTCTTACCACTTAGTATGGTGGAAGCTGAAGCTACTCATTTATCAGGAATTCATGCTGTTGTAAAGATTAACTGAAGTAATGAACATATAATAATGAGATTAGCACAGACTCTGGTGCTTAGTAACTGTTCGATATATGCTATCCTCTTTTATTACCAACCAGTGCATTTCGCTGGCTAATAAATGATATGAATATGAATAAGGACCTTGAAATAAGGAGATTAGAATATCATGGGATAAAAGAAAGTTCATAAATAGTAGTAAGAGAATGCAGAAAGTGAAAAGAAGAGAATCAGAGAAATATATAATTTAGCAACTTAGGGGCAACAGAATGTTCACGTTATATACATTTGACTTCTACTCAGCATTTTTTTTACCTAAGTTTTTTATGTCCTTCCTCACATGAATAGTTAAGCACAATCAAAACCTCTTCAGATCTCATGTAATTCTCTACATTGTTTTTAGTGAAATATATATAATCTCATCCATTTCTAATCATTCAACTCTGTCAGAGTTGACAAATTGAAAAATACCAAGCACGGTTGGAAAGGCCATATATTGTATGTTAATTAATAGAAACAGGCAAATTCAGTGTTAGTTGACTTAAATTTTAGAACATCAGTAATATAAAACTAAAAGTTTTTAGTAATATGTTAATGACCAAAATATTAATTAGCAACAAAAATCATAGCATAAATTTGTTAGCTATTTCAAAGTTCTTAATAAATAGCTTTATAGATATGAGTAGGAGGCCTATATTTCTCAATCCAGATTTTTTAGATGCAAATCCCAGGTCCACAACTAACTAGCTCTCAGAACACTGGGCATGCCAATCACTCTTTGTCTCAATATCTACATCTATAGAATGGGCTTAAAATTAATATCAGCCTCAAATTTGTCAAGAGACAAATAAGACAATGTATGAAAAGTACTTTGAAATGTTTCAGGCACATCATTTTTGATAAAGAAATTTTAGCTATTATTATTGTTGTCGTTATTACTACTATTATTGATTATATATTTGTTTTTGCTACAGCCAGTAATCCCTACAAAATTTGATACCACCACAGAATTCTGAAGTAAAAGAGATTTTTCAATCAGAAAAGTAAGCTGTTAATCAACATTTTATGTATTTATTTATTTTGGTAACTTAATTTTTTCCACCCACCTTCTTTTTTAGATTGAAAGCACCCAATTTCAAAAAAGTCCGCTGCTTATGAATCTATGTGCATACCTCTTCTTGACTAGGGCATCTTCTTTTTTTTTTTTCTTTTGATCTTTTTATTTCTTTTTTTCCCCAAAATACTTTTTATTTTTTCAGTGTTAAAGATTAATTGTTCATGCACCACACCCAGTGCTCCATGCAATACATGCCCACCTCAATACCCACCACCAGGCTCGCCCAACCCCCCACCCTCTCCCCTCCAAAACCCTCAGTTTGTTGCTCAGAGTCCACAGTCTCTCATAAGAGACTAGGGTATCTTCTTTATGTTAGCATGCTAACCAGGCTTCCTACCTTTCTTAAAAAGACAGGCAAACAGACTCTTTTCATGTGGTCCATCCTAAACTAATGTCAATTAACCATAAGACCTCTTTCCTGGTCCATGAAGATTCGATATTTGCTTACCTAGCCTTGGAATCCACGTTTCACAGTTCATACCTACCTGCAGCTAAGTTTCAAAATTACTTCACATGGAGAAAACTTATGCATATATACCTGTACAAAAGCTGCTTCTTTGTTTTTGTTTTATTTTTTATCATGAACATAACGATAATTTTATGACTACTGAATAAACATGGGGAAATTTTTACTAATGGGAATAGGCTAACAAATTTTGATGCCAGCATATATGTGCCCAAGTTGTGACACTGGTACAGGGCGTAATATACCAGGAAGTTTTTCTTTGTCACAACATTCAAAAGGAATGACCTCAATTTTAGATGAAGGTTATTCTCCCAACAATTTTAATTTTTGGTTTCATTGGGAGATAAGAATCATGATAATGTTATTCAGCATCTGAGTGTCATGGCCTGTCTCATTGGTAAACTGCCCTCATCATCTTTTCCATATTCATTACAGAATAAAAGACAATAGTATGATGGGGAGAATTGAACATGACGTTTATTCAAATCTTCATAAGGTTGTAAAAAATAACCAGGTGGAGTAAACTTTGCTCTTCCTAATGGATTTTCTGCATTTGTGGTGTATCATTTTAATTAATGTACAAAGTTTCAGTTACACTTATAAAAAATCTTTAAAACACTTGGCAGAATGATAATTTAGAGTAATCAAATTTCTAATCATAGAAGAAACACAGTGTTTTTATTATATACTGTTATACAATCTGTGCTATTACATCTAATGCAATGATACCAAGCACACTTCAGCAGCCTGGGTTTATCTGCTTCAATGCAAGATTTCACACATGACAGATTGCAAATTATTATTGTGCAGCTCTATCATATAATCAGCTATCATTATCACATAGTAACCACAAAAAGCTATATTTTAAATGGACTTCAGAAAACAAAACAAAGCAAAGAAAAAACCCTCACTGAAGCAGTTTTTAAGCTAAAAAAATCACAGTGTTTTTAATATTTTATTGATTTTATTTTGGAAAACTTTGGCTCTACAGCAGTTTATATTCTAAATATTGCTTTAATCTCAGCTACATACAAAAATTCAAATTTATGGTTAAATATCTACTGGATAGGGGGCTGGGTGAGAGTACCACCCCTATAAAATTCTAAGCTGTTCAAATCAAGCCAAGGGCTCATTTAACTCCAAATATGTTATTCTTGCTGTTCCAGTAAGAGTTTTTATTTACATGGATTAACTTTCTCCCGTTGAAAATAAATGCGCTCAACAAGTATACTCTGGGGAAATTGAGACTAGGTTTACTTTTTACATCAGCTCATTTTCAAGTAGGTGTATAAAAGCATTGGCATAGAAACAACAAAGTGATTTGTTGGTGACAAGTTAGTTCTTAGAAGTTTGAGGGAAAGCATTGGAAAAGAGTTTGTTAAAGCTTTTTCCATCATCTTTCTGTGATACTTACTGCCCCCTGCTGACTCATGACAGAAATAGACCATTGCTTTCCTTTGGAAAAGTCTCACAAAACCTTTGAATAATTGAAAAGACTAATGGGATAGATATATTCATTAAAACCTGATATTGTATACATCTTTCTCCTCCCATTACTATTTATGAAAAGTATTTTTTCAATTTCTAAGTTGTGAAATGTTCTTATTCAACTTGTCTTTTATATGTTCTCAACTGATTTTCTAACATCCTCCTTTGGACCCAATAGACTAGCTCATGTTATAAATCCAAAGCTAATGAAAACATAATTAGAAGAGACCACTTGAAGTGTGAAGAGCTTAATGTTTTAAGGCAATTGAGCAAGATTTATTCAGTAAATCAGAAATATATTTTCACTGCAAGTAAGTGTTTCATGGTGTTTAAATTCCAACAGCATCTTGGACACGATCTCTTATTGGACAGTTTTTAAATATATGCAGTAGATTTATGTGCAGAGCACATTTTCACTTGATTAATGATAGAACCAAAAATGCATGTATTAATAATCATAAAATAATTTACTTCATATTTTAAAAATATTACATGAAATAATCTATTAGATAATTCCTTTTTAATCATTTATGCTAGTGATTTGAGCATATTGAGAAAAAAATAAACTCGTTTTTTATAATTTAAATGAGGATTAATGGAACTTTTGTTTCCTTAACACTATTTGATCTGTAAAATGGAGCTTATTTCAACTACACTGAAGAGTTGTTTTAAAAAGAAACTATTATCCAAATTCAGGTCACAGGTCTATGTTATAGGAGATGAAGTATTCTAACAAATTACTGCTGACACATGCAATATCTAGGGCCCAGGAGAAATCCATAAAGTGGTATTCTAGTAAGACTTCTGAGGAGTCAATCACCATTTAAGGTGAGAATATAACTGCAGGAACTCTCTTCATCCTGAATTACCAACCACAAGAATTGTGTTTCACTAAGTGAAAATAACACATGTTAAGGACAATAATCTTTGAGATAATCTATACTTAAAATATCCCTACCTATTTCACTTAGAAAGTCTGTAAGAGGGGCGCCTGGGTGGCTCAGTCATTGAGTGTCTGCCTTCGGTTCAGGTCATGATCCCAGGGTCCAGGGATCGAGCCCGGCATCGGGCTCCCTGCTCAGCGGGGAGCCTGCTTCTCCCTCTCCTACTCTCCCTGCTTGTGTGCTCTCTCTCTCTGTGAAATAAATAAATAAAATCTTTAAAAAAAAAAAAGAAAGTCTGTAAGAATATGCTATTAAGACCATTAAAGGAAACAAAATCTCAGTTAAAAAGACAATAATAATTATTAACTTGTAAGTAAAATAATTATTTTCATTTACTTGTATTTATCATTAGCTATTTTAAAGGAATACATATTCTATAAATTGCAAATTTTAATTAAGAATTAATTAGATATTAATAAATAAATCCTCCAAATTACAGTACATAAAATCAAGTTTTTAAATGAAGTAATTGGTATTTAATCATTATATATACTCATAAAGAATTATAGGGATTATAAATAAATACATAACAAAGAATTAGATTTTGATGTTTTCACATTACAATTATATATAAGTACTAATGTATTTTTGCTTACGCAAGACAGTTACATCAGTAAGGAGAAGATTACTGTCTACTAGAAGCAAATATTTAAGACCTACCAGGTAATATAGCACCCTATGATTCAATTTTTCTCATGAAATTAGGAGTTATAGCATTGAATATTCCATGCTCATTAGGTAAAAATTTTGCCAAATTTGTTAATTGTTCTTGGATTATAAAATTCTGATGCGAGAAATATCTACAATCCTATAGTACCTACCCTCACAAGTTTTTCCTTAAATGTCACCAAGTTTGTCCTCCTCAACCAATGATTAAAAGATCGTGTGTGTGTGTGTGTGTGTGTGTGTGTGTGTGTGTATGTAAACTGAACACTTTTAGGATATTTAAAGTGATTAGTTTATGTATTTTCTTTCTAGATTTTGGGTATTATGGATTATTTTACTATTTCTCTGTATGCATGGAAATATATGTATGTATACTCAGTTGACTTCTTTTTTCCCTGGAGAAAAGATAGGTGATAAAACTATAATCTGAAAGGAGGCACCTAGCTTTCTTGAAATTAGTTTTAAACATTTACTGATTTTTTAGAATATAAAAAAAGAAATTAAAATATATCTAGAACTGAAAATTTGCATATGACCCTCAAAGAGGATGCTGAGAGTTCAGAAGTGGAGACAGAAGTGTCTTATTGAAACATATGATAGGGTAATTTGTTATTTTCATCACTGTAGGTAATGTTATTTACTTAGAATATTTAAAGAAATCTTTTCTTAGCACTGATTTAGACAATTAGGAATACTGGATTCTGATATTGTCATGGTTTCTAACAAGTTGTATAACCTTGATAATTCATTGTACTCCATTATTTTTAATTTCCTTATCTGTAAATGATAGAAAAGTCTAAATACTTTTGGAAATCACTTTTAGTTATATATTGTATATATAACTAAATATATGTTTTATTTTATTCAACCTCATTCCCATAATTTAGCATAATCTGAGTAAACTCATTTACTTCTCAAAACAACCCTATGAGAATGGTAGTTACCACCATTTTACCAGTGAGAAAACTGAAGTTTGGAAAGGATAATAAGTTTACTGGAATTCATCTAGGTAGTAAATTGTGGAACTAGTAAATGGTGGAACTAGTATCTACCTATAACAATGAAAAATAACAGTGTCAGTGGAATAGTGGCTTTCTCAAAGATGCTTTTATGGTAAAGGACATTTTTCTAAGAATAAAAAATAATTACATAGATGAACCATTATTGTAATCATTTAAAGGTAGTGTAGTGGTTATTTTCTATGTAAACATATATAGATGATAAGTAGATAGATAGATCGACTTGCATCACTGTATACACAAATGAAAATTTATTAAGCTTGAAAAGCTGTATAAATTCAGGAAAAAGGTCATAAACTCATACATTTAAATAATAAAATATGTTAATTTGTATAATAATTCAACAAAATTTTAATAATAAATTAATTCAGTGCCATCAAGAAAAAAAGTTCTTGGGTTATTTGATGGATTGCATTGGCCAAACTGAACAAAATGGACCAGTGACTGAAAATAGATTCATTGTGGTTTTCAGGGAGTGAAGTCTGGAGAGAACATCTCTTCTGGGTATATGGACTTTGCTGTCTCATCTCATAGAACTCCTCATTATTTAAATTATTTCTGTCATTTATGGATTTTCACTTAAGAGTAGAATCTCATTACACTAAATTGCAACCAACCTGAAATTCTACCTTTTAAAATAGTCTTTTTTCATCATCCCTGACTAATCTTCTCTAAATTTCCACTTCATTTGCAATTCTTTTTTTGGTCACTGAGGATCTCCAAAATGAAGTCCAGTTCATTATATGCCTCATTATCAATATTACCATAGCTCTTTTATTGTCATTTACACCAATGACCTTTGATATCTTCAATTCAGTTTTACTCCTAAGAACCTTGGAAAGGCTACAGCCAGATGATTTGGACCATTTTCAAAGCACAGACTGATTTTATTCTGATAGACAATAAATCTCAGAGGTTTTTCTCAGGAAAAACAATTTTCCTTCCACCCTTATAGGTTCTTGGCTGATACCCCTCCTGTAACAAAAGAGAGATTAATAGGAGGAAAAACAAACAGAATTTTAGTAACATGTATAATTCCTGATTTATTTCCTCCAGGAAAATTGAATAACTCTCTGAAATGGTCCAAGCCATCACCTTAAATACCACCTTCAGCTAAAGACAAAAAAAATGATGTTGGGGGTGAAAGAGTCAGTTAAGGGAAGTTATCAGGCAAAGCACAATAAACAAGGGTATGTTATAATGTGATTTACGCGCATGTTTTTGTCATTATTAAATTTTTATAGCGATTTATTCATAATTCTACAGAGATGAGATACCATTAAAAATGGAGGTTTCCTTTATAAATGTACATGTGTTTTACAAAAAGGTAATTTCGACTTGGTTTTCAGAGCTTCTTTTATGTCTACTGTTTTCGTTTGTTTTTTGTTGTTGTTGTTTTGTCTTTTGTTTTTTAGTTTTTTACAAATAACCGGTTAACCAAATCTTAATCTCAAAGTGATATTTTGGGATGACAAATTCTGCTTTCCTTAAGTGGGCCTGCAGGAAAAATAGTAGTGAATTTAGTTCCTTTTCCTCCTCCTTTCTTCCTAGTGCTAGAGATTCAAAATCTCCATTATTATTGTTTTTGCTTGATTGGTGTTTTTGTTTATTAGTTTTTATTTTTTTTTTGCTTTCGTTTTGTGTAGAACTCAATGGAAATTAAATGTCCAGACAGGGATGCCTGGGTAACTCAGTCAGTTAAGCATCTGACTTGATTTCCACTCAGGTCATGGTCTCAGGGTTGTGAGACTGAGGCCCATGTCATACTCCACGCTCAGTCAGGAGTCTGCTTGAGATTCTCTCTCTCCTTTTTCCTCTACCCTTTCCCCACCGACTCCCGCTGTCTCTCTCTAAAATAAATAAATAAATCTTTAAAAAAGTAATAGTAAAAAATAATTTAAAAAAAATAAATGTCCAGACAGTGTAGTTACTTCAAAATTACTCAGCTCTGTACTCTTATTCTGGGTTTCCATACAACTCATTTCTTTTAAGTGTTTTGTTGTCCTTTTCAGTTTTAATAATTTTGCAATAGATAAAGCAAAATAATTGAAGCCCCTCCCCTACACCACTTAAAAAAATTAATTTGCATGATCTCACCAGCACAAATTAAAATGCTAACCTTGGATACAATTTTGCTATTATTGTCAATGTCAACATGTTGCTAATCTGATTATAAATACAGAAATTAAATTGGAGTTATAAAGCTATATAATTGAGGGTAGCAATATTGTGTTGATATTTCTTTTTTAAAATATTGGAAATGTACATCATCATCATCATCATTGTTTGAAATATCTAGTTTTCATAGTTGTACTCTTCATGAAAGCCTATATTCAAAATTCAACCTAACAGCATTGATTACTATTGAAATATCTTCGTGATATTTAAAAAATGATGAAAGAACATTTTTCTTTTTTCTTTTTTTTTAAGTAAGCTCCACACCAGCGTGGAGCCCAGCTGCAGGATTTGAACTCACAACCTTTAGATTAAGACTGGAGCCGAGATCAGGAGTTGGATGCTTAACTAAGTGAGTCACCAGGTGCCACATGGAAGAACATTTTTCTGCTTTACAGTCTTGAACTAAAGGAAAATGCAACCCAACATCTTGCTAACAGATTATTTGCTGACGTTTTTATACAAGTATAAGAAAGAAAGTCCTGAAATATTACATTTCCCAAAAATTTGAATCCTAAAGACACCATTGAAATTTGTTCAAGATAATATGTTTTTTGTATTATAATTCATATTGTTCAAATTATGCATTATATACATTGACCAGAAGGGCCTTAACATTCCCTCCAAGTTCACTAGATTTTAGATAGATTTCTTACTGACTGTAAACTCCCGCACTCCTTTTTCTCAGAGCATATACTTTAGAAAATTTTCAATTGTAAATTCTTTCTCTGTTCCTTTGAGATGCAAATATTTTGCAATGCAGAAATATATTGTCCTACTCTAAGGCCTGGGAGCCATCCGTTGGAACATAATTATTAGGAAGACAAGCCCTCTGTTGCCCAGTCTCTGTGAGAGAGTGGAAGCCTTATTTTTATAAACGTCAATTAGCAAACACTGATAGCCTAATCACACAGACCAACCTTCCCATAGGGTCTTCAATATTTTTCCATTAGTTAGCTTTAGAGCTTGAAAATCCTCCTGCCTTTTGTTTCAGTGGAGTTGAGTTCAGTTTCTCACCCCTATAACCTTGACCCATATTGCAATAATCTTGAATAAATACTTCCTTGCCAATTTTAACAAGTGTCTTGCATAATTACCTTTTGAAAGTTCAATGATTAATTGCTTAATGTGAAGGTTTTACTCCATGATAATGTTATACTAAGAATATATGGCATATTTTAAAATATATATTCCAATATATTGATATTCTTCATCTCAAAATGTAACATTTTAATTTAAAATCTCAAGAGCCAAAGCTCAAGCAAATCTGATTAAATCAGCCCCCCAAGATGTGTACATACAGCTCTTTTCACAGTTTTCCTCTGTTGTTTCATGTATTTGGTAAACCACATATGATTTTACCAGGAAAATATTTCCTATATTAAAATCATCTATACACTGCACTCTGTACTCCTACAATCTTCCTTTTAAAAAAAGATTCTGTTTATTTCAGATTTGCTGTTATAACAGAACACGTTTCTGATGAGTTTTACACTTTACATTTTGACTTCACAACAGGGAACAGCTTATTAGTGGGTGGAAGAACTAGGATCCAGATGTGACTGACCAATATGTATATACCCGTTAACTTTAGCTCTTTTTCATGTGGGGATATATTGGATGAAATAACTTGAAAGTCACATATACCATGAGGTAAAGGAGGAAACATTTGAGAAGAGAAAGTATACGCTGTTAGTTTACCTGGACTTTATTTTCATTTTCTTTTTTTATATATATATATTTTATTTATTTAATCGAGAGAGTGTGCAAGCAGGGGGAGGGTGTAAAGGGAGAAGGGGAGAGAGAATCTCAAGCTGACTCCACGCTGAGCTTGGAGCCTGACACATAGGACTCAATCTCATAAACCTGAGTCATAACCTGAGCCAAAATCAAGTCAGTCGCTTTGCTGACTAAGCCACTAAGGCACCGTCCTATTTTCATTTCTGCTATTGACTTGTAGGTAGATAACTTGTTTATGTTTCTCTTTTCAGTCTTTCTTTCTGAAAACTATGAATAATATTGCCTCCATCATCTAATACTGCAATAGTGTTATTTCCAAACAATATTTTAGAATCAATTATACAAACAAATAAAACAACATTCGGGCAACATTTGTAACATGGGTCAAATTCATGCAACAAATCATCAAACTGATATAGATGTAAAAATAAAAATGTTTTGTCTAAATAACGCAACTGCTGGATAATTCAAAATTTTCTTTTTTAACATTTTACTAAAATATCAGTGAGCCATGCTCTGAATTATTAATTATACAAAAAATATTGAAAAGTACAAAATGTCATGTTACCATAAAAATACAGGGAAAAAAATCAATTCTACATGTTATAAAGATGCCTGTAGAATACAGGGAAACAAAAAAAAAATGCTTAAAAAAATAGATGGAGGTGCAGAAGAGGAGAACATTTAAAAGGACCAACTAACCCATGATGACAGAAGGAAGTAAGGGGCAAGGATGATTTCTTGACAGTGGTGAATCATTAAAAGATGACAAAAAGTAAAGTCGATAAAAATATCTTTAAAATGAACTTATCAAACCAGGATTGATGGTGTTATTTCAGATGTTTCCAGATTCAGAAATAATTTTGATCTTAAAACTTGAGTCAAACTTTCATTAGAAAGATAATAGATTTTAAAGCCAAAGATACTGGTTTTGAATGTCAGTTCTATCATTTAACTGTGTGGTTTTTTAATTTAATTTTTTGGGTGAACATTTGGTTCATTACCAAATGTTAGCTGTTAAACTGGAGATAAACTCTACCTCATGAAATTTTATTTTTTTATTTTAAAAAAAAATTTTTTTTATTAATTTGACAGAGAGTAACATAGTGAGAGAGGGAACATAAGCAGGGGGAGCAGGAGAGGGAGAAGCAGGCCTCCCGCCGAGCAGGTAGCCCAATGTGGGGCTGGATCCCAGGACCCTGGAATCATGACCTGAGCTGAAGGCAGACGGTTAAAGACTGAGCTACCCAGGCGCCCCTATCTCATGAAATTTTAAAGATAAAATTAGGTAAGTCTTGCAAAATGTGTAGTTTTGTCATTCCTGATACATTGAAGTATTCAATAAATATTAACTCTCTTCTCTGTTTTGTAAAACAATTTACATAATCCGAACATTTATAGTATTGATCATTGTCTAGTTTCCTAGTGCTACTTTAACAAATTGCCACAAACTTAGTGGTTCAGGACAACACAGATTCATTATCTTACAGTTCTGGAGGCCTAAAATCCTAAAACCAAAGTATTGGCAGGGCTGCGTTCCTCCCGGGAGCTTTAGGGAAGAGTCTTTTTTTTTTTTTTCCAGCTTCTGGAGACCATTTGCATCTACAGATCTCTCTTTGGCCTCTTCTGTTTTCATTTCTCTAACTGACTATCCTACATTCCTTTTTCCATTATGATGCCCTGTTATGCTATTGGGCCACACTGATGACTCAGGGTATTCTTCTCACCTCAAAATCATTAATCACATCAACAAAGGCCCTTTTTTCATCTGAGGGAACATATTCACATTTAGCACATAGACAACAAGCCAACCTAAAAAAACAAAAAACAAAAAAACAAAAAAAAAAAACAGAAAAAGAAAAAGAACTTTTAAAAAATGTATGTTAAAATAGCTTACTTAAAATAAAATAAATGAAATGAGATTAATTCTCTTTATTCCTGATAACTTCCCTTCAGTTTGACTACTTAGAGACCCAGGAGTGCAATTACATTTGTAAATTTTATACTGAGAGATTAATAATAGATTTTTGTAATTAATAAAAACAAATAAGCAAGCAGATGAAACACAAAACATGACATAAACCTCTTTCAGATAGCTAAAATATGAAAACACATTGAAAGAAGGGAAGACAAATTTGTCCCTGAAGGAGTTTCAATGGAAAAAATATGCAAATACTTGTGAAGATTTTTCTGATTAACCCAATGAAAACCAATTTAAGTGTTTTAAAACGGACTTGATATACAAATCTCAAAACATTCTGGATTCAAGTGTTCTGAGGAATTTGCACTTCATAGGACATCTCCACAAAGAGAAAAGTGTGTGGTAAGAGGACTACAGCGGGATGTTTTTACACCAGTTGTATGGTCAGAAATACTGTGTGGAAAGCATAGATCTGGAGAAAGAAAAAAGTATCTGAGTATAATCTGAGCTTTGTGTACAATGAGTTCATGTTTAAGCACATGCTCTTGGCTGCTGTTTCCGAATGCCCTTTGAGGGCTGAGGTCTAAGAATAAGGCTACTTATTAAGTGCCTTATTAAGTGCAGCTACCTTTATTTCTCTCAAAGCTTGAATTGAAACGCTCTCATTTACCTGCTTTTACTTTTTCTAACCTCAACACCCAATATTCTATCTAAAATTATTCCTATTGGACTGCCTGTACGTATCCTGAAGCTTCAGTTCACCTGGTAGCCAGACATTATGCAGACATAAATTTATATAGAATCAAATATAGCAGCAGAGGAACATGTAACCGAGGAAGCTTGATGGTTTATAAAATATGTAAAAGAAAGAAAGAGTTACTTACCCTGCTTATATAAGAAGTTAAAGAGAGCTTTATGGAGAATGCTTGCACAGCCGTGAGGAATGCAGAGAAAGGGTGAGGACATTTCAGGGAAGAACAGGAAGCTCAATGTTATGGGGAGGAGAGAGAACATGGTACCAGGACAAGAAGCAATTTGGTAAGTCTAGAGCAGAAAGTCAAGAGAACAATGGATGGGAAATATTTATAAATACAAACAAGGGAAAATATTGGAGGAACATGTCTGAAATGCCAGGGAGCTTTAATGTAGTCTTTGGAGGACAGAAATAATAATAGAAGCAGTCTGGAGGATCAATTAGAAGAAGGGATTTGCAGGCTTGGAGTGAAGATAACCACTTGAGCAATTCTTGACACTGCAGTGGGAATATGGAATAAAAAACAACTCAAGGAAGTAATTTTTTAGCATATAATCATAATTTTAATTTGATTTGTAAGGTTAGTAACAGAAAGAATGACATTTAGGATAATGGCCAGATTCCTATCTTTGGTGAATGGCAATTACACTTACTGTATAAGCAAATACTGAAGGAAATACAGATTTGGGTGGGGAGTTAGTGTTAGGCTGTATTTGAGGTATATCAAAAATGAGATACTTTGAGAACTCCCTGCTGCAAATGCTGAATTCCCCAGGTATTGTAAGTCTAAATTGGTTATAATCAGGATTTATCAATGTATGTTAAAATAATGAATGTGCATAACATGACCTATGAAAAAAAGTGTGCAAAAAGAAGGTTAAGAACAGAATTTTGAAGACATCACTATGAAAAATAAATCATTGGCACAATGTAATTATAGTTGCAGCAAAACTATATTCCAAGAGAGACTGTTTTCTATTGTTTCCTTTTTGTAATCTGTTTTAGAAATCCATTGTACAATTTAATAACCAACCATCTAGAATTAAGCAAACCAAAATTGTAAAGCACTTTGAAATCTCTGTAAGTGCAAATGTGAACATATGCAGTTATACAAATATTGAATACAACCATAAAACACATCTACCAAAAAGTATACAACATTGCTATGCTTTTCAGTAATATCCCTGCTTGACAGAATTCAAGACTAACCCTATTTTCTTTGCAAAGAAGCATTATCTGTGTTCACAGTAAGTATTTTTTGCGCAAAATAAAAAACCTCAAGTGGAAATTTTTCCCTCAGTAATCTCTTCCTTTACATCTGATGTTTGTAGACCACCTAAAATGCTGCCGATGGGTGTGAATTAGGAACATTTCGCCCTTTTCTTCTTGATTATATTTTCCAGGAATTTATTTTTGTCCAGTTTTGGCTTAAGAAACAAAACCTTAGATGTGGCAATGCTTTCTCTATTCCTATTAATTTATCGCTGTTTTTATTATTGCCTTCTTTTTTAATTAGAACATGTTTATAGCTCTCTCTCTAAGTCCTGTCTCGAAATACCTGGTTTACTGACTGGCATTAGTAATGGAAAGTTTAGAGATGATGAGTTAGTCACTGCCTTTAAGTTGTTTGTTTGTTTTAGATCTGTTCATTTATTTATTTGAGAGAGAGGGAGTGAGAGAGAGAGAGCGAGAGAGCAATCATGAGTTGGGGGGGGACAGAGGGAGAGAACCCTTCGGAAGACTCCCTGCTGAGTGTGGAGCCTGATGCCTGCTTGATCTCACAACCCATGAGATCACGACCTGACCCAAACCCAGAAACAGACGCTCAACCCTCTGAGCGACCGAGGCACCCCTACCTGCCCATAAGGTTTAACCTACATTATTTAGGTTTTTCCTTAAGATACTACTACTTGTAGTTTCACTATAATAGTAAGAAATAGTCTATCTTTAGTAATGCAGATAATCTGTGCAGAATAGAAAGTTCATTTTGAAAAATGCTATTACTTTTTGACTTTCATAGTTTCTAATTTTTAAAAATTCCCCGAGAGTATCATTCTAGCCAAATATTTTAAAGAAATATTATGTAAATAGCCCAGTGAACATAAAAAGGGAGATGTAAAATGTGAGTAAAGGTTAAAGATTTCCATATCAGTTAGTTTCATTACATTGATTGGATTGATCAGATCCTCCATGTTTTAATGGGGCGCCTGGGTGACTCAGTCATTAAGTATCTGCCTTCAGCTCAGGTCATGATCACAGAGTCCTGGAATCGAGCCCCATATTGGGGAGCCTGCTTCTTCCTCTCCAGCTCCCCTGTGCTTGTGTTCCTTCTCTCGCTCTCTCTCTTTGTCATAAATAAAAAAAATCTTTCAATAAAATAAAATAAAATAAAATTTATATATTCTTATATAGAGTAAAATGATGATAATGTGTTAAAATGTGCCAGTAAAATTGGAAATCTATTGGTTAATCTTTAAATGGCAAACAGTTGTGTTTTTTTTGTTTGTTTTTGTTTTTTTTTTTTAAAGATTTTTTATTTACTTATAAGAGAGAGAGAGACTGAGAATGAGAGGAGAGAAGGTCAGAGGGAGAAGCAGACTTCCCGCAGAGCCGGGAGTCCGATATGGGACTCGATCCCGGGACTCCGGGATCATGACCTGAGCCGAAGGCAGTCGCTTGACCAACTGAGCCACCCAGGCGCCCCAAACAGTTGTTTTTAATTTTGTATCTATTCTTTGGTGCATAAAAGAATAAATTTGTGGGGTGCGTGGGTGGCTCAGTGGTTAAGCCTCTGCCTTCAGCTCAGGTCATGATCTCGGGGTCCTGGGATCGACCCCCACGTTGGGCTCTCTGCTCAGTAGGGAGCCTGCTTCCCCCTCTCTCTCTGCCTACCTCTCTGCCTACTTGTAAACTCTCTCTCTCTGTCAAATAAGTAAATAAAATCTTTTTTAAAAAAGAATAAATTTGTTTTGTATTCATCACTGATTTTGCTTCTCTTCTATTATTTCTGCCTAACATTAATATTGTCATTTTTTCTTTAGTTGGGTACAGATTTCTGTAATATATAGCACTTTGGTTTTAAGTTCTTCAACATCATTTTGTTTTAGTCTAATTCTTTAGGAGCAGGTATTTTCCCAGTTTGGTATTTTGGTATAATCTCAAATTCTGTATAAACAGAATTTAAACCATAACATTTTGCCATATCTAGTTTTTTAAAGTTTTTTGCTGGAAAAAATAATTCTGGAATAATTTGGAATATGTTTAATTTGAACAAACTCTAGCTAAAAATTTGTTTTCCAAGTTATTTTTTAGAAATACACTTATCAAATTATAAATCCAAAACAATAACTTTTGACTTTTCTGATGTTACCTATTTGCTTAATTTGTTTTATAGTTATCTCTTTAATTTAAAAAAAATCAATTTATTTTGCTTTCATTTCTCAATTAAAAAATAATTAATCTTCTCTTTAAAGTTCTTGTGTCTTTCTTTCTGCTATAAGTATATAGAATTATTTAGCCCTAAAACTAAGGTAAGTATATTTATTTTCCTGTTTCCTACCTTTTTCAGCTGGCTTCATTATGCATGACCATTTTTTAGCATGACTTTACTAATTTTAATATTTCCATATTAATTTCTCATGGATTTAGGTGGATTTTTAGGGAGTTTTTTAAATGTCTGGGTAATTTATTTTCTCAAAATCTGAAAATTTGAGACTACCTTTTGATTATTTTAAACAATGAAGTGTACCCAGCCCTGACATTCTTGAACGGCAACCTTGATGCTACTCTAGGATCTTTTGCCTTTATTTTCTGCTTTGGTTTTTCCTGTTGTTTAGATGGTGGTTTCCATATTGTCTATATATTTTTCCTTGCCAGGTTTAATATTTTTTTAAGATTTTATTTATTTATTTGACAGAGAGAGATCACAATAGGCAGAGAGGCAGGCAGAGGGAGAGGGGGAAGCAGGCTCCCTGCTGAGCAGAGAGCCCCATGCGGGCTCAATCCCAGGACCCTGAGATCATGACCTGAGCTGAAGGCAGAGGCTTTGACCCACTGAGCCACCCAGGCGCTCCCTGGTTTAATTTTTTAATCTAGACATTGGTTAATCATATTTCTGAGATGTGATTTGAAGGTAAAGCATTTGTCCAGCTTAGGGCACTTTCTCTCATAGATCTGATGTTTGCTCCTACCATTTTTTTTTTTCCGGTTCCAGTAATAAATCACTTTTATATATTGGTTCCTTCTAATTTTTCTTATATACATTTTTTGGTCTTCTCATAATTTTCCACAAGGTAAACAATTTTGCCATATTCTCAAATTTGTCTTCTTCATCACCAGGTTTATGTTCTGTAATGCCAATCTTGCCTCACTGAAATTTATTTTAAAAATATTTTTTTAAGATTTTATTGATTTGAGAAAGAGAAAGCACAGGGTAGGGGATGAGAGTAGTAGAGGGGAGGGAGCAGCAGACTCCCTGTTGTGCAAGGAGCCCATTGGGGGGGGAAGCAGACCTGATCCCAGAACCCTGAGATCATGACCTGAGTAGAAGGTGGATGTTTAACTGACTGAGCCACCCAGGCACCCCTTAAAAATATTTTTAAAATATAACATATATGCAGAAAAATGAACTTATCAATACATAATTTAAAGAATTTTCATAGTGAACACAAGGCCCTCACTGCAGATTTTAATTTTATTATTTACTTTTAATCCCTTGTGGTATTTTTTATATCAGTCAGCATCTGATGTATTTTTTCTGTACTATTATATTATGTTTATAATATATATCTCTTGATGCAAATTGTTAGTGGCTCATGTTATATCCTGAGAGGTATAGTTTTCTGAGTAGGTGGTCAAAAAATAAGTTGATAGTGTCTACACATACTCTCAGAGCACCCTGTATTTTCATAATTTATAACACTTTTCATGCTTATATACATATTTTCAGTGTACCACTCAACCAGACATTAAGCTTCATGATGGGAAGTAGGAAGACTTTATTATTTATTGCTATCATCCTGGCACTTTTCAGAGTGCCTTGAACATAGTAGGCACTCGATGAATATTTGGTAAATGGAAGGATGATTGAATAGTGGGGGGGAAACAGAAGGAATGGAAAAGTTAAAGAGACAGAATTTTCCTGCTGAAAGTAGGTATTAACTTTCTGTTTTTCTGGATTTTCTGGATTTTTCAGAACTACCAGTGTCAAGGCACAGTAGAGTGTGAATAAACTCACAACTCACCTCCTTTCTTGCCAAATATGTTGATTCTTTTCAAAACATAGAGCAAGTTGTATTTCTAGCCAAGCTTCATTTTTTGTTATGGCAGGAAGCAAAGAAATTTGCCAAACCTTGCATATTTTTAATCATTATCATTATGGTCTATTGCCTTTGTTTATTTTACCCAAGTGTCTTCATAGGTTTTTGCAAAGGAAATGAGAAGAAAACTTTAGGAATTTATAGCCTGCAACCATATTAACAAAGAAAACAACTTGTATCTCCAAAAGAATAGATATTTTTTGCAAGTTGTTTTATTTGCACAAAGTAGCTATTTAATGAGAAGACTTTCTTTTCAATTCCTTAGAAAAAGTTTCTTTTTTCTCGCCTATGATTTTTTTCATGAACCCTTAAACCATGAAAAAGATATTTCAGTCAAGTGTAGAACACTAAAAAAAGATGAATTTTCTCATTTTTTCCAATGATGTCTGAAGTTAAAAGACACAAAGAGATATGTGCGAAACACCTAGCTCAGTTTACCAGATGCAGCCATCAATCAGCAACTCAAAATGCTGTGACAGTTTAAGGCTCATAGCTGAAACTGTTAAGATAAATTTCCCTCCATCCTGATTAGAGAAACCTTTTTTGGACCAACCTGCACCCTGCTGACATACAAAGTAATTCCTATTTAGTCTTTATTTTTTTTGAATTCCATGTTTATATGCAGAAATTTTAACTTAAGTTTCCACAATTGAACATAGCTATAACTTTTGCTTTTAGATGATAACTAAACCAAATGGGTATCAATTAGATACAATTTTCTTTGAGAACAGGAGTTTACTTACTCTGCCACTGAATAAATTGTAAAAACATTAAAATCTGTCTAAAACTATATGTAAATATTATGAATGGATTTTATTTCAAATGATTATAAACCCTTGAGCTATCTAATATACACATCATTTTGCACCCCTAGATTTGTGCTTTTAAGGAGTAGATTGGTCACAATTGCACTATGGTGCCCTCACTCAGAATTCAAAAGACTATAAAATCACTCTCTTCCCAAATCCACCATTTCTAAAATTAACACATTCACATGTACTTTATTTTATTTTATATTTTAAAGGAGATTGTATTGCATTTACTGTTGTATTGCAACTGTTTTCATTCCAGGATCATGAATATTGTTGCAAATCTCTGTTATTTGTGTAATTTGCTTAGTCTTATACTTCAGAAAAGAGCCATTATAATGTGGTATAGATTTTTACTCTTCAACAAAATTTAAATCACTAGTTATCCTTTAATACTATAATTGCCAATGATAATGTCATCTATGTAAACCTGGCAATTTTCACTTAATTGCTTCTGTGTTTGTAAAAGACATAACAGATGATTAATGCCTAGCCTACTGTGGACCAGATTCTGGAAATTACTTAAATAACTTTCAGTTAATACCTTAGGCCATAATCACTAATAGCTCATATAACTTGCAAATGATTCAAATCATTTTTTTCTACAAATATTTAGCAAAATAGTAGCAAAAATGTGCCTCAGCACAAACTGTCATTTATTTATTGAGGGCACTGCATAACATAAGCTAATTATGAGCATTAGTTTTATATAAATGCATTACTAAGTTCCCTTTGACTCTTAAAATAAACGTTCATCAGTGGGACGCCTGGGTGGCTCAGTTGGTTAAGCAGCTGCCTTCGGCTCCAGTCATAATCCCAGCGTCCTGGGATCGAGTCCTACATGGGACTCCTTGCTTGGCAGGAAGCCTGCTCCTCTCTCTGCCTCTGCCTGCTTGTGTTCTCTCTCTGTTAAATAAATAAATAAAATCTTAAAAAAAAAAGTTCATCAAATCAACTCACATAGAAGAGTTTAAATGATCCTATTTAAAAACATCAAAATAAAAAAACATGCTTTATCATTCTCAAATATCATTTTTATTTTCTCATTGATTTCCTTTATTTATAGTGACAAATGGAATGGCATGATGTAACACAGGCACCAAAGGCCAATGTTATAAAATTTAACTCAAAAGTTGTGACTTAATTTTAGAGTCACTTGTTACAGAGATACTGTAACATTTAACACGTAAAACTTGCAGGAATAATTCCAGTTAAGACAGTGACTTTGCCCTAAATCAGAAATATGATTAATGCTGAACATTATACCTTGATAGGTTACATATAGATGCTCAGGTATTAGGTGGCAGAGTACTCATGGGAAAGCTGAACTGTAATTTATTAACATATAATGTATTATTTGTTTCAGCAGTACAGGTCTGTGAATCATCAGTCTTACACAATTCACAGCACTCACCACAGCACATACCCTCCCCAGTGTCCATCACCCAGCCACCCTATCCCTCCCATGCCCCTCTCCTCCAGCAACCCTCAGTTTGTTTTCTGAGGTTAAGAGTGTCTTATGATTTGTCTTCTCTCTATTTTCATCTTGTTTCATTTTTCCCTCCCTTCCCCTATGATCCTCTGTCTTGTTTCTCAAATTCCTCATATCAGTGAGATCATATGATAATTGTCTTTCTCTGAACTATAATTTTAAAAAAGAAAGGGAAGCAGAGAGTTGAGGATTGCAAAAGTGGTATAAGTGACAGTGTCATGTGTAGATCACATTTGCTTCTCTTGAATTTTCTATATAGCCCAAAGACATCTTCTGTATTTTGACAGAAAAAAAGGTACTGTCTTTAAAAGAGATGATATGTGATTTTTGTTGAACTGACAATACACTTTTTTAAAACAATTAAACTACCCAAAGCTAACCTCCTTACCTTACTCCTACGAGAGAAAAAATAATATAATAAACTAATAAACTAATTTGTATTATATTTAAAGTTTTTAAATGATGATGTTAAGGAAATCACCACCACCCTCCACCACCAGGTCCAAGGTAGGTGCCTTCCTTGGCACTTCCATGTTAATAGTTCTTTATCATGCATGTTAAAATGCATCAAATGCACTATCATGTCCTGATTGCTTATATGCACCTGATATTAGACACTGAACTTTGGGAGACATGTCCTTTATCAATCATGTTAGTTTAACACCCAAAATATTTATTGCTGCAAAATAATTGCTATAATATACTCTTTTATTTTATCACAGAAGTAGTAGGTATAATATAAAAGTTTACATTGTTCTTTAAATTAATGGATTGTAATAAATCATTAAACAAAACATAAAATATATGATTATGATATAATCTAGAGGACTAGAGGCTTTAATTTTGTATCATAAAACTGGTTAAAAAATCAAATAGCTCTGGAATGATCCATTAAAGAATATGAAAACTATACATCTAAGAAACATTTTCTAAACTCTAAGATTAACAAAATTATGTTCCTTGCTAATATTACAATGAAATAGTTAACCTTGAGGATTACCTTATATTGCATTTTTCTCAGTTATATATTGAGATTGATATTTAATGGTAAGACTCATTACTGATTTGGATGCGTGACCTTCATAAAAACAAACAATAATTTTTGGCTCCTGTTCTATCTCGAAACAACTATATTGGCTAATTATTCCTCAGAAAATAACAATGTTACATTAATTATATTTAAAAATGGAAATAACTAAATGTCATAGCTACTTTTCCAAAATTTAAAATAATAATGCAAAATAAATTTGCCAGGTAAATTCATTTAAAAACTGAGGTGTACATCATGTGGTTACCATCTTGAAAGACCTTAAGTATTTAAAAATTTTTCATTTTTCAATGGGTTGTTTGAGACACCTGAGATCTGAGTGAGATAATTTAGGTATTAGTTGTATATGTGAACTATTGGTCAATCTAAATCATTAAGCCACATATAGAATTAGAAAAAGCGGTGTACCCGGACCACAAGAACTTGATTCTCTAGAGAAATGTTTTTATTAATTTAAAATTTAATGTTATGTATAATTTTATGTAGAAGAAGAGTGAGTTTGAATTTTTACTTCTTTATAAGCATTGGGACTTTGGACGTTTCACTTTTTTTAGCTCTTTTGTTTCTGTAAAATGGAGATGTTAATAATTAAATGGCTTTTATGGTTGCTAAACAGAACCCACCTAATATGTAATAGTCATTAATATAATCTTAATTTTAGTAATCAGTCATAGTTAATGTCCATAACAGCAATATATTCTTTTTTTTTTTTTTTTTTGCTGTAACCCAATGAAGCAAAGATGGAGTCCAAAAGAATCAGCTTCATTCCTGAGAAAGGTTTGGTTGGAGAGCACAGCTAAAGTATACAGGAACAATGTGTTCCCTAATAATGAACCACGGATTTTTGCTAGAATTAGTCATCTTCAGTATGGGAATGTGACAATCCAGCCGTACTCACGTACTCCACGCGGAGCTGATTGGGAGTTAAACGGAGCATTTGCCTCCAAAGCTCTTTGCTCTCAAGTAAAAAAAAGAGAAAAGAACAAGCTGCGTCTGTTTCTTTTTCTAGTTATTATAGAAATTATTCCACCTCAAAAAGAACAAAATGAATACAGGAGTATAGAGAAGACAAGAGTCATAATTATGGGGCTTCTTTCATACGGAAGTACATGTCAAGGTTGAAGGAGAAGCCCTTAAGTGAAGATACAATCTACTAAATTATCCTCTAAATTTTATGTTAATAAATCCTTCTAATACATTTTTTTTATTTCTGGGCTACATATACATATATATACACATATATGTGTGTATAAGTATATAAAGAAATAAGAAGGATGTATCAAAGAATAACAAAGATGTACATCCAAGATCAGAGTGAACGTTTCTAAGCTTGTTGTAGCCAAAGGATAACTCAGAGTTAAATTAGTGCTTCTAGTGGTAATGTATGGAATCAGATGATCTTTTTTTTGATTAATTAATTTATTTGAGAAAGAGAGAGAGAGTACACATGCACGAGTGGGAGGGGCAGAGGGAGAGAGAGAATCTCAAGCAGACTCCACGCTGAGCATGAAGCCTGATGTAAGGTTCAGTCTCACCACCCTGAGATCACAACCTGAGCGGAAACCAAAAGTCAGACACTTAACTGATTGAGCCACCCGGATGCTCCTGTAACTCAAATGATCTTAAAAACTATTACGTTTGCTTCGAAAATGGGGTACTGCTTTTGTATTTATTTATTAGGCTTTATACGATACTCAAAGCATTACACACACACACACACACACACACACACACACATTCATTCACACATGAGAAAGGATTCCCAAATTCAGTACTGAAATTTTCAAATCTCATTCCCATGCCTCAGCCTGGCTTTCCCAGAACACAGATATTAAAGTAAAGATATGTACCATTTTAATAAAGAGTACAAATCTGGGGGGAGGGAGGGAGAAGAAAGGAGAAAAGGAAGAATTAGAAGTTTGATACTGTTGAAGCTGCTGCTAAGTGCTGGTGATGATTTGGTCATGAGGGGCTCTGCTAAGAAAACAGGAAACTATGTTTTAAAAATTCATGTAGTGATGTAAAAAAAAAAAGGACTTATTCACTGGCCCCTTTGCCCTGAGGCAAAGTTACTCCCATGGCTGTTAAGCCCTTTGTTCCTATGGGTGCTGCATACATGGGTACCAAAGTGTATCATGTAGTGCCCACAGCCTCCTAATCTGCAGGAGGGGCCCTGAGTGAGAGGCGAGAGCACAGGCGGCACATGAGATGAAACACTGTGAGGCCGCACCTGCACAAAGTTATGAAGGCCGGAACTAAATGGTCACCAGTGGGACCGGAGATTACCTAAACCAGCGCATGAGCAGTGTTTCCCACAATCCAGATCAAAGCTGCTGTTTAACAATTTGGAAATTCTTTCAAAAATTGCATTGGACCCCACTAACTGAAAGGTGTTCTTCAGCTTTATATAACTTCATAGAGCAAAAATTAATAAATCGTTCCTCTAGCAACTGAAAAATATGCATTGAGATCCTGTGTACCTTAGATTCCAAAGTAAACAGGTATCATTCCCTTTAACAACCAGAACATAACTGGGAAGACAATGCATGCTGTGTTCTAAACTAATATATATATATTAAAATTTGGTAGATGGGGCACCTGGGTGGCTCAGTGGGTTAAGCCTCTGCCTTCAGCTCGGGTCATAATCTCAGGATCCTGGGATCGAGCCCCAAATCGGGCTCTGCTCAGTGGGGAGCCTGCTTCCCCCTCTCTCTCTGCCTGCTGCTCTGCCTACTTGTGATCTCTCTCTCTGTCAAATAAATAAAATCTTTAAAAAAAATTGGTAGAGCTATTTTTTCATAGTAGGAGCTTCAAATTTTTTTTTTCTTTAGTTACTGTTAAGACAGTGAAGTAGTTCTTCACTCCTTGTGTTTAGTTCTTAAATGTTGACTGACTTTTTCTTTTCTAACTCCAGAGCGGAATGGCATTTTCCCCTCCTGATTCAAAAAATCAGACCTAACAGCTCATAATAATTAAACTATGGTAAAGCAGGTAATGAAGTCAAAGATTCTGCAAATCCAGGTACACAGAATAGACTAAATCCCACTATGTTCCACTGAAAACTGAGGTTAGAGCTTCTTTCACAAAACGCCCAGTACAGCCCTTAGGATGTTCTTACTTCTGTTGCAGTTTGACTAGTTCTCAATTCTCCCTGATTCTCACAACCCTCCCTGAATTGAGTGAAAATGTTTTCAGTAGATACATTGTTTCAAGTCTTCCCTAGAGATTCTCTTCACAATTTCACAATGTGCTTTGGAAAGCAAGTTCCCTGGAAAAGAAACATTTTGACTTTTTCACAGCAATTGTCAACAGATTCGCAAAACTGATGCCACTGCTTCACCGATGAGTCTTCGCTTAAATTGATGGTGACCTGATGGTAGTAAATATGCGAGAAGGAGCCATAAATATGGACAGCTGCATTGATAGTATTTCCATTTGTCACGTGATATTGGCCAGTCGTGCTTCCGAACTGTCTCTACTCTGTTTCTTTTTCTGGAAAACAAATAGTTTCCGCTCTTCCAACCACCTCTTCCCCTCACTTCTCAATCTTTGTAAATTTCCCTTCATGATTAGAAAACTGTAAACACGTTTCAGCCAAAGAAGCAGGACAAAGAGATGGAGATGTGAGGAGGTGAGGGAGAAGAGGGAAAGGTGAGAGAGGCCTGAAAGTCTAATGCTGAGGTGCTGTCTTTTGGACATCCCTGCTGTACCCAGACTTTGTAGTCTCTGTAAATTCTGTGTGTTTCTCTGTAAACTTGACCAGTTAAAGTCAAATTAAAATATGCCCATTGTAATACAGACAGGCACTGGTTTGGGAGAAATTTTATTACATGTGGATTTTCAACCTATCTACCCTCTTTGGGAAGATGTGTATCTATTTCCCAGTATGTTTCATGAGTAAAGTAACCATATGATCTTACCAGGTGTTGTTAACATCTATTGCATTTTTTAAAAGATTTTATGTATTTATTTGAGAGATAGAACTAGAGAGAGAGAGAAAGAGAGAGAGCACACACAGGGGGAGCAGCAGAGGGAAAACCAGGCTGCCAGGTGACTACGGAGCTCCAGGCAAGGCTCAATCCCAGGACCCTGAGATCGTGACCTGAGCTGAAGGCAAACGCTTAACCAACTGAGCCACCCAGGTGCCCCAACATCTGTTGTATTTTTGAAAGCTTTATTATTTTAATAATAAAGCTATTATTATGGGCCATTTGCCAACTACTTTCATCCATAAAAACAAGTTCTCTACAAGATTTAAAAATACCCCACTTGGGGTGCCTGGGTGGCTTGATTAAGCATCTGCCTTGGGCTCAGGACATGATCTCAAGGTCCTGGAGTCAAGCCCTGCTTTGGGCTTCATGTTCGGCAGGGAGTATGCTTCTCCCTGTCTCTCTGCCCCTCGCCCCCAGCTTGTGCTTTCTCTTTCTCTCAAATAAATAAATAAAATATTTCAAATAAAGAAAGAAATTAAAATATCCAACTTGGGGTACCTGCATGGCTCAGTTGGTTAAGCATCCAACTCTTGACTTCGGCTCAGGTCATGATCTCAGGTTCTTGAGATTGAGCCCTGTGTGGGGTTTTGGGCTCAGTGGAGTGGCTGCTTGAGATTCTCTCCTTCTCCCTATGCCCCTCCCCTCATTCTCTCTCTCTATATTTCTGTCTCTAAAATAAATAAATAAAATCTTTAAAGAAAATATCCCACTTACTTGAATAAAAAAAAGATATATATTATTTGATCCCTTGGATACTTTCTATAATATTAAATGACTAGTAACATATCTATCAGTCTAGATTATACACTTAATTTTTTTCCCTAGGCATATGCATATAATCTCCTCTGAAACCAGGAAGTATGAATTAAAATGGAAGAAATTTAAAGTTTTATTGACGGGCCTTTCCTACAATTTTGCCCCCATGATCCCTCACAAAATAAAACTACCAGGAAAACATGATGTTTTCATACAAATATAATATTCAAATTGTGTTGAGGATAGCAACTTTTAATTTGATAAATTTAAAATGAAAAAGCTATATTATATTAAGATTTTGAAATAGATTAACATATATATATGTGTGTGTGTGTATATATATATATACTCCATTGTGAAAGATCTGCCAGTAATTTTTTTTTATGAGTAGACATCTTTTCATACATTTGGGGCAAAATTGTAATAAAACCTCTGATGTAGAAGAGTATCAGTGTTCAGTACATGCTGTAAACATGCCCACTGTGGAATTTAGAGTACTGGGAGATAAAGTCATAAATGTAGCTAACTACTGAAGACCACTAAAGACTCTCTGCTGAAGGATAGTCCAGCCAGCTGCGCATTCCCAAAGATGTTCTTTGAATTCATTTATACCTAAAATTACGGAATATGAGAACACAAACTTCAAATAGTGGAAAATGTCACAAAGCAAAGTTTGTGGTCAAACAGTGGTTTGTTATATGATTCAATTAGGATTGTCATCAAATCATTACAGAATATTGATTGTTCTCTTTGCAATTCAAAGTTTTTATTCTTGAATAGATGTAAAAATGTATCTAGAATTGATATGTGAAATATCATTTTTAACAAAGGGAAAATAAATATGTATATATTTTTCTGATTTCAGTAATAGATTACTGAATTTTGTTCAGTAATTAAACTTAAAAATGATTCACATTTTTAAGAGCATAAAACAAACTGTAAATCTTTAGTCCAAGGAATATGATTTTGTAAAAACCTGGCTGAATAATTTTAAAACAATCATAGATGTGCAGTGTCTAAGCTATAGATTAAGCAAACGGGTCACCAGAGGGGTTTCAGTGGGTACTCTAAGCCAACTATTTTTGACCTGTATATTGATACAGCATCTCTTTTCATTCTATTTGGAAAGTACAAGTTATAAAGAATCTACTATGTGCCCTTTTGCATATGATCGTACAGGTATTTCTACATCCTTTCTTCCAAACCCACAGTTATGTGAATTATTATAGTTCTGTGTTATTTTTATGTTTATATTAATATCAGTATAAGAATAATAAATGTTCACATAAAATTTGGATATGCACTTAATAAATGTTAATAGAACTTGTTAAATTAATGAGTAGTGAATATAACAAAAGGCAATTATAATAGCGCTACATAGTCTATAAATGGTCACATATGAATCTCAAAAACAACTGGAAGTTACTTTTTGGCATAAAGTAAGAAATCTGCAATTTTTGCTGTTTGTGATGTATGTATCAATTGCTTTTCTTTGTAATTCATATATTTTCTTACTAAAAAGATGAAAAAATCAAGTAGGATTGATAAGTAAGATACCATTTTAACAAAATTTAAATTGTTAGGGACCTAAAATCACAGAGCGAGGGAAGAGTGGAGCCAGATTGAAACCCAGAAAGTCTGCGTTCTGAATCTGCCTCTTAATCCATTGGCTTGCAGAAGGGATTACTTCGTGGAGCAGCTAGCAACGCCTCTTTTCCCCTTTTCACAGCTTCCTCACTCCCAATGTTCACTTAATTTCAAATCTAGGGAAATATAGCTCCATGGTACATCCAAAATATCCCTGACATGCACAAATTTTACACCCAGTGTTGCTTATCAGTGCACTTTGCTAAACAAAAGACCATGACAAATCTTCAGAAAGGGATCATGTAAATCCCTTGGAGGTAGAAGAAGAGGCCACTTTTCCCCCCTCCTCTGACAGAGGAAAGCCAGAAATATTCTGGCTTGATCAGACATTCAAAATCTAGATTTAATCAGTAGACCTGATCATCATGTAGACAGATCTACTCATATGTAAACCTGTAACATTTCTTTTCCGACATAGACTGGAAAGCTGGCAGAGAATAGCAAATCATGTTTTAGCATTTTGCAGACTAAATTGATGTTAACAGCTACAGAAAAATACTGTAGATGGCATGGCTTCAAAAATAAGTTTTAGGATAGAATGTAGATAATATTCCAAATGGTTGCAATTCTTTAGACTTGATGTTAGAGTAAATAATACATTATTAACTGCAGTTAAATAACTTTTGAACACAGTAGAAAATTATATGTTCTAAATTTAGAACAAGAGCCTACTAGTTCTGAATTTTACTTTTCTCTTTAAAAACATGAATTAAGAATAGCTCTTTTTTCTGTCATTCTAAATTATATCTGAAATACTGAAAGGTATGATTTGCAAAGGCAAAAGTATGGTAGTTTTATATAAATGATTTCCATCCAGTTAGAATGGTAACTGGTATGTTTATTTGAAACTCTGAATGTTAAAATGATTTACAAAACTTAAAATAACTCTTCTTAAATGATGACTCCAAGATTATTGTTAGGAAAGACAATAGTAATATGACAAGATATACCCATTATAGCCATTAAAGAAAGGAAGAAAAGTACTTGTATATTATGACATTATGCATGTTTTTAGTTCTAAGCTTCTGAAAGTATGTTTGTTGGTGCTTTTTATTATTTTCTCTAATGGTAATTCATAAATTTCCTCACCCTCAATCTTCTTATTTACTAAATGGTGATAATGACCTTACACATTGCTTGAGCTCTCTGAGACCTATTTTTTTTCCCTGTAAAATGGAGAGTTGTTACAGCATAGGTATTGAACACATATGGCGTAGTTGTTACTGTATAGGTATACAGGATATCAATATGTATATTCAATATACATATTGAAAATGTATATGCAATTTTCTCTTGGCATGTAAATAAGACCTTTGGTGAATCATCAGTCAATCCTCTCAAGGAACTATTTCTCCTCCTAAAAGTGAAAATTCATTCAATGTCTTTGACTATGACCCCATCTTTTCTGCTTTCCACTCCCTTGTTTTTTCCTTAGAAACAAAGAATTGTTAGAGGAAGAAGGGCTCTATCTGACTACACAGGGTATATAAATTTTATATCTAACCCTGGTCTGATTTTCCTTAACTCGGGATAATTTTCTTTCATTAACAAGATGCTAACTCAAACTTCCCCTCCATCTAGATATTAAAAGTAAGGATGACATGCAAATTATAAGTTACTAGAAACATAAAAAAAATCAAGCAGTTCTTTCTAAGGCCTACTAAATATTAACTAAATTCACCAACCACTGACTAAGCTCTTCATTGTCTATGAAAATAAGATTTATGTCTTCTGTATTACATGCTAGGTACTTTTTTAAGAGCTTAGGTGCATTTATCCAATTACTCAGATGAGAAAACTGAAACACAGAAAGTAAGTTGTACAAGTTCCCAATACTACTAAAGAGGCAGACTCAATAACTGAACACAGCAATTTGTCTTTAAAACTATGCCATTAAGCACCATTATCTCCTATGTATCTAATGATCTGTATTTCCATTTGAAATCAGCATGAAGTGTTTAAATATTATTTCAAATAAGACATAACAATGAACCACAGGATGAATATATATTATATATATAATATATACACATATTCACATATTATTATTCTCACATATTGAAGACATGAATTTTTAGGAGTTTTCCAAATAAAAACTTACCAAAACCCTGATATCAACTTATGCCATAAGTCACATCTAAAGTGGAGAGCTAGAATATATTAACATTTTTTTCTTTTTCATTCATCAGATTTGTCCCATCCCTTACATTCAAAACCATCTACTTTCCAGTTTAATTCTCCATATTTCAGTATTAAATATAATGCATGGAGTGTCTACAGAAACCTCTACACACCATGTTTAGAATTCCCCAAAAGCTATATTTTCCACCCCCTGTATTTTCTAAGAAAAGAACAGATTTTAATATCACAAAATAAAAAGTATTTATTTAACTGTATGTACAATCAATACATGCATTTATTTTTCTCTATAAAAGCACTCATTTGAAACCAAATATAATACAGTTTTCAAACATTCAAAACTGTATTTAAACAATATATTACTAAAGCATTGTTAACAAATATGTATTGAAAAAAATAAAAGCAAGTTGCTGGAACCTAGAAGTTGTCTCATTCCTGTGAAAAATCCCTTTTGTATGGATGCAAAAAGACATAGGTTTTTCTAGAGTAACTTCCCACACTAGAAAAGAGAAAAAGAGAGGCCATAAAAAATTTAAAGTGATGATGAAGTGAAGAGTTTACAAAAAAGAAAAATATACCCATTTATATTTTAAATTCATGCTAAGTTGCCTTGCATTTTCTAAAGGCCATAGGATATCCTGATTAAAATTTACCTTCCAGAATGTATTCTGGAAACTCTGGATAATAAAGCTTCAGCATTAAGATTTGTACTTCTTAGAATAATTAAAAAACAAAAAACAAAACAGAACAGCCCCTAAAAGAGCTTATTTCCTACTTGGAATTATGCTAAGCCATTAATTTATTCTATTACTTGAGAAAGGGTGCAACATTTAAAATCTTCTTGTCATAACCTCTTATCACTCTTTGTCATTTTCCTAGGAAATATCTCAGTTGGAATAGCATGCTGAAGTTTAATTCTACCAAATCTTACATGTGGGGAAAAGTCAGTCATAAACACTTCTTTGTAATCTATTATCTCCGATTTCTGCATATTTGTTTTTTTTCTTTTCTTTTTCTTTTGTTCTCTCTTATATCTAACCAAAGGTATGTTATCTGCAAAATTATACATTCTCTCTTGAAATACTCGTATCTTCCTAAGGTGCCATTTGGCAGTTCAATTTCAAACTTTCAGTATTCCTAAGATAAATATAATCATCTTACTAATTATAATGGTAAGAAAAATGGGAAGCTTATGAATTTAATTGGATAATTATTTAAAATTATAAGCTTGTAAGTTTTTGCAACAAATCAGAGCAATGATACCCATAGCTTCAGGTGAAACCTACCTGCTATTATTCGTGATTGAAAATGCTTGTTATCTACTAATAAGAAAGTTTATTTAATACACTGTATTTCTGAAATCCTATAGTTCAGTTCCCAAAACAATAAAGCATTTTACTTTGTACTAGTTTCTCCCTTCTTTTTCATTTCAAGAATTTAGCTTTTACAAATGAAATATTCTGAATTTGATACATAAAGGTGATGATTTTTTTTTGCCACACACTAATGCAAAAAATGTGATATTTAACACATGAAAGTCAATACAAAATTAAAAAGTAGTGTTTTTGTTTTGTTTGGCACTACCTCGTTTTCTGAATAAAAATACATTGGATTTTTCTGTAAGTACAATTTTGAGTCTGGTTGCTCGGAGAATAAAAACAAAAGCAACAATTAATTCTTCCAATTTTAAAGCTTCAGAAAGACATGTGAGAAATTTCGGCCAGGTGATTTGGTGATATTTGTGTCCTGAAGGGTCACAGTGATAAATATGTAAAGGAAAAACAGAGCTTTTAAATGAGAACAATAACAAAAGTATGTAACATGAATAGAGTCTATCTTGAGAAAAAAAACTATATTTTTACTATTGACAAGATTTATGATTGTTAAATATAAGACAGGAAGGAACAGCAAGTTGCAAGAACGATTCCCAGGTTTTTTTAGGTGATGTGAAATATTGTAGTATAACCAATTTAAAAAGAATAAAAAAATGGAAAAAAGTAATTGAAGTAACATTTTGACATGCTGAATTTTATGGGCCAACTGGTAACGATGTATACAGGAAACAAACACTTGGAGAGAGAAGGCTTTAAATATTAAGAACATGGACATTGGAGAACAGTTGGGTTAAATTCCTATGTCTTTTTCCACTTCAGTGACCTTGGGCATATTTTTTAATCATTTGGGGCCATAGTTTCATCCTCTATAAAATACTGATTATACATCTTTAAGGAGTTGTTCTCCAGGAAAAAAATGAGATAATCCCCATAAAGCACTTTATCCAGTATCTACACTTAGTAAATGCTTCCTGATCATTACCTAATGAAGCCACTATGAAGAGTATGAAGTTGAAATACACATTCTGGAAATTCAGCACAGAAGGTGCAATTGGAACCATGAGGCTGGATGAGATAATCTAGGGAAAATGCATAACATAAGAAATGGAGGGTGCCTGGGTGGCTCAGTTGGTTAAAAGGTTAGGTTAAGTGTTTGCCTCCAGCTCAAGTCTGGATTCCAGAAGCCTGGGATGGAGCCCTGAGTCTGGCTCCTTTCCTAGTTGGGATCCTGCTTCTCCCTCTTCCTGGGCTCCTCCCCTCCACTCAGGCACTCTCTCTGTCTCAAATAAATAAATAAAATCTTTAAAAAAGAAATGGAGATGAGTTTTCACCTCTTCGTTACTTTTGTTGTTTTGTTTTTAAAAATAATTTTAAGTTTAATTAAGAACTCAGCCAATAAGACATTGAAAAAGAGACTCTTATAAACAAACACTGGTTAACTTTTCCCAAACTATTATGTAAGTTTAATTTATCAAACATATTGCAAAAGTTTACCTGAACAATAAACAGTTAAATATAAGTGTATTGTGTAAAAATGAGACTATTTGGAGGAACTGAACCATCAAATGTTAATATATAAAACTTCAAAGAAAAAGATTGGCACTTACATGAGAATAGATAGACATTTTCAAAGAAACCCAGAGAATCACATCCTTTCAAATCAGTGAGAAAGATGGTGCAAGGAAAAGAAGTTAAACATTTAAATCAAGAGCACTGGGTGATACATGCAAATAATGAATCACTAAATTCTATCCTGGTAACTAATACAGTATATGTTAACTGAATTTAAATAAAGAAACACACACACACACACACACATGCACACACTAAGACCTTAAAGCAGCATACACACATCTAGGCATACACACAGAAGCACACACACAAAGCTAATTTCTAGACAGATTACAGCATTATTATTTTTAAAGAAATAATTAAAAAAGTAGAATACCAGTAACCATCTGATGTTGGTTTTTGAGAAATCTCTTTTAGTAAGAAATTATTCCAAAGGAAGAAAACATAAAGAAAAATATGAATAAATTTGAGCACATAAACATTTTATTTATTTATTTTTATTTTTTAATTTATTTGACAGAGATAGAGAGATCACAAGTAGGCAGAGAGGCAGGCAGAGAGAGAGGGAGAAGCAGGCTCCCTGCCGAGCGGAGAGCCTGATGCGGGGCTCCATCCCAGGACTCTGAGATCATGACCTGAGCCGAAGGCAGAGGCTTTAACCCATGGAGCCACCCAGGCGCCCCAACATTTTATTTATTTATAAGATTTTATTTATTTATTTACTTTTTTTGACAGAGAGAGGGAGAGCACAAGTAGGGGGAGTGGCAGAGAGAGAAGCAGGCTCCCTGCGCCGAGGGACTCAATCCCAAGACCTTGGGATCATGACCTGAGCCAAATGCTTAACCAACTGAGCCACGCAGGTATCCCAACCACATAAACATTTTAGAAAGACTAAGGACAGAACTGAAGTAGAATATTGGAGATAAATGACAAACTGTGAGTTTTTAGTATACATATTACCTACATGAAAACAGAATAGCATTTTAAGAAGACAAAGGACACAAATAGGCAATTCATAAAATAAATGCCTTAGAAACAAATGTTAGAAAAAACGGAAACTTTGTCCAGATAGATTCTTTATCCCTGGCTAAAACAGTGTTGGGCTTTCAAAAGATGGCCACAAGAGAGTGATAGTGGTAAACTGCTGCTCTACAAAGGTACACGATCTGGCACTGTCTCTGAGGGGGCCAGCTGTCACGTCCAACGTACATTTTAAAATGTCTTTCCAGCGATTAACATTTAAGAAATTATCTTAAACGAGTAACGAAGAATCCATGAAATATCTTGACCGCATTCAAGCAATTGTCTTACACAATGATTTATAGATATATACATGGTGGTATTTTATTTTATTTTTAATTAATTATTTATTTGAGAGAAACAGAACACAATAGCAGAGGGTGGAGCAAAGGGAGAGAGAGAAGCAACTCCGTGCCCAGCACAGAGCCTGCCACAGGGCTCCATCCCACCACCCCGAGATTATGACCTGAGCCGAAATCAAGATGCTTAACATACTGAGCCACCCAGGCGCCCCAGTGTATACATGGTCTTAGCCTAGAGATGTGTGTGTGTGTGTGTGTGTGTGTGTGTGTGTGTGTGTGTTAATAGTAGGTCGTAGGTTTAGTAAAGTATAATGGGCCACTAAACTGTAGTTGTCATAATAAGCTATCAGGAAAAAACTCATATATTAGAAAATTTAATGGCATTAAAAATGTTCATAATCACCCAATGAGAAAAGCACTTTATAATATACTGCATATATACTATTATGTTAATATGTGGCAAGTATTTTGAATATGTGTGTATAAATAAACCCTATTTTTACCTACATCTGTATCTACATCTATTTATAACTGTAAAGAGCTGTAGATACACACAACAAACACACGCACACATATATATATTTTGTGTAAATGTAGTTGTCTAAACTATTTTTCTAAAGGAGCTGTCTCTTAACAGTGGGCTTATGGGTATTTTTTTAATCTCCTAATTTTCATTAAGTATTTTTCCAGTAAGCACATTCTTTGTAAAATCATAAAAACATAATAAAATACTTTGGAAAAATAATAAAATAACATAGTTCAAAGTTCTTTAACATGTCTTATTTCTTGGCGGCAGCCATTCCACCAATATGAGGTAGAGATTTAACCTTTACCTGTCAATGTTGGTTTGTATCACCCATGGACATGGAGTGCAAAATAAAGGTGAAATTTAAAGAAATAAATTGTTTAACTATCCAATCCAAATAGAAACACTGTATGCATTTCTAAATATTAGAAATATTGTGTACATATGTATGTATGTGTTAAGTATATGAACTAGTCTCAAGAAATATAAGAAATACATTCACTGGAATATGTTGTTTTCTATTAGGGCAAGTTTGAATGTAAACCTTAAGATCCTAAATTCTCTGATGAAAGAATCCTACTTTTTTCTTTAACTATCGTAGTGTCCTTCTCTTCTGGATAGGCTCACACTTGAATGATGACTGCAATCCTTTCTTGAAACTAAGAAAAAGTGCACGTAAGTGAAATAAAACACAGTATGTTATCTATGCTGAAATTAAAATTTTTTAAAAAGTAAGCAATGATTACACTAAATTGGGATCAGCTGAGCTGCTGGAATGCATTAAGTCCATATTGACATTCACAAAAAACAAACAATAAATACACATTCAAGAGGAAAAAGAATGTGCATGTAGGTGTTATTCTACAAAGTAATCTTAACTGAAAAACAAAACAAAACAAAAACATGGGAGGAATTAAATCCATGGACATAATGATCATATATATGTTTACAAATATGAAAGTTCTAAAGTGGAGGTAAGTTTAGTAGGCACTTTTTAAGGATTAAAATGGCCTTTACATGTATATAAATATTCATTACCAGATACAATGGAACTGATGACTTAGAAACATTAATGAAGGTGCACTGTAATGAATTATTATAAGAAAAGGATTATGTTCAACTTCCTTTGGGATTTCAGAAGATGCTGAGAATATCTGTCACCTGTCAGATTAATTTATATTTTCATATACGTACATGATAGCAATAAAAAAAGGAAAATTACATTTTAATTACATTAAAATTATTGGTAAATGTTTTCCTTCTCTATCCCCTTAGAAAGATACAAACTTCATATGTTCTGGGTCAGCTTCTTAGTCACTTTTGTTGGGTAAAATCTGAATTATGAGGACAAGAAAATTGACTTATGCCAGATAATTAAATTACTATGTATAGTAAAGGGATGAAAGAAAAGGTAGGAGTGGAAAAGATAAAAGGGTTATCTGTGAGAGTATTTTATAAGTTTGGCATGGAAATGGCTGCTTTGGGTCAATGCACATGTTATTAATATCAGCAGTGAGAGAGATGTGTAAAGATTTTTTTAAAATTTTACAATGCATGTAAATGTATTTCCTTGGGATTTGGCATGAGCTGTATGGAAGGTTAATTAACTGGGCGTTTGAATCTTGCTTCTTTAAATGCAATCCTCTCTTGTGATAAGCAAAGAAAAATGAACGAAGAGCATTATATAAATGTATGGCATACTGTTTGCTAATACCCAATATCCATTTCCCCTTCTTCCTTATAAAACTCTGAAATGAAAACAAGAATGGAAATTTTCAAGATTTACTATCCTTAGCCTGAAGGCTGGAGAACCATTTTTGGAACATGTTATAGAACCAATGGTAGATTACATACTTCAAAAGCAAAGAAAGGCCACTGGCCATGTAAGGTCCAGCAGGCTGTGCCTTTGATATTTTTCATGGACACAAAACCACCAGAAGCCCCATTGATCGCCTACCTAGTTGGGGAAGGGCAAAACATTGTTGAGATGATATGAGGAGTAAAATAATCATATTCAGTAACTTGTACAACCATTCTCTTTCCAGCAGGTACTTGCAGTTTTGAGCCAAGGTGGAGGAGGAAGAGGAAAATTGAATAAAGTAGAATGAATTAAGTTGATCTGTGTGAAGAAGAGCTAAGCCACAAATATTTGAGGGGAGAGGTAAGAAAATTTCCTTAGTCTTCTTTCCATGTGATTAAAATAGAGACTATTTTTCAATACATGAAACTATGTCATATTTTGCATTATAATACATAATTTCAGTTAAGAGAACAAGATGGGTTAAAATACCACCGGGGTGTTGAAAGCAGGATTTGCTATATGTAAGTAAGCTTATAATTAATTTGCAAAGAAGAACATAGGATATTTCCTCACCTATATTTCCTTTCCAATTTAGTTTCTAGTCTGAATCAGATGCTTTATTAAAATCTGTATTTTATCCTTTCTTCATTCGTTTTATTCTAGATTTATCCTCAATGCTTTCCTATTCTTTGGGTAGTAGAAAAATGAATTTAGAACAAATAGTTACAACTGCAATTCAGCTAAGATGTTTGTCATAGACATATGAAGGAAGAAGTAGACCTAAAAATTATGTTGAAACCCTGTAAGGAAAAAAAATTAGAGGTGAAATGATGGCTTATACTTTCAGAAACCTTTTTTATAGTGATGGCCTAGAAATGCCGATCAGTACCTGGTGGTTCTTAAATGTTGAAATCAGGAGAGGTAAATACAAAATAGTCTCCTATAAGCTATCGAATTGTTATAAAAAATTCTGAGATCTGGTGTTGTATTTGTTAATATGTAATATGCACATAAATCACCCTGTCAGAAGTTAATGTGGCAAATAATAAGGTCTAAGAGAAAGATAAGGTGGAGACAGAGCTGAGAAGCAAGAACTAGGGATGGAGGGGACAAAGATGATCAGTAAAGAAACCCAGCAATGCAGACAGCAATGGAGGACCCCCTTCAGCTCCTTAGAACTCTTAGGTCAAAGTTTGACCTTCTTAGAGTGCTGATAAAAAATTTTATCAGCATAGTGAAGAAAAAACACGGGAGGCTAGAAATTTGAAAAACTCCAGATATTTGTTGATGAAGCACAAACAGTCATTTTGTTAATTAAGTAATTTGATTGCAGAATGGAGTAAGAATCAGAGTCAACACACTCCATAACTGCTTGTTATAAAGAAAGATCTTTACTTTGAACAATGGCTCGAAAATCCTTTGTTTCAGGTTAAAAAAAAACAACAACACTTTTTTTTTTAAAAAAAAAGCCATATTCACTTGTTAAAATTCAAAAAAAAGCTTTTGACTTAGTGTTCACTCTATCTTGGCATCTTCTGTCCTTGATCCTGAGAGAGTTCTCTCCTGAACTTGGGTCCATTGTACTTTATAACTCTGTAAGTATTTGTTCCAAGGGATCTTTACTGAAATTATCCAGAAATCTCATCAAGTTTCTTGCCCTCATTATTACCTGATATGTTCTGTGCATCTGCATTTCTGCTGAAAGACTTTCATTGAGGCACATTTTTACCTAGTCCCATAAATAATTCTCTTTAGATACTAGCTTATCTAAAGTCCACTTGTAATTATGAATAATTCTTTTTCAGTAAATAGGAATAATCTATATATGGTATTTTCTTGGTAGAATTGGTGCTTATTACAGAAAATTAAAAAAAAAAAGACAGTTGTCTTGATAGGTTATCGAAGCTAGATTAGATTGACATTGAAAAAATCATACTGAAACCCAGATGATCATAAAAAAAGACATTTTATTGAATTATATAATGCTAGATCATTTCATTCTTTACTAATTCTAAGAAAAAACGAATGCATATTACTATTACATTATACTAAATTCGACCTTAAGAAAATGCGAGGTATAAAATGCTACAGATATTTTAGACATTGTTCCCCAAACTACTTATGTATAGTATACATCTTTAACAGTGATAGCAGATACACAAAGATACAAAAATCATAAAATTATTCTTTAGGTTCTGCTTAAGTACGGCTATTATACCAAAACAATAGCTATACATCAAACAGTACTAATTATAAAACTGTGTTGGTATGGATGTCAACCACAGAAGATATAAAACTTCTTTGGTTAAAATATTCAAAATATTATTGAATTTTGGAAATGTAGGATGAATCTTTAATTTCTAACTTTTAAGTGTTCAGTTTATTAAAAGCACTAATTAGTAAAAAAAAAAAAGCACTAGTTTACCCCAAAGAAGCTGATGTAGTACAAAGAAGGGCCACATGTACCCCAATGTTCATAGCCGCAATGGCCACAATAGCCAAACTGTGGAAAGAACCAAAATGCCCTTCAACAGACGAATGGATAAGGAAGATGTGGTACATCTATACAATGGAATATTATGCCTCCATCAGAAAGGATGAATATCCAACTTTTGTAT
>CM052808.1:42836981-42883432 GCA_028533885.1 Nasua narica
TATGCCTCCATCAGAAAGGATGAATATCCAACTTTTGTATCAACATGGACAGGACTAGAAGAGATTATGCGGAGTGAAATAAGTCAAGCGGAGAGAGGCAATTATCTTATGGTCTCACTTACGTGTGGAGTATAAAGAAAATCATGGAGGGCATCGTGAGAAGGAAGGGAAGGGCGAATGGGGGGAAATCGGAGGGGGTCATGAACCAGGAGAGACTGTGGACTCTGAGCAACAAACAGAGGGTTTTGGAGGGGAGGGGGTGAAGGGGGTGGGCGAGCCTGGTGGTGGGTATCGAGAAGGGCACGTACTGCATGGAGCACTGGGTGTGGTGCATGAACAATCAATCTTGTAACACTGAAAAATTAAAATAAACATATTTGGGGAGAAAAAAAAAAGATCATAGGCTCAATGATATATATAGGTTAGTCTTCTATATTCTGTGGTCATCGACTGAAATCTTAAGATTAGTCAAAGATATTCACAAATGCATGATGCATAAAGGAAAAAATGCAAAACTGAAAACCCCTCGAAGGCAGGGCCAATAACCTCACCTTGGCATTATTCTTCCACGTGCAATACCACAGGCAACACAGACAAGCACTTGTTAATGACAGGTGAAGAAAGAAAATGTTAATCATACATTCATTTAATACACACACACAAACATGACTAGAAAACAAATCAAAGCTTACTGATTTAGGTCAAGAAATCTTCACTCACAAAAGAGCACAAATACCTATGCTCATATGAAACTAATTTTGGACATGTATCTTTGGTATTTCCAATACTTAACTGAAGAGGTGATATTATTAATAGTATAAAATATGTATTTTACTTTATTTTTTTAAGATTTTATTTATTTGTTTGAGACAGAGAGCATAAGCGGGGGTAAGGAGAGAGGGAGAAGCAGGCTCCCTGCTGAGCAGGGAGCCCAATGCAGGACTCGATCCCAGGACCGTGGGATCATGACCTGAGCTGAAGACAGGCGCTTAACTGACTGAGCCACCCAGTCATCCTTAAAATATGTATTTTAAAGATAAAACATTAGTTAATAATACTACTCAAATCTTGTATTCTTAAACAGTTAATTTCACATAAATTTTGCTTCTTAAAGCCTTGAACAGTCATATACTCAATAATTTAAATTAAGAGCCTAAATTCTATATGCTGTACATATTTCATTGGCAAACATTTAAAATGTAAGGTGGTATAAAATTGATATATTACAAGAGATATTGCAGTATAAATCTAATAAATTCTTAGGCACACCAAGTTTTATTGACTCTTATCCTATGAGATGCATTTACTTATTTAATCCAATAACCATCGCAGGGTTTATTAATGTAATTCTAATTTCCACATGAGAATAGACTTCCCGCAAGTAATCTGAGTTTCTACTATGACAGAAGTGTAAGTCAAAGTTTTAGGATATCTTAACATATTGTAATTTTGAAACAAATTGTGTATTATATTTTGGGAATAACTTTTTCCTGACTTCGTTTAAATGCCTAATTGAGAGAAATCTTAAAAACTCGTGTACCTTCAAGAAAATTATGTATAGCATCTATTTAATGCAGTAAAATGTGTAAAAATGTGTTTCATGGCATTCATTCTTTCTGAAGCAACACAGAGTTCTCCCTGATCCAGGCTTGTTTGAAAACCATTTGATCATGCTTTTCCCGCGGCAATTTATGAGAGTGGTTTCACTTTCAGTCTGTGGACAATTCATAATTCTGTCTTTGTAAATCTTTGGGATAAATTTTCTCTGCACCTATTTTGGGGCTACCTCCTCACTGAATGATAACAAGGAACAATTAGCTTTACTCCATAAATTTACACAAAAGAACTAGTCTATGCTGAAGAGGAAAAAAATCAAAGGTATAAACTAAGAAAAATTTACTTATTTACTAAAATTATGCTTTTAGAAATAGAATTAAAGTTTAGATATAGAAATTAGTGATATACGAAAGTTTCTGCATATTTAAAATCATTGATTGCAACTTGACATTTTACAAGACAATTTGACAAATTAAATGCTGTGGTTAGTCTGATGATCTGGGAAAATTTGTAAATCTTTGCATGCCACACACTTTGCTGTTTTAAAGGGAAAATAATAACTGTGGCAAAGCGGATCAGACCAAAATGCAATGGATGTGTTTTTAAATATGGCACCGATTATTCAAAATATTTATATTTGCTAATTCTTACTAGATAATTTGATCTTTAACGAGAAAAAAAAAAAAAGCAGAACCTGCTATGCATTTAGGTTAGTACAGTTCTGCTGCTTATATGTGTTAAAATATCATCCAAAAGCTAGGTACCAGTCAGCTATGAAAAATACATACGATATACATGAAATATGCACGACATTCAAGGAGCTACTGTAGAGTTCTCAGACAAATATCCTGTGTCTCCTCAAATTTCAGATTATTAGCCACGTGTTCTGCCCCAGCTGTACCTGTAGCTACTTCTTTCCAAAGCCATGCTTGTACCACCTGGGCTAATCAGGCACTTGCTCAAGAAGATTCATCCTTGCTTCCTGCTGCTCTTGCAACCCACTTGCTGCATACCTTGACTTCCTGCCATTTCTGATCACTTCCAGGAATGGAGGAAGCCCAACACCTCAGGCCGTGGGTAGAGCTTCTGGAGAAACCGATATAGGGGAAACGTCCACAAAGCATCTCTGAAGAAGAAAAACTTAATTCTTCATAGGATATATCGTGACCAATAAGAAACTGTAGATAGAACAACATTTACTCCTTTCCTTTCCCCCCTCCTATGGATCGTTTTGTGACATTTTCTATCAACTGCCTGTCTGATGATGTGCTATGGTGTCCTTGACAAGTGACCGCATCTATTACACAACTTGGTGTGAAGCAGTAGCTGGTGGAGTAATGCATCACGTTGCATTGTTTTCCAGTCTGCCCTCTTACTTTCCTTTCCCCCTCACTTTGCCAGCCTGGGATTAACATCTACCCCAGATAACCCATTGACACTTAACCCTTGCCTCAGACTTTGTTTTAGGGGAGTGTAGGATAAGACTATAGATTGTCTATGAAATAACCTGTGCTATTTCTATCAGGAAAAGTACCATTAAGTTGACTGTAGTAAATGCATATGGGATTTTCTTAGAAATATTATCATAAATGCACCACTTTTTTAAAAGATTTTACTTATTTATTTGAGAGAGCGAGACCTAGCATGAGGAGGGGAGGGGCAGAAGGAGAGGGAGAAGCAGACTCCCTACTGAGCAGGGAGTCCAACACAGGCCTCCCAGAACCCGAGATCATAACCTGAATGTAAGGCAGACTCTTAACTGACTGAGCCACGCAGGTGCCCCTGCACAACTTTTGTTTTAATTTCCAGTCAGACATACTAGTTCAACATAACAAAAACTATCTCAATTAATTATGTCAAAAACATTCAAAGAAGCCAAAACCTTGTGCTGTGTGTGTAAACATATACATATGCATCAGTAAAATATGGTTGATGAAAGAGAATATATATTTTATAAGCAACAAAGAAAATAGTGGGAAAAACTTACCTCAGTGGTCAAAAGTAGATTCAATTATGTACTTTGCAGCAACCAAAATGTAGTTCCATGACATTTTAGATGTATGCTAAAATGGAAGCATGTCGGCCAATTATTGGTATTCTCATATGCTCTGACAATGATTTCCTTCAGCTTTTATTACAAATAGCTTACTTTGTCCATGGTGTCATTCATTAAGATGATATCACACTATGTCATATATTCCTTATCCCATATTCTCCAATTTTTATTTTCAATTTGTTGAGTTTTATTATTTTTTATTTGTTTTTAAATATTTTATTTATTTGAGAAAGAGAGAGAAACAGCCAGAGAAGGAACACAAGAAGGGGGGTGTGGGAGAGAGAAAAGCAGGCTTCCTGTTGAGCAGAGAGCCCGACGTGGGGCTCTATCCCAGGACCCTGGAGTCATGACGCGAGCCAAAGGCAGAAGCTTAACCAACTGAGCCACCCAGGTGCCCCCAATTTGTTGAATTTTGGATAGAACCATTTCACAAATCAAATAATTAGATTTTGAAGAGAATTTTACTTAAGAGTACTTAGTTTGGTGGAGGTTTTTTCTTTCAGAATCCTTGATAAGGTATGGCATTACATTATTGAACAAAGAATTCAATTCATTTCAAATTTCAAAAGGAAACTAAATGCAGTCAATAAAAATCCATGTTTCAGAAAATTAGGTTAAAATGTTTATTTTATAATTTGATTAGTAAAACTGGGTTGATAATCTGAATTATCAATCAAGGCCATTTAAAAGATCAATATTAACTTTATCATAACATATAGTTAAGTTTAGTATCATATAGGTAAGATATACCTTAATAATCTTTCTATTTTGAGAAGAAATCTCTAGAGAAAGAAATGAAAATAAGTTGTCCATTGCACACCACCATTATCCATCAATGTAAAGACCATTGTATTATATTTTATATTTATTCCTTTCTTTCTAGGTACCTATGTCCTTCCCCTCCGTTACTGTTGGAAGGTATCAAAGAGATCATATCTTCCAACAACCTCGTTAGAGACTGACACGATCAGTATCACATACTTGTTTGGCAGATTTGGAAGTAAAACTCAAGTCACCTGAGCTGTTGTTCCATCCATAGGGATGTTGAAAGGTATAGTGGTGCAGTGTTTAGAGCAGGGAAACATTTTTTATGCATAGCTTTTTCACCAACAGTTATGTAACTCTTTTAGCCTCACAGTTTTCATTTGTAATATTAAGAAAGCTAAATTAGATACAATATAATGCTCTTTCAACCTTAAAATTATATGAAACTCTAAATACATTTCTATATTAGTGGGAGAGTGACAAAAGAGAAATATCAAAATTCATTTTATTTGTTTTTATTCATTTCTTTTCTAAAATGCTGCATCACTTCCAATTTTCCATAAGGATAGTCCCTCTCTAAATTGCCTAGGTAGCCACATCCTATATCAGCTAACTAAATTTTTTCCCCAATAGATCAGGTAAGAGTAGACTTATTATTACTTTTCATGTCACAAGCATAAAATGTTTCTCAAAGTCAATTATCAATGATTTAGTGAACTGTAAAAAAAGTCTTTACTATGAACCTCCTTTATCTTTAGTTTGTGCATAAGAGAGGACATTTTTGCAGAAAAATCTGAAGAGTAAATCTCAATATTAACATTTAATTGAATACTCATAATTAAAATTTTAATCCTGCAAAGTAATTAAATTTTCTTCTGAAATAATTTTCAGTTGATTTTTTCTGCCACTACATGGAGAAAATGCTTAGAAAGTCTCAAAGCTTAAAAAAATTAAGTACATCTCCAAGAAAGCTTGTAATTTTCTTCTTTATTGGCTACGCAGAGCCTAAGTAAGAGAGCACATTGCCTTAATGATTTGTTCTCTTTCCACATAAATGATAAGCATTAAAAACCTCTCCAAAACAACATGAAAAAAAAGATACATTGTGATAGTTAATTTTATGTGTCAACTGGATTGGGCCACTGGGTGCCCAGATAATCAGTCCAACATTATTCTGGGTGTGTCTGTGAAGGTGTTTTTGGATGTGATTAGCATTTTAATCAGTGCACTGAGTGAAGCAGATTGCCTTCCCAAATGTGGGTTGTCTTCATCCAATGAGCTGACGGTCTGAATAGAACAAAAATGCTAACCATTGAGTAAGAAGGGATTCCTTCTGCCTGACTGCTTTGTACTGGCACATAGGTACCTTTCTGCCTTTGAACTTGAACTGAAACATCAGCTCCTCTTAGATCTTGAGTCTGATGGCTTTCAGTGTAGAACTTACACCACTGGCTCTCATGAGCTGGCAGGTCCCAACTGCAGACCTATGGACATCTCAGCCTCCATAATCACATGAGCCAATTCATGTGTACATAATTCATTCATAGTCATATCAATTCATATACATGTGTATATTCATGTTGATTGACTATGAATTGATTCTGTATTGCTTCTTTTTCTCTAGAGACTAATAGAGATGGTATACGTAAATCTTCTTGTGTTTATAAATTAATGTTGTTATCGTTTATCAAGCAGAAAGTGAAAAGAAGGCTTAGTAAATCAACTAAAATCTTTAAGGAAGAGAGCTGATCATGCCTTCCGGAAGATTTGAATAAAAATCAAAGGTTGAAAAAAGTGTAATTGAAAGAATAAAGAAAAGACTAAGACAGAAAATCAGAGTTGGAGTCAACTCTGGGGACTTGGCCAAAGCTATAACATATTAGAATCTTTTTACTCATTGAAGCATACGGGATCATATCTATCCACACACATCATTAGTTCACTCACTCACTTATTCAACAAAGGAGATAAATGTGCATTTTAAACCCAAGTTGCCATGTAAAAATAATGTCTGTTTTGACAGAACTGAATATGATAATGCAAATAAAAATAACTAACGGAGAAGGGAATGTGAATATCTGCCTTCTCCATAAATGTGGAATGAGTATATATATAGGTCAAAGGAACAAGTATAGGGAGAAGTGTATAAAAAGTACTAATTCTTGGGATGCCTGGGTGGCTCTATTGTTAAGCATCTGCCATCTGCTTAGGTCATGATCCCAGGGTCCTGGGATTGAGTCCTGCATCAGGGTTTCTAGCTCAGCAAGGAGACAGCTTCTTTCTCTGCCTGTCACTCCTCCTACTTATGCTTTCTTTTCTCTCTCTGACAAATAAATAAATAACTTTTTTTAAAAAGTGCTAATTCTCTATACTTTTTAGAAAGAGCATTGTGAGATCTGCTTACCCTTAGATTTGAATATTGAGAGAGATCATGCAAATTCATAAATATTTAAGTTGTGGCCCATTGTCAATCAATTATGATTTTTTCAATATCTTGATATTTTAAAAAGCATATTTAACATCTGATGATGTCTAGTTAATGACAGTAAATAGACTCTTCAACAGAGTTTAGATCTTTCTTGTCTTTCTATTAGATGTCACTTACTTCCTTATCACAATATACATCTGAAGAAACTGGTAATAAAATACCCTCCTTAATGAATTAGCCCAGTAATAATGAGTCATCAAAAAAGTATAAAGAAACAAAGTTGCACCAAAGCCAAAGAGTAAATTTTCCAAAAATAGAAACTATGACTTCTTAAGTAGTGAACAAAGAAATGGCAATGCCAGTAGGAAATAATAGAAGAATTTAAAAAAAAAAAAAAAAACATGAACCTAAAATACTAAGAAAGGACAGTAGGAAGATGTTTACTATTTCTTTGAATAGAAAAAAGCAAATGATAAAAAGTTTTGCTGATGCATTTCTCATCATCTCTATTTTTAAAATGTCAGGTTCATCATGTGAGAAAGCATAAAAGAAACCAGTGTGATTAGAAGGAAATGAGAAGAGACCTAATATTTATGGAGCACCTTTCCTATAATAAATGTTGACATATTTTACTCTTTTTAATCCTCCTGACAGTCTCATAATTGATCAATATTTTATGGACAAGGAAAAGGAGTCTATATAACTTGTCACAATGCTTTTTAAAAAAAGTGAAATTGGATTAAAATCCAGATATTCTTTCACTCTGAAAATTAACCTTATCTGAAGTCTATGAAAGCAAAATCAAGTATTACTTGTGAAAATAACCAAGGACTCTTAGTTCACCAGGCACAATAAGCACATAATTATCCTGGAGTATTCACTACTTTTTATTTTAAAATCCCAAAATATTATTTAATCAAAATGTATAGAGACCAAAACAACAACGACAACACAACAACAAAACAAAAAAAAACCCACAATCCTTGAAAAAGATTGACAAACAAATTCTCCTAGTAAAGAAAAGCAAACCCAAATTCAGGGAGTAGTCTTAAAATAGTTTAATGATCTGAGAACGTCACTGTGGAATTATCAGGTTTACAGAGTGAGGTTAGTGATGTAGTTTAAATGCATTTATCAGTAAGAGGAGTAAAGGGGTAAGGTCCATTACTTGGAGCACTTTAGAATTTTGCCGAAGCACCTGTTTGAATTACCCATGTTGATATGTTGAATGACTCACTTGGCTTTATAAATTATTTTAGTAATGCATTTATAGAATCATTAAAAATCCAAAGGGGTCACTTAGAAGCTTCATGTTTTACTGAATTTTATGACAGAAATTACATTCTATAATAGTATCGGGGATTTTAAAGATTCATGAAATTATCAGTACAGGTCCTTTGAGGAGAATGTCAGTGATCTAGTATAAATAAAATGTCACTTTCTAGGACGGTGCCCTGAACCCTCAGTCAATAGCAAGGAAATCGGCCAAAGTGCTTCCTGAAGATAGCAGTCCAGCATTATGGGGCTGCAAAACAGACCATTTAGATAATGAACACAAGCTAGAAAAACTGTCAGGAAGGAACAGGATCCATTCTTTAGCCTTACAGAATATTGGTGAGTTTGCACTTAACACTGGGTGCACTGTTTGAATATCATTTTGTTCAAGATACTCCTCACCTTATTGGTAGAAGGGGCCAAAGCACATGATGAGATATTCTGCTAAGAAGAAAACAGCATGTGCAAAGACCCAGCGGCAAGATAGAATTAGCAGGAATTGTGTAGAGAGTATAAATAGCATGACTGCAGAACTGAATGGAGAAAAGAGGTCCCAAATCATCAAGAGTAGCATAAGCTATTTTAAAGATTTGGGTTTTTTTCCCTGGCATTGAGATTCACTCTTTGTTTGGGGAAATTGGATATTCATTAAGGTAATGATGGTCTTGATAACTTCTAACATTGTTTTAGTCCTTTTCATATGCTGAGACTAGGGTACTCAGTGCTTTATGTGAACATCTCAATTAACTCCCATAGGAATTCAATAAGATCGATATTCCTATTATTTGAATTTTAAAAGTAAACAGGTTAGCAAACTTAACAAGTTCAAGAAAAGATTATATAAGTAAAAGCAGAAACAACTTCTTTCAAAATACCTGAGCGATATTTGGGTTCACGTATTACAGACTGGATATAACATACAGAAAGAAGAGAGGGATCCATTGCCTAGTACTAGAAGTTTCAGCATCTCAAGCCTGCTTATTCTCAGTTGTGACAGGTGTTCAATAGATACTGAGCAGTGTACAAAATTAGATTTTTTAATGGAAATATGTTAGAGAGTCTGGGGTATCCATGAGATACAGGGGAGGAAGATTTTAAAAATAAGGATTCCAGATAAAATACCAAGCGTCAAGAAAGAATTAGTTGAGATTGTGGCCCATGCATTTTTAGTGATGCTGGTCTGCACTATTTCTGTTTGATTCTCTCCAGCAGTGCAAAGCAACCTGAGTTTAAGAGCAAAGAAGGCAACACACATAGATTATCCATGTATGTTTTATGTTTGGTTAAGTTTTCAAGAAAGTGAGATAGCTTTGTGAACCAGTTAACTTTCTTTATTTCACAGTTTCTACTCAAGATCAAATTATAAAGGATGAGAAGGTGACAGAAGGAGACTTAAATTTTCATCTTTAAGAGAAATAAAGTAAAATAAGGTACCAATTCTACAGATGGTAGATCAGCATCATCCTAGTAAAAAAGGGTAGATAGAGCTTATTAGAGTTACACATGGACATTGATCATTAGCACTTAATATATCTTAAAAGTCCTTTCATATTCTTTTTTGATTTAGAATTTTTTTGGTAAGAGAAAGTATTCTAAAGTCTGAGAATTTCTTTCATGTTCCCCTTAAAACTTGTGTATCTACCATATTAGCTAGTGCACGATTTAAACTGAATTAAAATATTCTAAAGAAAAAATTATGAATTCGGATTAAAAAGTACATACTTATATTTATGAGTGATAACACAATCTGTTCATAAGTCAAAATAATTATGTTTAGGACATTATTGAATCTTTTAACTCTAGGACTTTGAGGTAGGCATAAAAAAACTACGTGAGTTAGGGCGCCTGGGTGGCTCAGTTGGTTGAGCGACTGCCTTCGGCTCAGGTCATGATCCCGGAGTCCCGGAATCGAGTCCCATATCAGACTCCCGGCTCTGCGGGAGGTCTGCTTCTCCCTCTGACCTTCTCCCCTCTCATTCTCAGTCTCTCGCTCTCTAATAAATAAATAAAAATCTTTAAAAAAAAAAAAAACTACGTGAGTTACAAAATGCTAGCTGACATGCTAAATTAATCAATAGATGACAATATTGCCTATGAAGTTAATAAATATAACAAATACATTGTAATAGTCTATATGTGATACTGGATTTTATAAAAACTAATGTTTATTCTGAATATTCAGCATTCAAATGCACCTTTAAAACAAAGAATCTCTTATATATAGCTCATACTTGGGAGTCACCATCAGAAAACTGAAAATAAATCTTATTTTTCAAAAAACAGTCCAACAATCATTAAGAGCAAAAAATGTTTACATATAAAGAGCATTTACATGCATTAAATGTCAATATTTATGTCAAATAAAAATAATAGCTATTTGTTTGCAAATTTCCATATTTGGTTTGCTCCATTTCCCAAGAAGAACTTATTGAATGTTTATTCGACTAGGGAGTAAAAGCAGAAGATATAATCATCAGACCAAACTATCAAACCAGTTTTGAAAAACGAGTGCAGTCATACAAAACTGCTTTTATCTGTCTTCTTTTCTGTAAAAGTACAGAGAAATAATTTAGCAAAACAATACTAAATTACATGAGCATTCAAATCATTTTAAAAATAGCTATTAGAATTTTTAAAACTCCAGAGAAGCAGTTATCTGTTGATCCAAGACATGTGGTTTAGTACTTCTTATCAATCTAAGTGAATATGGAAAGAAGCTGTTGTATGTATGACAATTATTGAAAGGAGAATTAATGAAATCATCTTCCTTTTCTCCTTATCTATATACTATTCTTTAAAAAGCAAATACATATGATTTTTCTCACATGTTAATTTTTATTAATATATTCGAACCTTGAAGTAGTTCAATACTTTGAAAATTTTAAAATACATATATATTTCCTCATCCGCTTTCAGAAGAAGGGCAATTTTTGTCTTGCCCCATCTATATCATGACATATATTTAAAGTCTAGTGTTTTATTTTTATCCATGTGCTAAAACTCCTATATAAAACAAATCTTATATTATGGCAGAGATAAAGTATCCAGGGCAGTCAGGGTATACCCATTCTACTGATGGGCTAAACCTGAGCTGCTCTTGGTTAACAGTGGTTTTTTTAGCTGGGGCATCAACACTATAGATTGCTAATTTTCCTTGGAGCGTCCTTCAGTATTTGCCTCTTCAGTACTTCCTTAAGACTGAAATCAGTTAGGGCGCCTGGGTGGCGCAGTTGGTTAAGCAACTGCCTTCGGCTCAGGTCATGATCCCAGAGTCCCAGGATCGAGTCCCAGGATCGAGTCCCAGGATCGAGTCCCAGGATCGAGTCCCAGGATCGAGTCCCAGGATCGAGTCCCACATCGGGCTCCCAGCTCTATGGGGAGTCCGCGTCTCACTCTGACCTTCTCCCTTCTCATGCTCTCTCTCTCTCTCTCTCTCTCTTTCCTAATAAATGAATAAATAAAATCTTTTAAAAAATAAAATAAAAAAAAAAAGACTGAAATCAGTTATGGAATCATGGAGTGATAGAATCTGAGGCTTAGAACCTTTGAGGCCTTCTCTAATGGGCTAAATGATGGCCCCCAAAATGAGAATTGCACCTCCTAAACCCATACCTGTGAATATTACCTTATCTGGCAAAAGAGAGGCTTAAGACTCTTGAGGAGAAGATCTTATCCTGGATTGTGTGGATGGGGCCTAAATCATAAGTATCCTTACAAAAGAGAGGCAGAGAAGAGATTACTGAGGACAAGGCCATGGCCATGCAAAGTGGAGGCCAAGGTTGGGATGACAGGACTTCACGTCATCCAGTGAAGAGGACCAGCAACAACCACTGGCAGCTGAGAGAGAGGCATGGAACGGATCTTCCCTAAGAGCCTCAGGAGAGAGTGCAGCCCAGCTGACACCTGGATTTCGGATTTCCGTCCTCCAGAACTGTGAGGGAATCGATTTATTTTTTTAAGCTCCCAAGTTTGTGGTAAATTGTTACAGCAACTACATGAAACTAATACACCATCTGCTGCTGTCTCGTATGTCTTCAGGGGAGAGATTTATTTAACCAATGGATGTCCGGTTTCCCCTTGACTGGTTCAAATCTAAACTGACCTCTAGGTAGCTAAAGAGGATTTTCTAGTACTACCTGGTTCAATTATTAGCATATTCTCCTTACACCAAGCTGAAATCTGCTTCCTGACAGGAACCCCTCCAAGATCCACTACATTTAAAAGGTAACACATTAGTTCCCTGCTATAACATAGACCATCTCTCTTCTTACATACAATCCCTTTGCATATTTGAAGACAATATTAAACGCCTTTTAACCTTCCTTGCATAACCTAAAATGCTACGTATCTCCCATATCCTAGCTAAAAGCTGTCCTGTGAACATCTCTCGTCTTCTCTGCACTTCTCCCACTGAGAGGCAAGGATAGTTGATTGTGACCTTTACACCCACATAGTACCTGGCACATGAAGACACATGCAAATATGAAAATACAACATCTTGAAGTATCGGGAGGTTGTAGTGTGTGGAAATGAAGGAAAAGTAATTTTAGGAATAAGGAGCAACAGAGATAGAAATAGAGATGCATAGGTAGAGAGATAGAGATAGAAATAAATAGAGTGAGAGAGACGTAACGCAGCCAGTAGAGCCATCAATCTCTCATTTGTACAGGATCATTGGATCGTAACGAATAGGAATGGGGAGAGCTAGAACGTGGAAATCAAGATTTGCTAAGGAAGGATGGTTAAGGAACTTTGGATAATACTAGTACATCATCATTAAGAGTTTATCAAGTACAAACCCAGCACTGTGCAAAAAACTATACATGTAATACCTCCATTATCATCATAATACATTAAAGTGATATTGGATTTTATTATATCAAATTAAGGGTTAAGAAACTATTTGCTATTATTATAAATTAAAAATGGAAAAGGTGCTTAAATTCTTCCTTGAAATCATCCTATAAACTGTGAAACTGGGATCTGAACCCCAAACTTTTTGGTTGCTAGGATGGCTTTTTAAGCATTCTGATAATGCTGCCTCCCTTGATCCAAATAACCATGTATCTTCCTATTATTACTAGTGAATTGTCTTTATTACTATTTATTACTATTCCTCCTTATCCTCCCTTTCTGTCCCCATGCCTTCTCTTCTCTGAACACCAGACTATGGTCTGCAACCTTAACTTGAAAGCTAGAAGAGGGGCTCAGTTGTTAAGTGTCTGCCTTCACCTCAGGTCATGATCCCAGGATCCTGGGATCTAGCCCCCGCATTGGGTTCCCTGCTCAGAGGGAAGCCTGCTTCTCCCTCTCCCACTCCCGTACCTTGTGTTCCCTCTCTTGCTATCTCTCTCTGTCAATTAAATAAATAAATAAAATCTTAAAAAAAAGAAAGAAAGAAAGCTAGAAGAGAGTCCTTGAAATGTGATTATCAGAAGGCTGCAGCCATCAGACCAAAACTAACACTGAGCACAATATTTGAAAAACGATATGTAACCTATTTATGTACATCTACATCATATCTGGAATGTATTTCTAGAAACACAGCAGCACAATCTTGCCACATGTAATTCTGTGATGATCTGGAAATAGATCTTTTTTTTTTAATTAATACCATGGTTTTCTTTACCTAAAGCCTCATTCACTCCTATTTTCCTTGTAACCTCTTTCATTTAAATAAGATACAGAGTCTGTTTTCTATATCTTTGTTTAGAGGCTACGGATATTATTACCTTAATTACTTCCCTATGTGGCTTTAAATTGAAATTACCTCCATAATTACTTTCCCCTGAAATTTCTATGGTGAACTTCAGCAACTAGATGTTGATGGCTTCTAAACGAAGACATTTGGTCTGTGCTGTAATGATCAAGTGGGTAAAAAGATTTTATTTAGTCTTCGAAAGTTTAAACATTTCAAGTAGTCCTGTTATCTCTTTTTACTCATTTATTTATGATTCAAGAAATTAATCCTAACAAGTGATTTGATTCTGTGTGGTATGTTGCTACCACAGCAGTTTGGTTAGTTTTTAATAATTAATATAAAGTTTTAAATGAAGTGTTTAATTGTGTTTGCAGATAGTTTCCTGAGCCATAAATAGCCAACTCTCAAAGTCTTCTTCCATTATCATTGACACTAGGTAATCAACTTGAGTATTTTCACTGAAATGAGGCACAAGGAGCTTGATGCCAGCAAGGTCATCACAACTCAAAAAGAACGTGGGCATTTTAGGTCGCCATGAGTCATAGAGGGCAGATAGAACTTTGCATATAGGTTTACCATAGCAATGTATCCAATAATTATTTTTCTTAGAATCTCTTCCAGTTCTAAAGATTGCTCTGATCTCTGCATAAAGGTCTAATTATTCTTCCCACTCACAACAATAAGCTACTCTTGCTGTTTCTCTTGTCACTTTCAGGTCATGTACATGAAAATAGGATTTGAGTAACTCCAATGTGATTTGTTAAATGATGTCCTGGTAGAAGAATTAGTTTTTCTTTAAAGAGTGAGTACTTACAGAATTCTCTGTACCCATTTACTAACCAGAGGGAGTTATTTGCCATTTGCTGAATGAGATGAAGTTTATAAAATACGTAATATTTTTATTTTAATCATTATTGCATAAGCTGAAGTATTCCTAATAATCTGCCTATAGTTTTAGCAGAATTACAAAGCTATATATTTGAAAATGACTGAATTTTCATGTTTAGAATCTTAATATTTTTCTAAAAGCTTAGTGCTTTATTCATCAAATAGAAAACAATAGACAACAGAAATTTTCATATGAAGATATAAGGAGGTAGTACAATATCAGTTTATTTTAAAAACACCGTTTTGTTAATTAACATCATTATTTGAAATAAGGAAGAATTAAAAGAATATATTTCAGTAAGAAGAATTAAGTGATAAAATGGACAGTGGAGAAGTTAGGTGCTTTTTTCTTGAATTGTCAATGCAAAAAATTGCAAACCTTTAAAACTTTATGTGCTTATGTAGAAAGCTGAAGCCTGTGTTTCTAAAATACAACAAATGCAGAACTATTTACAAAACATTATTATCTCCAACTTCCTGTACCCTGGAAAATGGGCTCAACTTATATTTTACTATTGAAGGACAAACTCTGGATCATGAACATTTCATATTGTCTGACTCTGGGACCATTGAAGCAGTAAGGATTTTCATTTGTCCTGAATATAGTCAGAGTACTCACTTAGTACTAGAGGTGTTAATGCTTTAAAGTGCTAAATATTACAAAGTAACATGATTCCATATAAATATTTCCCAGAAACCTATCTAGTGCTACCTGGTATAGAGATCCTCTAAATATGATTTGCCAATAATAATAGTAAGTTCTTGTATGACAAATTTTTATAAAACAATGCTGATTTTTATGTAACTCAGCATCACACTTTTCAATGGACAGACTATTAATATTACTGGTAGTCATAATAGATGGCCTGTGGTGTGCAATGATTAAAGAGTACTCAAGTCCTAGACAGGGACTAGTCTGATCGGTCCCAATACACTGCCTGTTCTGGACTGAAATGGTTTTTCTATATGGACACTGACATGTATTCCAACATAATGAAAAAAATTTTAGTAAGCAGTGTCTGAAGAATAATGAGCTAATTGTATATTTCTGAACTCTTTGAAATACCACCTACCACAAATAAAAGTGAACTATGAACATATCAAAAGATCAGGTGATTTGTCAATTTAGAAAATGATCTTAGTTTCAGTGTTTAACTTTAAAAGATATAATTTATATGAACTTAGCCAATTTATTTAGAAGGGCTAAACACATTGAATATGCATGTCTACATTATCAAATTAACATAAATAATGGATATTATTTTGAGTAAAATAACCCTTATATAGACAAACATCTCTATGCAGTGTCTAAGTAGTCTGCAACTGGAAATCCCAACAAAACTCAATTATTTAGAATTCATTAGTGAATTCTAATGATAAATAACTATAATCCATAAATGGAAATGCATAGAGGGAATATGTTTTTGTCATGGCCTACAGATAAGATTATAACTTTCTATTCTAATTCACTTGTAATATAAATTATTGCTAAATTTACTGAAAATTGTCCTATTAACATCCTATATATTTGATGATATTTTGTAACAATTCTTATTCTTCCCTTTCTTATGACTGGTAGGCTACCATAATATTTTATGGAAAACATCTTTTTTCCTTCGGGAAGTGTTTAACATCTGCATGATTGGCTAGATTTGGACTAGCTTGAGGACCAGGTATACCATAATAGGTGATTTACAAATCAGAATGTGAATTACAGTTATTGGAGTAACACATCATAACTTTCCTTCTTTGAAATTTATGTCCCCTAATTAAAACCATTTTATCAATACTTATTGAGCAAATATGATTTTTAGGAAAGTAAGATTCTAATGATTCATAGCAAATGATCATTGACCATCATATGGTCCCTAATTGTGGGAATTTTTTCCTCTGAGAGGACCGAGGCACAGACCGTTCCACCATAACATCAAATTAAGAGTAGAATCAGACTCAGTGTAAGACAGATCATTTCATCTTCCATCCAGAAAGAATAATGTTGCACCCATTGACTTCTCAACTGAGTCTACATCAACAGTCTAGAGGTGAATATCATTTTGCCTGTATTTTCATTGTGATGTGACAGTATGAAATAAAATAACCCAAACAAATACATAAAATTGACTAACAAATCTTAATTCTTAGGCAACATCATTTTTTCCTCTGTAGTAAAATGCTTATAAGAATACAGAAGGGAAAATAACAAGCAATATTGCCATCCAATGGTGAAATTGTAACATTTAAAGTATATTAAAAATCAAGATAAGACTATAAGACAGTATCTCAAAATTAGTAGATATATCTTTCTTTTGACTGCCTGTGTATTCTGGGAAAAATAAAGGAAATATTTGGATGTTATTAGTATAGTGAGTGCTAAAATAAAATAAGAAAAATTCACTGAGGGTGAGTTTTCACCTCTTTCCAGCACAGAATAAGAGAAGCTTTAATTCCTATCACTTAATTATCAAAGAGGTAGGAGACTGGAGCTTGTAAAGCTTATTAATATCATTATTTTAATTCTTTATTTTACATTATGCTTAACAAATATTTTCCCTTCACAGTCTATTAAGGATCTACCTGAATTTTTTTACCTCCTAAAAGACTTCAGAACTCATCTTTCTCTTTCCCGAGCCCCTAGGCACTTTGTGCCTGCACTGTTCTTAATTTATAATTGTTTGATTTCGCTCAGAATCATTGACATATTCATTGACACACATCTTTAATTGGGAAAGGAGGCATTATGTCTTATTTATCCGTAACATTCATAACCATTAGTACCTAATAGGTCAACAATAAATAATTGTTGAATATAGTAGAATTGTCTTCAACTTTGAGTGACTCTGGATATATGAATTTGCATGTTCATACTGAAATGACTATATCTCACCAGTGAGGGGGATTTTATCTCACTTGTAAAATTCAAAGGGCCACTTCACAGAATTCCCAGTACTTGAACAACTTTACTATGTTCAATGGCAAAAGGAGATTACATTAGCAAAATATTGGATTGTTATAACAAATAATAAAGTGCTTGTAAAATATGTATTGTGATGCCTATTATATGGAATATATTTAATAAAGAGTAGTTGGTAAAATTGTGTTGTTGCTGGTAATGACAAGTGTTATTCAAGTTGCTATAGGTGGACTTCATTAACTTGCTATCCCAGACATGTAAATTTAGAAAGATGATACATATTTTTTATGTCTCAGAGTTTAATTACTTCAGCAATTATATGTATTATTATTGACTTACATATTTTCACTTGGCTATTCAATAAATATTTAAAGAACATCAATTTTCTTGCTGCTCACTCTGTTAGGTACTAGGAATGCAGGAGTAAACCAGATAGATGTGGTTTCTGCCCAAACAAAAATAGTCTTGTGAATAAATGGATATTGAACATGTAACTACAATTACAATAAGTGCTATGAACATGGTAATTGCATGGAAATAAGGAGAAAGTCTTTCCTAGAGTGAGACACTCATGAAATCTCATCTGAAAGAAGCTAAGGCCCAAGGATGAGTTAACTAGGTGACAAAGTCAGGTAGTGAAAGGGGAGTTTCATGGAGAAGAAACTACTGAAAAGACAGATTGAAGGTGAGACGAGCCTGGATCTAAGACTAAGAGCTTCATTTGATTTAAGAGAGATAGAATGGAAAGTGCAATTGAAAACTTAGGCAGGGCCTTTTGAACTATGGTCAATTATTTAAGATTTACCTTAAAGGTTGGAAGTCCCAGGCAGCACACAAAAGAAAAGAAAAAAAAGAAACATACTGCTTTGAGTAGAAGAAGTGCTTTTTTCTATAGATGACAAATGTCTATGTAGATAATTACGAAGACTCTAAAAAAAATTTCCAGAATTAATACATGGATTGAGCTAGATGGCAAGATTCAAGGTCAATTTACAAAAGCTAATGATATTCCTATATACAAAATTTACATGGAAATGCTAAGGACTCAGAGTCAAAATTCTAAATAACATCATTGGTGAAAGTTTCACATTACCCAACACCAAGGCTTATTATAAAGTCACAATAATTTTGTTGAAACTGGATTCCCTAGTTTCCCTTGAGAGAGAACCCTATTCATACTCTATCAGTGTGGTCACATCGGCTGACCTCATTCCTGCTGCAGCAAGGCCTTGCTACTGTGTACACATCCATATACCCTGTGTTAAGTATGGTTCCCCAGAACCCAACCCTGAGTCAAACCTGGTACCTTCTGAGTTTTCCTGCTTTTAGGCCACAGATGGTCCCTTTTGAGACCAGTCAGCTGGGCTTTTTCCCGGTTTGTCATTTGGCTTCATTGAGAATTTGGCTGGGCATCCAATACAGACTCTTGTTCTTTTTCTTTATGATTAATTTGAAGCTTAGAAAATATCAGTTTGTCTCAAACACCTCGGAGCCTAGTGGAGCTATTGAAAAATCGAGTTGATAGAGCAGAAAGTAGGGCCAAGAGATAGAAAGAAGCAATCCTATGAACTTATTTTAATCCTGAATGCAGCTTTGCCTAAAGCTAGATTCTTCCCTAATGCTCCAGTAACTCCAAGTTATATGAACTGATCAATTCTTTTGCTACTTTCTATTTTCTTTGTTTAAACCAGTTGAATTGGGTTTTTGGTCATTTTACAAAATAATTAAAACTGATTGAGGGACCAAAAGATTTCTAAAATTATTGATTCCAGAGACGAATTTTGATGGATATACAGGAGTTAACTGAATAGTTTGCTCTGACTTCTACCAGTCCCTAAGACTGTGTGAAGGAATTGCAGAAAGTGAAGAGATAATAACCATATCAGCCTTACCATGGAGGAACACAAGTATTTATTTTGATGTTTTAAACAGAGAAACCCATGGAGAAAATTTTGTATATATCCATTTACCCATCTGCCAAAAATTAGCATGTGTTACTATTTTGTCAATGTAAGTTATTGGATAGAGTTGAAATATGCTTCATTACACTTTGCAGTCAAATACTCAAACCTCTCTGGAGGTTTGAGGTTGGAGGTTGGAGAAAAACAAAACCATCACTACTGTAAAACAAAACCATTTTGTTTATCAGAAGAACAAGAACCATCACTATCACAAATTTAAGTACCTTTCCCATTATGGTTTTATAGTTATTACATGCCACAAAGTATATGTGTATACATATTAACAAAAAGTACATATTAAAATAAAAATATATGTATATAAATATAATAAAGTCATCTTGTTTATGATAGATTTCAGTTAGTATTATTATTCAACATACTCATTTATTTAATATTAAATTCCATAGAATTTCAACATAACTATCTCTAATTGTTTATTTTTTAAAAATATATCTTTTTAAATTATTTTGTCTTCCAATTTTATGAATTATTTTACTAAGCATATCACTTATAATCAGTGAAAAGTTGAATATTAAAAATCTAATCTGTCTTTTTATTCTAAAAAATAAAAATTTATTTAAAAAAATAAATTGGTTGCTGATACTTTAAGGGTTTATTATTACCATTTTATTTTGGAATTTACATTTATTATATTTTATTTCTTTTTTTCTTCTTTCCTGACTGCTTTTTGATTGATTATTTTTTCTCTATCTCTTTACTTTCCTCTACCTGGTAACCTTCTATTTTTACTATTCTAATAAATTATATCTAAGTTTTAACATTTCGATCTCTTTCCTCCTTGCCGAAAAACAAGCACTAGAGAACATAAACTATAATCTTAGGAAGTTTATTTCCCTGAGGCTGTCTGCATAAGAAAGTCTTCTCTCTCCTTTACATTGACTTTTATAAGGGGAATTGGGCACCTAAATAGGAAAACTAGTAGAAAAACAGTTGCTAATATTGTCTCTGTGTGTGTGTGTGTGTGTACAGTGTATGGATTTAGGATAGACTCCCACATATAGAGTAACAACGTCAAAACAGTTTAAATGTGATTAAATTTCCAGAAGACTTTTCATGACTGAAATAGCAGACACATTGGAAATACTCTTCATTTTCTTTTTTTTTTAAGATTTTATTTATTTATTTTACAGAGAGAAATCACAAGTGGGCAAAGAGGCAGGTAGAGAGAGAGAGAGGAGGAAGCAGGTGTCCTGCTGAACAGAGAGCCCGATGCAGGGCTCAATCCCAGGACCCTGAGATCATGACCTGAGCTGAAGGCAGGGGCTTACCCCACTGAGCTACCCAGGTGCCCCAAGAAATACTGTTCATTTTCAACTCAGATTATCAGTCTAGCCTACCCTCTGAAGCTCCACACGGGAAAAATAATCCTCATCTTCTTCCCATGCTTTCTTTTAGCATAAACAGACAGAATTCGATCCATAAAAGAAGTTTAGAAAACCTGTGTGGGAATAATATGGTGAAGGGAAAATATCACAGATTTTAGAACTAGATCTAGTTACAATGAAGATCATCCTCTGGAGAAAGGTAAGTTCCCACCTACTTGGTCCCAAATCACAAACACATGTATTTTGTATTATAAAATACAAACGTGAGGTATCAGGGGACTCTTTGCCACTGAAATAGCTTTGTGGGTCTCTAATAAAAAGCACTTGTCAGCTTCTTGGAACTTATTTTACCCCTGTAAAATGTTTGTATGTAGCAGAGTCACACTCCTAAGCATTAAGTAGATGCTTGAATAAAAGGGATCTTAAATCGATTTGGCATCAATTACAGTGTACTTTTTGAAGAAGATTGGGCTTTCCATCTCAGACATCCTGCAACCCATGGTTACTGCTTAGTAAAAAACTGTGCCTCAGAAATATGTGGTTTTCATGGCTTTTAAAAGACCGAAGGGAAGAGAGAACTGGGAAGACATCAAAGTGTACTCTGAGATCAGATTTGCTTTATGTGTGCATTTGTTTGTTTGTTAGGCATTTTAGCAAATACAGAGAAGGTAATAAGGGTTCGTTTGTTAGGCATTTTAGCAAATACAGAGAAGGTAATAAGGGTTCTATTTTGTCCAGTAGAGATAGGTCATTATTCTGGGGGAAAAACCATCAAAAAAGTCTAGCTTTGTCCAAAATGTTGACACAAGGGGCCCAGACATGAATGAGGCCAGAAAGAAGATATCAAAAGGATTTTGACTGGGGGAATTATGATTTGCCTTTCAGTGAGTTTTTCTTGGGATGGTGAGAGAAATGAAGAGAGTTCGGAGCCCAGACCATCATGGAAGTTTGTGGAAAGGACCATGGTGATCACTGCCTTCTCCTAGATGGTATGCCAAAATGTGAGGGAGGAAGGAGCACTCAGTTCTCCGGTGCAAAGATAAAAGGATTCCATTTGAATCATACAATTGTTAAACCTACATTTGAAATCTTTGTAGGGCTTTCTTTTAAAAATATATTTTATGGATAGCCAAGATATGGAAGAAGCTTCAGGATCCATCAATAAACAAGTGGATAAGGAAGATTTGGTGTATGCACACACACACACACACACACACACACACACACACACACACACACACACACTGGAATATTATGCAACCATAAAAAGAATGAGATCTTACCATTTGAGACAATATGGATAGACCAGAAGATATTGTGCTAAGTGAAATAAGCTAGACTGAGATGACAAATACCTTATGATTTTACTCATATGTGGAATCTAAAAAAAATAAGTAAGTGAATAAGCCAATAAAGAACAGAATCAAACCTATAAGTACAGAGAACAAACTGAGAGTTGCCAGAGGGAAGAGGGACTGGCAAAATGAGTAAAGGGGAAAGAAAGATACAGGCTTCTAGTTACAGAATGAATAAGTCACAGGAATAAAAGGCACAGCATAAGGAATATAATTAATATAGCAATAATGATGGATGAGGACATGTAGACGGTAGCAAAACTTGTGTTCAAAGCATAATATATAAACTTATCTAACCGCTATATTGTATACCCCAAACTAATGTAACATTGTGTGTCAAATATACTCATAATAAAAAATATACCTATATATAATTTTTATATGAACATATATAATTTGTATATAATTAATTCATTCAGTGACTATGTACTGAGTGTCTACTATGTGCAAGGCATTATTACAAGTGCTTGGGATGCCTCAAGTAAAACAACTGAAAAGGAAAAAAACTGCACCTTTGTAGAATTGACACTCAAGTCAGATAAGTCAGATAGTAAACAATATATTAAAAAACTAGGAAATTAGAAAACAAAAACATCATGAATAAGAAAAATACATTGCATGTCATAAGCTGGCCCATGTTGAGAAATATAGATCATGGTTAATGTGAGGAGGTGGGTCGCAATTTTAAAGTCAGTCAGAGTAGGCCTCAGCTGAGCAAAGACTTTAAGGCTATAGGGAACGACGCAAAGGAATATTTTGACAAAGCATTCCAGAGACAGGGAATGAGAAGAAGGGCCTGGAGGGTGGCATGTTGTGTGTATTCAATAAACAAGAAGGCCATGCATGCTTGAGTTGAAGGGACAAATACGACCACATGATATAAGCTCTATCGATCTTTGTATGTACTTGCACTTTTGCTCTGCATACATTGGGGATTGTTGGAACATTATTTTGAATATGTCTTTTAAATAAATAAAATATGTATAAAATTCCTTGGACACCCCCATTCAATTAATGTTTCAATAAGATACTTACAATGCAGTTTGCCTTTTCAAGGTTAGAATACACACAGAGAAGCTTAAACCATTCTCTATTCAATGTCAGTTCCTTCTTCTGAATAATTGATGTTTTTCAGAGTTCATGTCTTCGGAATGGTTGAGGCTTTATTACATTCTTGCTTTATACTCTTTCCAACTTCTGCTTCAGGCAAATTGACATTTGAGGAGGGATTCTCCATTCTTGAATGCAAGGCCTATAAGAGGATTCTTATTGACACTAAATCTGCCTTTTTTGGTAACTGAAATGAATATCTCTCTTTTAAACAGAATGTAATATTTAAACACGTTTTAAATGGATGAACAATTCCATTATCTATTTGGTGTGCCATTTAGTGTCTCACTGACATTAAGGTACTAGGAAATACCACTAAAACCTTGTGTAGGACACGGAAGGATCACTGATCTGACAGGTTTCCTCCATCCATTCTCACCTTGTTCCCAACTACTTTTTTACCTCATTATACCAAATAAATAAATAAATAAATAAATAAATAAATAAATAAATACCCAAAACTTCGATATTGGGAATATGTAAAAGCTACTGGCTATTTTCTTATCCCTTATTTTTTTCATTTTATTGATTCAATGAAGAATATCAATCCAAGGATGGTGCGTGGACCTCCCACTACTGCTGAATTCAGATATACACACTGATGTAACTGTCATCCCAATATTACCTGGTCATACTCATCATGTTGGAACACACTATTTCCTGATTTTATGCAAATTTCTCCTATCAACCTAGATGTTATTTCAAGCTGGTGTAAGACACTCTTAGCTGGGAGATGATTAAAATTAAGAGTGTAGCATATATTCTCCCACCAGAAACCAAAACCAATATAATCTGAACTCCTGGAAAATGTTATTGTCAATGATTTGTTTCCAGTCTAATGCCACTGAGAAGACTTATAAAGGATCTAATCAAATCTAACATAAACTGTGTAGATGTGATGCATGCTTACTAACATAGAAGGTGTACTTAGAGTTAATGCTAGGACAATAAAGCTTGAAACAAGTCACGTAGATAAGAGAGTCTTAGTGAGGACATACAAATTTGCGGTAAAATGTACTGATGGGTCAGCTACAAATGTACTAACAACTCCCTAAAATTATGACAAATTTGAGTTTACTATAATAGTTAAATATTGTTTATAACAATCTAATCCTAGTTGATAACATGAATCTATTTATTCCTTTTATAACACTTGGGTAACGAAGTAGCTAGATTACATAATATCCTGACCACACTTTAATATAAGTTTGAAGGATTCAATTTTCTCTAAGATTCATATAATAAATACTTTTACACATGCCTCTTATTTTGCCCTTTGTTAAGCAATCTAAATCTTCTTGGCATTTTCATAATAAAATAATGTAAGATATTCTATTTTTAAAAGACATTTTTTTTGGTTTTGTGAATATGGAAAATGTCAGAAAAGTAATTATAAAATATAAAGAAAGAATTGAGTCTCTGATAATATAAGGAAAAAAATAAGTATTGTGATTGTAAGTTACCCAGAATTTTAGCACTGATAAATTAAAATGTCAATCCAGCATTTGAAAAAAATATGAACAATAACTGCAATCTTCAAGAAAATCTACTCCTGAAAAATTAACAATGGTTATAACTTGTCAGTTTGTTACAGAGTAAAATATTGTTACTAGGAAGTTAACTTATTCTTCTTGCTTCCAAAAAATTATTTCTCAATGTGGGGGAAAAAAACCCTCAACACTTCACGGCCTGAAGACATACAGTTTGAAATTACCTCGTGGGAAGAAGAGAACTGCAAAGATGTTCTCTGAATAGATTTTGATGCCTGCAAAGATATGAACTATGGTGATCAGAGGGCATTCTAAAATTCTTCAAAAGTTGTTAAACCAAGGAATAACTCAACCTGGACACCCTTTATCTTTTCAAGATTGAATGCTAGTGAGCAAGAGCTGTGGGTTGCCACAGCAATAATAGTATTCAAAGTACGAAGATGAGATATTAAGTAACTGAACATTCTTTCAGCATAGTGTTAAGCCATTGTACATTCTTCAAGGTTTAACACATAATCCATGCCTATATACAGCTGTACCTTCATACGTTATAATTAAGCAAGATCAAATTTTTGTCAGTTAAATAAGGTCTATTGTTCTATATCAAATAAAAACTATAGTTCTGAAAAAGACAGTATGGTTTGTTTTCTAACTAAAACCAAGAGCCCTAAATATTAATATAAATATGCATCCTATATAATTTTTATCATTTTTCCATAAGTAACAGAGATAATATATTGTGGACTATCTAACTTTTTAAATATAAAAGACAGAATAACATCCTACAAAGAGAATGTTTGCAATCAAAAAAACATATAAATAGTGCACACTACATTGAAGGGTTCAGAAAACTGGATTTAGCTATTTCTTCTCCCTGTTCTTCATAGTGTAAAATATATTTGCCAAGTATTTTGCAAGTCCATGTTCTGTATTACTCTTCTTCTTACTACTCTTCTTTCATGCATCAAAATGCTGGATAAACCCATATATAGGAGATACATTTTAATAGTTAAAATACATTTTACTTTCCTGTTTAAGGATTTGGTATTTACTCACTAATATGATCTCTGTGATGTTACACTTTTACTAGGAATAATTGCTTGAATAGTAATTATCTAAGTCAGTGCAGTTGGTTAGTTAAGGTTACTGTTTGTATTTACCTTTTCCCAAAAGTAATTGGAGTGTTGTCACGTGAGAATAAAGGTTAAAATGGCAGCAATACATTGGCAATGTTTTAACCAAGGTAGACAGCAAGTACTGGCAATATTCAGTTGACCCTTTAACTAAATATGTTCTTGGAAAATTTTTATTACTTTGCTTTTCTTCAAGCAGAGATTCATTCTAAATGCTTGTCTTAAAAACAAGACATTGACTTCCAGGCACACTCTGTGAGCTATGTGATCTTGAAAAGAAAACCCCGATGGACATTAAGGTGGACACTTGGTGGAATGAGCACTGGGTGTTGCATGCAACTGAAGAATCACTGAATTCTGCTCCTATAACTAATAATACACTGTATGTTAACTAAATTGAATTTAAATAAAAAAACCTGTTATAGGGTTTTCTGCCTTACTTTCTTCATCAGGGAAAGAGGACATTGCTTCAAGTGATTTCTTAAGTCCATTCAGTCTCTAATGCGCAATGTAATGAATAAGTTCAAATATGCTTAATATTCTCTCCGGTGCATATTTATCCTGTTGCTGAAAAACATAACTAGATTCCAGATTTGAATTCTATGTTTCCATATATCAAAAATCTGGACATGAATTGAGCATGTCATGTGCTCCAGATGCCATGCAAAGATGTTTGGAGTCTATTTTATTAGTGTCTTAAAAAAAAAAGATTTACTACAATCTGAAGCTTATTTGTATTTTTACATTTTTGTAACATATTTGAACTAAAGTTATACTATACTAATTACATTTTAAAATTTAAATCTTAACCTTTTATTACTAGATATTTATGAATTCTCTGGTGACATTATTACATTTTACTTATTTTAATGAAATTCATCACAGCAAACAATATGAATAATTGTATTGTGAGTTGATTTTAACTATAGTCGTTTAGGCCTTGTGGCTTGAAAGCATTCCTGAAAAGTTTTATAAATGAATATACTAGTGAAAAAAAATTGGTAAAGATTAATAATGTATATAGATTTATGAAATATTACATAGCCCGACTTTGTAGTAATTTTTGAAATTACCCTGTACTTTTCCTCACCACTGCTGTCAGCAAGTGCAAATCCACATTACTTCATGTCTTAATATTCTTGCAAGTCTTCTGCCTCTGATTTTTTCCACTTCATTTCATTCAGAAAATTTTGATCAAAAAACTTGTAAGGTACCATACCATAACTACCTAATACTGAGGAGACGATGTTGCTGTTTTTCAACCTAAATGAAAGATTTTATTTTTTTTTCTCCCACTGGTCTATATCAGTTCCCTCTTCCACATCACTGGTTCAGCAAAAAGCATCTTCTAGAAAAGGCGTGCTAACTCTCTGTTTTCAGAGTGTGAAGCCCTACCTTACCTTCTCTAGCCAACAATCACTTATTTACAAATGTATCCACTTCCAACTCCACCTGTTGCATGAAACCCTTTCCACAGTTTCAGATGAAATTGCCTGCACCAAATGCCCCTCTCTAAACTTTTATAATATCAGTTAGCCATCCCTGTTTGTTGTCTATTTATAGCTCTAATATCCTGATTGACACATTTCATCTGAAGACCCTTATTATTAGCATCTCTAGGATACAGGTTTTTATCTTTAGAACCACATAGTTTCGAAAAAGGCTCAGGGATATTGGCTAGAACAGTGCAGCTCCTGCTTACTTCTGTCTCACCACTCATCATGCCGCCCTCACCCTCTAGACACTAGCTGAATTTACCCTTTCTCACACCATTTTCCATCTTCGTCCCGGTTTGCATACATGCTGTCCCTTCAGCCTGGGTGTTCTTGCTCCTCCTTTATCTTAACTCCTCTTCAGTACTTAAATGTCAACTCAAGATTGATCCTTTAGAGGAAAGCCTTCCCTGACTACCTCCTTGATGATTCTGAATCTCCTTCTTCCACACTCTCTTAACACCAGGCACGTCTCCTTTGCAACTACCAACATGCTTGGATTTTTTTCATATATGTGTTTGTGTATATGTTTTCTTTTCCCATTCGATTAGAAAACTTCCATGTCTGACATCTCAGTGCAAAGAATAGTGCCTGGCACTTAGTAGGCACTCAATACATATTTTTAAACTAAGCCTTAACTCTGGTCCAACTCATGGTATCTAGAAATATGACAGCTATGATACCCTACATGGGAAACTCCCCCAAAAGGGCCATGCATCCCTATTTGATAGATCCACAGTGCTTTAGCTTTTCACTTCAACTCTCTTCATTAGATGAGAGTATCATTAAGAGAGTTTTTTTTTTTTTTATGGAAAATATAAGGGGCTATCTCTAAATTCTAGTTGCACATCCAAAGTGATTTCCATTACATAGTAACAAAGAACCTACAATGAGCCTAAATTTCCTCAACTTTGAAATCATCATTAAAAAAACAACAACAACAACTGGGGTGCCAGGGTGGCTTAGTTGGTTAAGCATCTGCCTCAGGTTCAGGTCATGATCTCAGGGTCCTGGAATCGAGTCCCATGTCTGCCTCTCTCCTCAGTGGGGGATCTGCTTCACTCTCTCCCTCTGCCCCTTACCCCCTGCTCATGCTCTCTCTTTCAAATAAATAAATAAAGTTTTAAAAAATAAAATAAAAACCATCATAACACCAACCATTTTTTTCTGCTAGAATTAAGTTTAATCTTTATATAAAAATAAGATATAAGTATAAAAAATAAATATGTAATAATTATGTGTTACACATATTTTACATAGTACAGATAATCCATGTACTATATATACTTAATAGTTTAAATGTAAAATGCTATCAAATAAATTAAATTTTTCTAACATTGTCCTCAATATCCATGAAAACTAAAAACTGAAAAAGTCTTTGGATTTATCATTAACCAAGAATAATGTCAAAGTGAAACTTCTTTAAAGTGAAAGCTGTGTAGTAAAAGGTGTTATAGTGAGTTTCTAGTGTGCTTAATACTAAAACAGAAACTGATATGGCATCAGGTTAAACACTAAGACAGCAGAGATTTTGAAAGTCCATTAGATTATAATGTCATTGACAGGGAGGAACAAGTATTTTATTTCCCTTGTAACCTTCTGCCTTTCACTATATAGGACGGGATTTTGCACAGAGTGAATGGTCAATAAGTTATTGTTGTGGTGACTGCTAGATAATGAGTCATGAAGAATAGTTAAATTAGAGTCAGGAAAAATCCACAGAACTGTAGCAATTACGTGCATTGCATTGAACACCAAACTAATCAAAGGCTGGCAGTGAGAGAGTAAGATTTTGTTTCCCTGGTAAGAGTGTTGCTGTGCAGCTATTCAGGAAGTAACAGATTGACTTAATGTGATGTAAGTGTGAATTCAGTAATATAAAGTAGAAAACTCCTGATCTATTATCACAAATTTCAAAGCAATAATTACAACTGGAAGAAAAGAAATCTTACTAAGTACCTTTCAAATTATACCATCAAAGGACTTTGCTCTCTTCACCTTTGTATTCGTATGTTTTAAATAACATTTTTTTTTTTTTAGAGAGTTAAATTGAAACACTTCTTGCAGGGAGGAAATTGCAGGAAGTATTTATACACCCAAGTAAACGTGGAATTCAGATATATTTTCCTTCAAAACCAAACTGCATAGTAACTGTGACTGTATCATTCAAATTTCAATGGCAATTTTCATTTTAATCTTGTAGGCATTTCATGGTGTGTGTGTGTGTGTGTGTGTGTATGTGTGTGTATACCTAACAGTAATGTCATCACAACATGTGAAATGGCAATGATTTGAAAATATTCATGTTCTTAATATATTAAGACGGTCTTTCAACATATCTGTGCCTATTTGGGCAATGGAGTGTGGAGGACTCCAGAAAAGGATCTAATTTTTGGGTTCCCATTCCATACACCTGAAACTCAGTCAAGCAGTCATGTCAAATTGAACCCATGGAGCAGGATGGCAGGGGAAAAGAAATGCTCAGTTATAGATGCTTCTACTAGCCTGCTAGGGAAGTCTCAGCCGAAGTAGATGACAAATTCTATCATCAGGTAGCTTTAGCCTTAAATGCAGTTAAATAAGTGATGTCCAGAGGACAGAAATAGGCTGTAAAGGTAGAAGAGGCTGTGACCCCATAGCAGCTCCTGTCCCCATTCAGCCAGATGACATGGGAAGGGGATGTGGAAGGAAAGGAAAGAGTACCAATTTGTTTACCTGGTTCATCCTGGCAAAAACAGAGAGCCCTAAAGAGAGCATATCTGATTAAATTATGTTGAAGTTAACAGAAGATAATTGGTTTTTTTCTCCACTCTCAAACAGGTAGGAGCTAATGAGGAAGACCAACATTTTTTTTTCATGAAATAAAGCTACTATAGTACTGTCCACATCTGACAATTTCATTTGTATTCCTGCCCCCTTCCTTTATTATTTATTCTTTTCTATTTTTTTAAAGATTTTATTTCATTATTTGAGAGAGTTAGAGAGAACAAGAGAGAACATGAGCAGGGGTGAGGACAGAGGAAGAAGGAGAAATAGACACCCTGCTGAGCAAGGAGCTTGATGTGGGGCTTGATCTCAGGACCCTGAGATCATGAATGGAGCTGAAGGCAGATGCTTAACCCACTGAGCCAACCAGGGTCCCCCCTACCCCCTCTCTTTAAACCTGAAGTTCACTTGATATATACCATCATTCTGCACAGAATAGAGAAAGTTTTATAAAAATATGCATTTCCAAGTTCACTGGGCTATGAATAAAGAAGATTCCAAAAATATCGAAAAAGTGCTGCTATTTCAGGAAAAAAGAAGAATAAACCAGAAAATTAATTTTTTCCCATATATCCCTAAACAAAACAAAATTGGGAAAGTTTCAAATTGCAAAATTTTGTGTAGTTCAACATTTTCAATCTATATTCCCTTCATTTCATTTGTCACCCATCCTCCTCCTCCAACTCATTCCCCACTTCCTATTCAACACTAAACTTGATAATTAGGTTTTGAATCTAAGTGTCAGGGGGCAATTCTCTCTATGCCACTACACTTCAAAATGAGTCTTTCCCAAAATTGCACTAAAAGATTGTCTACTCTTTCTCCTGATGATATGGACACCTTGACTCCTCAGATGCCCCAAACTTAGGAAAATCTGCAGAGACACTTGAGTCAATGGAATCGCGGCATGGGTAGAGCCATTGATAGTGAGGACATTTGTTTAAGTATTCTGAGCTTCTCCCCATGCCTACTAATGTTCATTATACAGTTATGCATAATCTACCTTTGGATCGATTAATAATGTGTGTCCTTTTATATTCAGCCATATTTCACAAATTAAACTGTTAGAATCGTATTATAACGTTTGGAGCATTCCTTTTGATTTTTAATTAACTTAAGCACTTAGAATATCAAACTTCTCTCTTGTTAAATTGAAAATTTTCCTGTAGTTTTCACGTGATGGCTAGTAATGTAACTAAATGAGGGTATTTGACAGGTAGAGGAGATTTCTAATTTCTAATTATTTCTGGCCTAGGACACAAAAATATGGTTGCTCTGTTATTATTTGTGTCTTAGAATTATGTGACACAATTAGCAGACAATCTCTTGGTATTAAGATAAGTTGTTGAGAACTAGTTTTGTGCATTTTATGTTATATATGTAATGTGGTGTGGGCAAATATACCAAATAAGGCATTATTTATGGTTAATATGCTAAATACTACCTTCCATGATTATCATCATTAAATGTCATACCATTTTTGGGGGTTTGGTGTTGAGTACACCACAGATAGAAACCCCACCTGCTACAGAATCTGCACAAAGATAACACCGCTAAAAATCAATATTACAAATTCCAGTTGTAATTCACTCATGTTTTCTATATCTAACAATGATTTATTCTAAAATGAATAAAGAATATTTTTGGCAAGTAGAGATCAGAGGGAAAGAGAAATCAAGTGGCCAGACTAAATAAACTCTATTATAAACACAAATACTGTTTAGAATCATTCTATTTAAGTTTACTTTCTTTTTCTTTGTGTTTATCAAAATTTATATTGCAGTCAGTAAATAAGAAATTATTTAAAATAATTTACTATAAATAGTCATAGGAAAGCCAAGCTCTTCAAGTAGTCTTCTAACACACAGAGGCAGAAGAGTACAGAAAATGCCTTCTAAACCAGGACAACCTAAGAATCAAAATCCCCTTGCCATAATTCCTTGTTCCACAGACATTTTCCATTGAGGAGATTAGACATTTTAAAGTAGATCAGGGTATTAGACTTTTTAAGCATTACAAATTATTTTGAGAAATGCTGTTTATTGAATACCTATCATGTTCTAGGCACAGACCAACACAAAATAATGAAATCATGCTCTATTGCAATATAAAATTAAAATCTCTCCATATTTGCACTCTTATATTTGAAAAAGCCATGGATATTTCTATGATTATTTTCTGTATTCAAATCTAGCATCTCTACTAAATTCGATCTCAGTTAACTTAATTTTTTGAGCCAGAATTCTAAGGAAATAATTATCCTGCTCTGAAAGGAATATGACCAAGAATTACCTCTTCCCTATTTCCCTGTATTTTGAGAAATTATTCATAAAGCAATCATATAGTTAAAACAAACGTGAGCTCTCAATTCAGGCAAAAACATTCTTTTAGATTCAAATGTAGTGAAGAAACAGGCCATACACACCCCAATGTTCATAGCAACAATGTCTATAATAGTCAAACTGTGAAAAGAGCCAAGATGCCCTTCAACAGATGAATGGATAAAGAAGATGTGGTCCATATTTATAATGGAATATTACTCAGCCATCAGAAAGGATGAATACCCAACTTTTGCATCAATATGGGTGGACTGGAGGAGATTATGCTGAGTGAAATAAAGTCAAGCAGAGAAAGTCAATTATCATATGGTTTCACTTACTTGTAGAATGTAAGGAATAGCATGGAGGACATTAGGCGAAGGAAGGGAAAAATGAAGGGGGTGAAATCAGAAGGGGAGACAAACCATGAGAGACTGTGGACTCTGAGAAACAAACTGAGGGTTTTAGAGTGGAAGAGGGAGGGGATGGGTTGACCCAGTTATGGGTATTAAGGAGAGCATGTATTGGATGGAGCATTGGGTGTAATATGTAAACAATGAATTTTGGAACACTACATCAAAAACTAATGATGTACTATATGGTGACTAATATAACATAATAAAAAATAATAATTATATAAAAAATTTTTTAAATCCCATTCTTTTATAAAGAAATGACTTAAAGTAGTTTTGAATGGTGCCATGTAAAATGGAGACATTTCGACAAGTAATGTGGAGGAGAGTATGAGAGCATTCTAAGTAAAGATTGAGCATGAAGCAGCATGTGGCTTGATTTTATCTATATATCTGTAGATCTATCTCTCTATCTATCTATCAATCCTTCAATCTATCTATCTATTGAGTTAAAGAGTGAAATAAATCTGAGATTAGAGGGAATTGTGGAGAATATTCCATGCCATTGACAAGAGTTGATAATTTCATATATTTTTAGATAGAAAATAGGTTGTTATAGTATGTTTTTGAGCAGATTGATAATATGGGGGCATTATAATTTAAGAGTGTAATACATCTTTCCAAAATTTTGAACATCATATTGATTAAGAAATATATTTTACGTTAAACCCAACCCCTTTACTTATGAAAAAGTTATTTCATGAAATGTTACTTAGCCTATCTACGAAAATCTCTGATATTTTCTGTTCTGTTCTCTTACATTTCTGTTTTGTTTCATTGCAAAAATATTAGTCTGCCTTCATTACATCTATTTCATAATGTGTCTCTGGAGTTTGAAAAATACTGCCGTAGCAATAGCAACTATTGATAATATATAGGAAAGATTAACTTGAAGAGAGGCTAACATGGGAGGATTAGCTGTGGAATAATAAAGGCATTAAATTGTGGTGTGCTTTAATATTATGAAGGAAATCATGAAATATAAGAAATAACATAAACATTAGGGAAGATATATATATATCTAAAACACTGATTATAGCTGAGGGAATGGATTTGCATGTGTGTGTGTGTGTGTGTGTGTGTGTATTTATCTGTTTTTCTGTCTCTCGTCAGAATATAAGTTTCACTGAGGCAGAGACTTTATGATTCTGGCTCATTGCTGTGTCTCCGGTCACTACAAAGTTATCAGGCACATAGTAAGTGCTGAAACAGTATTGGTTGAATGAACAAGACAACCAAAAACAATAACTAAAATATTAAAATGGCAAATATCATTAACCTAAAAACTCCCTTTACATTCATCAAACCAAAGTATCTTATGTGTTTTTTCTGTTTTATTTAACCTTCTATTAAAAAGAGAGTAAAATACTGATTTCATTCCACTAAATAAAAGTTTATTCATTCCCAGTGTGATAAAAATATATTATGAAATTTGAAAATACAAGCTGTTTTGTGATGACATAATCAACCTCAGGGACTCCACATATGATCAGGCAGATAATCGAGGAATTATCTTGAAAAAAATAAAATATATTTATAAAGAGGCAGAAACATTATCTTATTTATTTTAGTATCCTCCAAACCTAGCAATGTGACTGGCAATGAAGGCTTAATAAATGTTTCAAATATGCAAGACTAATCTTTCACTTATTTTTTTCATATTGAACATATCATATATGTCTATTGTAGAGGACCAAAAAATACAAATTATCAAGAAGAATAACCACCAGAGATAACTGCTAATACTGGTAACACATAACGCATATGCTTATGTATATTAGTTTTATTTATTTTTAAAAACGGAAACATTATTTTACATATTTTATAGCCTTGTTTAAAGTCACTGACACCCATTTCATAGAGTTATTATGGGGAGAAAATGGGAAAAATCATGTATAGCACTTAATATAGTGCTTAGCATATAAAAAGAAATCAACAAATGTTAATAACTACTATTGAAATCATACTGTTTTATAGTCTGTTTTATATTCACTTAAGACATAATAAACATTTTGTGCCATTAAATATTATTCTGCAATGTTATTTTAATAGCTTCAGCATATTCCATTATATATAATTAAATTTTCACCCATCTTATTTTGTTGGGCATTTAGATTGTCCTTTTCACTATTAAATCCATGCTTCAGAGAACATCCTAATAGATACATATTTGCATACATGAAGCTTATTTGCTTATGATATATTTTTAGATATTTTTAGTTAAAAAAATAAGATATACATACTGCTTTAAAAATCAAGTGGTATTGCAAGGTTTATATTGTTAGTAAAAATTAGTAGTAGTAGTAGTAATATTATAAGTAACATTTTTATTATAAAATAAGGCTAGAGTCTTGTCTCTGCCATTCTCAGTTCTAAGTTCTTAAGTTCTTAAAACCATAGGCAATTGTGTTCATAACCATTGCTACTGTATGCTAAATTATTTTTCTTCTCTCTCAGTCTCTCTTTTTTTGTTAACTAGAAACTAATTACTTTCTAGAAGGAAAACTCAGAAATCTCCCTTCACCACCTTTCTTATCATCTTTTTTGATAATTCAGTATTTAGTATTTGCAATGTAACTCTTATTCACAGTGGAGCCCTGTATAGTACATGAAGACGTGTGTCCTCTTTGAAATATCTTTAAAAAAATAAAATATCTTTTAATATTCTTTGGAGTTTATTGTGCCTAATTGCATCATTTTTGCTTTCCATGGATCACTTGCTGATTATTTTCCAAACTCTCTAAAAAATTGAAATTTTTCTCTTAAATTTCAGTTACCGTCTGTTTTATTTTCTACTCAGAATCATGTTTTCTTGGTGAACCCATGGTACTGATACAGAGTATCTCAATAACATCTTATGTATTGGTTTTAATGATGAGAAAAAAAAAAGAATCATGTTTTCTGAAACCATTTCTCCTTGATATTTCTCTGGTAATTCTATTTTGCAATTTATTTGCCTTTGTGTGTGTGTGTGTGTATGCTAGACTAAGTCCTAGATTCCATGCCTTACACTCTTCTGTTTTCTCTTTCATGTTTGTGGGTCACATTTTCTAATTGATAACTGTAGATGATAAACTATTTTGAGACATTGCATGTCTGATATTTCTTTATCCTCTATCTCAATTGATATTGTGGCTCAATAAAGAATTTGAGATTAAAAAGAAGTTTGTTCTGAGAATTATGCCTTTGTTTCATCGTCTTCTAGCTCTTACTGAAAATCTCCAATCATTTTGATACTGACACATGAGAATGGAACTGCTCTTTCACTTTGAAAGCTGACCAACAGGACTTTTGTGTTCTTTTTTTTTTTTTTTAAAGATTTTATTTATTTACTTGACAGAGAGAAATCACAAGTAGGAAGAAAGGCAGGCAGAGAGAGAGGGGAAGCAGGCTCCCCGCTGAGCAGAGAGCCCGATGTGGGGCTTGATCCCAGGATCCTGGGACCATGACCTGAGCCTAAGGCAGAGGTTTTAACCCACTGAGCCACCCAGGCGCCTCAGGACTTTCATGTTCTAGTCAGTGTTACTAATCTGTGAATCTTCACCAGCACAGGAGGACTTGGGGCCATCCCTTTGAACATAATCATGGTGGGAGATAACATCCCTATCTTTCAGTCTCTGTGGGAGGGTAGGAGTCTAGCTTTCAAAAGTGCCAGTTAACAAATCCAGGTGGCCTAATCATACAGATGGTACTCCCTTCCCAAGTTCTCCAGTTCTTTCCCATTAACTTAAGCTCAGCATTAAAATGATACTGCCTTTTATTTCAGTGGACTTGGTTGAGTTCAGTCTCTCTTCTATAATTGCAATGGTCTTGATGCCAATGCAATAACACTGAATAAGATTTTCAGTTTTTATCAAGCGTCTGTTTTTCCTTGACAAAGCATTTTGAATCTCCATTTTATAACTAGTATTCTAATTTTAAGATTTTTATTTATTTATTTGCCTGAGCAGAGAGCCCAATGCGGGCTTGATCCCAGGACCCTGAGATCATTACCTGAGCCGAAGGCAGAGGCTTTAACCCACTGAGCCTCTGAGGCGCCCCTTACCTGTAGTACTCTAAATGTGTTATGTTATGACTGACTGTCCTCTCCTCACACCCGTTACCTCAGTGTACTCTGGGATGTTTCAATCTACACATTCATTTCTTTCAATTATAGGAATTTTGATTTTTAAAAACAGTTCATTTAAGAATTTATTTCCTTTTGTTTTATTTTTTCTGTTTGTAAAATTTGTTTTATTAGTTCTTGAACCTTGTAGCTCGATCCTTTCATTTCCTTGTATTTTCTATAGCATGTCTATGGCTTTGTCTTTTTATTTGGGTTCTGGGAAATATTCCATTTTAATTTCCAAATCTTATAATAGATCTACTACTGATATAACTTTCATTTTAGTTTCCAGAACATTTTTTTCCTCTGATTTTTATTTTTCTATTTAGTATGATCTTTCAACTGCAATATTTGATTCTCCTATCTAATGTTATAATAGCAGTTTGTTTAGTTCTGTGTTGTTGGTTTTCTGTTGTTAGTTTTTCTTTGAATCTGACATTGTATATTCCATCTGTGGCTTCCCCTCCCATATATTTATCTATATATGTTTTGCCTAATAAAGGACTTCCTTGGATGCCTGGTGGTTAGTGGCCCTCACTTTATATTTATGAGTAACATATTAAAAGTTGACTGGGGGGTGCCTGGGTGTCTCAGTCAGTTAAGCATCTGCCTTGGGCTCAGGTCATGATCACGGGGTCCTGGGATCGAGCCCCCCATCAGACTCTCCACTGAGTAGGAAGTCTGCTTCTTTCTCTTCCTCTGCCCTTCCCACCCTGCTCATGCTTTCTATCTCTCAAATAAAAAAATAAAATATTTTTTAAAAATTTGACTGGAAGTCTGATGAGTGTGTGTGAAGGAGAGAGGGAGTTATCAATTTCTGAACATCATTATATATGATTCGGTGGAGAATCCAGGAATGTAGTTGAGGGAGGCATTTAGTCCCACTGGCCAGTATTCTGCAAAAATAAAAATAAAAATAAAAGCTTCAGTTATTGGGTTAGGAAAATGATCTCGCCTGCATGTTACTCAGAAAAAAAGTTGAAGAAATGGGGCTGGGCCTGAATTTTTAATATGCAAATTATTAGATAATTATTCTCTTTCAATAAGAAAGTACTTTTCTATTGCCCTCAACTGGGTCTGGTGTCTCCCAGAACTGCCATTATGTTTTCATCTCTCTAAATAAGCCTTCCAACTTCTGTTTGGATGAGAGAGAAGAGTGACCAAGATTTAAGCAGTGAGAAGGCATCTTGGCATCTACCTTAAAGCTTTTAACTAGTCCACTGGTTATTAGCCCATTCTGTCCCTCTCCTTCAGGGGACCTGTTATGTCCCCTTCATGAGACGTTATTCACAACCCTGGAAGAAACCAAGTTGGTTTTTATTGCCCTACTTCTCCACAAGCTTCTGCTACCTTCGATATGCTAGGTCTTTCTTCCCTAGCTATTCCATCGTCAAGTATAATTACCTGCATGCAGGACACATAAGGTAATCAGTACTTACAAGTTTCTCTGCCTTGCAAGAAATGTGTTAAGGATCTGAGAAATGGCATTAAGTGCACCCCAGACAAGCCAACAGGAATGCGAATTCCATGAAAGATGGAGCCTGATGCCATTTGCTTTTTTATTTTATCTTTTTTAGATTTTTGTTTATTTGTTTAACAGAGAGAGAGATCACAAGTAGGCAGAGAGGCAGGCAGAGAGAGAGGGGGAAGCAGGCTCCCTGCCGAGCAGAGAGCTCGATGCGGGGCTCAATCCCAAGACCCTGAGATCATGACCTGAGCTGAAGGCAGAGGCTTTAAGCTACTAAGCCACTCGGGCGCCCCGTGCCATTCACTTTTATAATGACTTCAGTACCACATGTAATGGTCTGGTCATATATACACACCACAAGCGTCTAGCATAAGTAGAATACTTAGAAGAATGCAGGACCAGCATTATTTTCAGAGTGCATGAGTAAATAAAATCATTCTGTAATATGACATTTTTTCCTAGTATTATTATTTCTCTAAACGTAAGGTTGCATATACCTTCAAAAGAATGTCCACAGGAAGGCATGATTGCCTGAGTTCTAAAACTTATAAAGTGCTATAGGGACATTAAGAATTGAATTCCAGTGAAATGAACTGAAGGGAAACCCACAAAGTTTCCACTTCATATCCTGCTTAACTTCAGTTATTTTTCCCAAATGGTGTAACAACTGCCTTGAAGTTCTAAATATTTTCTCCTGAGAGTTAGATGTTCTTACACTTGTAGGAAAAAAAAGAAAAAAACAATTCACTCAGATACCATTTAGAAAAAAAAAAAAAACCAGAACAAAACTACGTACCTACAAACATACGGAGCAAAATCTTGGAGTAGCTTAAAGAGGTGTTATGCGTTTACATACTGATTTATTCATTTATTTATTTCATTTTTGAAAAAAAAAGTTATTTAACTTGCTTCACCTGCAAGCACGGTATTTGAACTGTGACAGCCCATGTGTTTTTCTTAAAATATGTATTAGTTTGCTATAGTGCAGCATGAACTGTTCTTTTTTGGGTTAAAATAATCTCAGAGATCTTACATTCTAATAAACAGATAAAAACAAAATAGCATAAGGTTGTAAGACCTTTTTTTTTTTAAATTTTATTTATTTATTTGACAGAGAGAGAGAGAGAGATCACAAGTAGGCAGAGAGGCAGGCAGAGAGAGAGGGGGAAGCAGGCTCCCCACCGAGCAGAGAGCCGATGTGGGGCTCTATCCCAGAACCCCGAGATCATGACCTGAGCCGAAGGCAGAGGCTTTAACCCACTGAGCCACCCAGGTGCCCCAAGGTTGTAAGACCTTTGAAGAAAAGAAAACATGCTAATGTAGTGGAGACCTAGAGAGCTAAGGTAGATTGGCTCATCAAAGAAAGTCTCCCTGAGGAGGTGATGTTTGAGCTGAGATTTGAATGGTGAGGTGAAGCCTAGTAGTAAAAAATCTTCATGGTGGAAAATGCAAAGAAGACCAGGTAGCACGAGGGGAATGTGTTTGATGGGAGAAGAGGTGTAAATGAGCAGAAGATATTAGGGTAGAAAATAAAGAGCAACTATCCCTCTACCAGCCCCTGCTCCCCAAAAAATTGAATCAAGAGAGAGGAAGACAGACGGGGATGGAATAGAGTACTAACCAGAGAATCAGTGAAAACAGGTGGTCACAGAGGATCTACGGAGGTTAAAGTGTAAGTGGCTGGAAATTGAGACCAGGGTTGAGGAAGTCTGTAAAATGAGTAAAATCAGCATTGGCATCCATCAGCGTGGCTGAGGTTACAAACGAAAAGTTTAGTGATGCGGACCCTTGCGCTGTGTGACCAGGAGCAAGTTCTTTGTGGAAGACTGAGTTTGCTCATCCCTGAAATGGGAAGAACAATATCTATGAGATAGGGTTATGACAATGCCCATTAAACAGAGAATGCCCTCAAAATGTAACATTTTGTCCAGCTGATACTAAGAGTGTAATAAATGCTATGCGTGCTCTATCACTATTATTTAAATGTGATAAAGAAAATTTAAGTGCAACAGATACTTTTGTTCCTTTTTCAGTCTATGAAAGTCACATGAAACTGAAGCCTATGTAACTTAATCCTGCTTTGAAAGGGATTTAGATTTATTTACTTATTTTTGTGTTCATTGTTTTTCGTTTTTTACTTTGCTGAAATCCGATTACTTTTGTAATCTCCTGTTCTACAACCACTTTGCAGCAATTTTATGTGCAAGGTCCTGTGTGGATTTATTCTGATTTGACCAGATTGTACTGGGAAGGCTGCAAAACGCTGCAAGATCCCAGTACCAGTTTTATCCCTCCTGTGGGCATTGGCCAACATGACAGTTCTTTCCCTTCACGGTCACACCTATTGCTTCCCCTCTCTGCCTCCCAAGTCCCTCAGCTGTAGGAATTACAATCCCTGTCTGTTTCGACCTGCAAATCCTTTCTAATTTTTTGCTGGCTTTGTGCTCAGGAGAGGATGTAACACTGCTACCGCCTCCTATTAGAAGTGAGGCCTCGAGAGAATGACATACTCCAGAGCAGAAATCCACAGACCAAGAAAACAAAGAGTTCTTGTAAATGGAGCCTGAGTCTAACCAAATGTTGGTAATATCCATCTGCAACCTTTTATCTGATGAGTGAATTTTGCACAGCTTAGCCCCATGTTCCCTGATCACTTTATGTATTCTTCGCTTTCTGCAGCATAATTACTGGAAAATTTCAGATCTTTAATTGGACTTAATTGGATTTTTTATCATTTCTATGTGATTAAAAAAAGTATATCTGTTTATTCTACACATCCTAAAAGAACCATTTGTTATGAACAAAGCCAGTACATTCAGGAAAATTTCAGAATTATTATATTCATCTGTTAAATTTCCCAATATATAATTGGATAATGCTTTCTATACCCCACACAGCCCAAGTGAATGGGGGGAGGGGTTACATTTCATTTGCCAGGTATTATTTTCTGTTATTAAACAGAATAGAATAAAACTCCTTCTGTTTGCATTTAAACTTAGTACTTCATATCTTTTTCAAACCAGTCTTAATTAAATCTAAGAACCCCCTGCAATGAATGGTTTTTTTTCTTCATATGAATACTTGCTCATTAAAATTGAAAAAAAAGAATATAGGGTGATAACATTTCCTTACTAATATTATGTTTTTTATAAAAAAACAGATTAGAATTCTGCAGATATAATGTCTCATTTAGCATTTTGCCTGTCCACTTAGAAAAATCCAATATTGTCACTAACTGTATTTGACAGTTGGAAAAATAGTGAGTCATCTGAGACAGTGTATAATAAAATACTGCTGAGTTCCATATATTTATATTTCTATGGATTTCCATAAGATTTTCTTACAGGTTACATTTTAAACAATAATTTCATGGTGGTACAAGAATGATAATAAAAGGGAAATAAAATTGGGGGAACATAAAATTATAAATAAACTTTACATGTAAAACAGCATATCTTTCATTTCACCTGTGTATTTGTGATAAATAGCTATGTTCTAAAAATATTAAATTTTTCTCAAGATAAGCAAAGTTAAATTGTGTTAAAATTTTAATAAAATCAAACTGTCTATTACAAAATGTGACATTTTAAAATAAAATCCCTTAAATAGATATAAAGATCATCTTTGAGTGTAAATCCAACATAACTTGCAACTTCTTGTTTTTATTAGATATACCCTATAGTTTCTATTTCATGGAAATATTTTTTAAAGGACTATACTTAGAACTTTCATGTTGTCACTTATGTCAAGCTTAATCATTTTCCAAATTAAAATTATATCAGCAACTCCTACTTTTCAGAATCAACACCACTTAATAAAAAGATATGAAACAAAAGAACAGAGGGACTAAAACTGGGCTCTATTTCTGCTGAAAGAAGGCTGCACTTGGGCAATTAACATGTAAATAAAGACTAGATCTGGTGAAATTATAATTCCAAAATTCCACCTTAGTCTGCTCCTAACATGGCAATGTTTTTAATCAAAACATATAATAGAAAGTCCTATTTTCTTCTTCCCTGTACTCTATCCTCTTTTACAAAAACACAGTCTTCCTAGTTACTTCTTGATATTCGATGCAACGAATTCACCATAGCATCTTGTGCATTTACATTGGTGTAACTTAAGTATGTGTAAAAAAGGAATATTTATTATTTTATCTGCCTGCCAAGACATTATTATTACAATTCCTTATACTTAACCATATCATGAAGACTAAATGGAGCATTAAAATATGCTCACAAAAGATTTGACTTCTTAATAATAAAATCCAGTTGCCTCACAAACATCCAAGGTTTGCCAAATTTCTGAAAGTACAGGGAAATTGTCTTTGATGGTGTATGAGAACCCACTGATACCAACATGTCATGATTTCTTCTCTCTTTGGAGAGTGATGGATTCAACAGACTGGGATTATTCTTGGGCAAATTATGTCATGACCTGCGACCCTTTGCAATACATCCTTTTTCTATCATCGCTGTGGAAGATACAGCAGACGTTGTCTCGGGTGACTTTGTTGAAGTTCTCTGATATGGTTATGTTGTGCTTGAAGATTCTATGCAATAAATCTCTCTTATTATATTATTATAAGTCCATCCTTAATGAGCTATTAAAATTTGAGCTTTATTTACTGAAATTAAGAAGATTCTTGTTCTCCAATTTTCCAAATGCGGTAGAGGAAGAATTGTGCCCGGATGTCAGAAAGGCTCAGAGATCACAGAGTGAAGTGAGAATGTACCTACAGGGGCTGTGTTGTACGGTATGGGTGACACGCTCTGCCATTTTCAACCTTTGCTAAATGTGAAGATTCCACAACATCTCAGAATCAAGTTACCAAAATATTTGAAAACTCCTTACTTTAGGCAGAAGGACAAGTAACCATGTGGGTAAAACTAGCACTGGAAAATGAAACAATTGATCAAATAAACTAATGTTGTGATCTGTCTCATTATTAGCAGAGGATCAAATATGGTGTTGCCCGGAGATAATGGGGGGGATCCTCTATACTCTGGTGGCTAGGATCGTTAACTATGGAACTGAGGTGAGGAGACAAGGGAAAAAAATCTTTCATTTCTTCCCTGCTGGAGATTCGTGTAGTGGAGAAATGTTTTCTTGTCAGCAGTGAGACATTTGCCCCAGTCAGATGTGATTTTGTCATTGCATATGATAGAAAAGTAGAAAGAGTGGGGGAGGGAGAGTCGAGCAAAAGTCAAACAAAACAAAGCTAAGACACATAACAAACTGCCAGCTCAACACTGAAGGATCAACTTCTCATCCTCGCTCATAATTTCTCTCACCGAGTGTCTCTGGCTCAGTAAATTGTAGTTTGCACAGTGATTTGAGGATTTATAAATGGCTCTGATGAACATTACCTCAGATACAGACCCTCAAAAAATCAATTCTATGATACCCCAGTATTAATTAGATCCTTCATTTCTTAGAAATTGAAAATCTTGTCACCTACTCAGGTGGTTTCACAAGAATATGGATAGGGCCTAAATTGATGTCAGGGTTTGCATTCTAACTCCTGACTACAGACTTCAACCTTATACTGTCTGCAAACCACTTCTTGTTATATATATACAGTAGAAGGAAGTAACAATACTGACACAATGATTGACCCACGGTTTTTCAAGGTAGTAAACTAGTAAAAGCATAGATCCAATGGACACATCCTAAATTTTCACATCAATTTCTGTATATATTACATAATCATCAGATTGGAGCTTCCCATGCTCTGCAATGTAGGGGCTTTTTGTTAAGGTTTTTATTTAGTTTTCATCAAAATTAGGGATTTCTATTCTAAAATGCATACCAAAACAACATTCCTATACAGATGAGAGAATGGAGGGAGATATCTGAAAATATTCCTTATATGACCAAGATAAGACACACAGTTGCCCTCCTTGCTTATGTATGACAAAGTTAAATACAAATCCTCCAAATTCCTATCTTTTGCCTTGTAAATGATTAGCTGAACTATTCGTACTTGCTGACCAATCTGAACAAAACATCAGACTTTACACAATTTAGTTTTAACTCTCTCCTTCCACCAGGCCCCTGATCACCCCCCCAAACCCCACACTCACCCTGTGCCAAGATAAAGCCCCCACTTTAGGTAGCCTTCTAAGAATCACTGACCCCAGGAGAAACATTTTCTGATGATCTATCCCACTCCTCTACAGCTGGCTCTTTCTAGACAAGTTTATTCCTCTCTATAAAAGGAAATTCCTTTCTACTTAAACTTTGAGTTCTCTTCTCCTGACTACAATAGTCCCCTTCTTATTACACCAATTCTTTCTTTCAAGTAAAGTCTGCTACCTAAGTTTAGGCTTGTTTTAATTTGATAAAACATGCATCAGATCACTTCACTCCTCTTCTCAAAATTCCCCCTTTCATTCAGAGTCAAACCAAAGACTTCACAATGGTCAGAACATGAACATTTTTATGCAGGATATATAAAGCTTCAGATAACCCAACTGGACAAAAGATAAAGGTTTTTTGTTTGTTTTTCCACTTTGAGATTCTATGTCACATTTTTGAATTTCTATTATCACTTATTTTGCTTATAGTCGATGGAGCTTTTGAACTCTTTTTTTATTTTTTTCCCTTAGAACAGATGACATATGAGAGATTTAGTCAAATGACTTCTTCTTTCTTGATTTATATTTTTCTTTACTTCAGTGAAGACTTCCTGGCCAGTTTGATGGACTTCTCAAATGTTCACACACTCCTGTAAAATCTAACAAATTTCTAAACTCATAATATTTGTTTCTGAAGCTAATTTGAAACTGTATAAGTTGGTGTATTTCATTATGTTGCAATAAATATTAATGATGAGAACTATTATTGCAAAGGGAAATGTATGTCTCCTTTATCAAAGACAGAACTAAAACTCTTAAAAGAAATAATACTATTGAAACTCACAAAAAAAAAAAGGAGGGGGGAAGGAGAGTATTAATTAAGACCACAGGTTCCTTCAGAGTCTTGTTATTTTCAGAGGTAGTATATTAATATCAACCTATGCAGAGAAATGGCTTGCTATTTTATCTCTCATTTACCAGGAAAACAGAAAAACACTTCAAAAAGATAAGACCTAAATTATTTCCAATGTAAGCCCCACAAATGAGAAAAAAAAACTTTTCAGTGATGTTTGTGACCATATGTAATCTACATTTTATACATAGGCTAAATATGTGATATACTGCTCAACTTGAAAATAAGGAACTATGATTAGAGGCAAATGAGCTTCTATTTGGGATTAAAGAATTCCAATTTGGGGAGCACACCCAAATAGCGTTCCTGCTTGTGGGATAAAAGCAAAGGGGTTTTATAAGGAAAGGAAGTGTGTGGGGGGTCATTACTTGAGATAAGCATAGCAAAAAGTTTTTTATGGGTATTTTAACAAACTAAGTTACTCTAGATTATACATTGGTTGACTACTGAGTCTAACGTCAGAAAGTTCACAACCATCAGACTTGTGATCAGGATGTCCATTCTTTTAAAGCTGACTTTTCTCAAACAGTTGTTATTTTGCCCAGCCCAAAAGTTTTGGCACAGTTCAAACAAGAGCACATAAGACAGCTTTTCTACAGAGTGGCTTCTCTGACTCTTTTATCTTAAAGTGGCTCTGGTCATTTCAGTTTTTCACTTGAGACTCTACTTGTATGCCTTTTATAATTAAGTTCACAGAAATTCTTGGCAAGAAGCAAACCTCTAGTGGTGGACATTGAGGATAGTGAATTGATTGCTTTGTTACCTAGTCTAACACTGGGCACCAAAATGCTACCCAACCTAAGGAGGTTAAGGACCAGGGAGAAGCAAATGGTATCTTCTTGTATTTTCCAAATGTAGTCTGTGTAAGTATCACATGTGCCTCCTTTTTTTTTTATTTTAATTTTTCAGTATTACAAGC
>CM052808.1:42883532-42899459 GCA_028533885.1 Nasua narica
ATGCACCACACCCAGTGCTCCATGCAGTACGTGCCCCTCTCGATACCCACCACCAGGCTCACCCCCCCACCCCCTCCCCTCCAAAACCCTCAGTTTGTTGCTCAGAGTCCACAGTCTCTCCTGGTTCAACACCCCCTCCGATTTCCCCCCATTCGCCCTTCCCTTCCTTCTCACGATGCCCTCCATGATTTTCTTTATATTCCACACGTAAGTGAGACCATAAGATAATTACCTCTCTCCGCTTGACTTATTTCACTCCGCATAATCTCTTCTAGTCCTGTCCATGTTGATACAAAAGTTGGATATTCATCCTTTCTGATGGAGGCATAATGTGGAAATAATGGAGGCAATGGAAATTTCTAGTGCATGCTAGAAATTCTGGAAGACTAAAGGTCTGAAATGGCTCTTGGAATCTGCTTTTTTAAAACCCAGGTTATCCTGATGCAGATATCGGTAGGTCTACCTACAAACTTTACTAAACACATTTCTAAAAAATAATGGCATAGCAGGTGCTTTGAAAGAAACCATCAATTTCATATACATTCAAAATTATCCCTATAAGTCTAGTTGGCAAAGTGGTCCTGTTCAAATTGCCAATAGAATTTTATCTCAGCCAATAGGTTTCTCTAGTTAAAGCAGGTATTGCTTAAATGGCACTCTAGGAAATTTAGCTAGCCATATTCACAGCAGTGCGTTGAATAGTGATCTCCAAAAGTTATGTCTATATCTTAAGTTCCAGAACGTATGACTGTGACCTTATGTGGAAAAAAAAGTCTCTTGTGAGTGCAATTAAGCATTTCAAAATGAAATTATTCTGGACCAGCCAAAGGGGCCATGCATCCAGTGACAAGTATTTTAATGAAAGAAAAGGAGAGGACACAGATACATGGGAAAGGTCATGTGAACACAAAGTCAGATTAGAGTTATATGGCTACAGGCCAAGGAATGCCTGAAGCCACTGAAAGCTGGAAGAGGGAAGGAAAAAGCCTCCTACAATGTCTTCAGAGGGAGCACAAGCTCGCAAAAAAATAGCTTGATTTTGGACTTCTGACCTCAAGAACTTTAAGAGAATGAATTTCTGTTGTTGTAAGCCACCCAGTTTACGGTAATTTGTACAGCAGCCTTAGGAAACTAATATGTGCACAATGTGAAACATCTTGTTTGCAAGACTCTACAATGGTGCCATTCACTGGAAATATATTACTACTTTCTTACCCATATCTATTACATTATTCTTCACTTATTTGCTTCTACACAATATCCAATGCAACAAAAGGGAGTAGGCATTTTACAAGCTGACCTGACGAGACATACCATTCCACGCATGACAAAGAAAAATGAAAAATGAAAATATAAGACATACAGATAAAGATGACAGATGAAACTAGATCAGAAATATTTCTTCTGGGGTAGCAAATTAAATATAAAGGAAAGCATTAAAAAGCATAAAAGAGAAATAATATAATGCTTAAATCTAAATAAATGGGGGCCAATTTTTTAAGGAAGGTTATGACATAACTCTCAGACCCAACTCACACAAAAGCAGTTAAAATGATTCAGTAACATCTGAATTATTTTCTTAACCTACAGAGAAGCATACAACTGGGTATCCTTATGTTTTTCATTTGGGAATGAAGAATAGTAGAGATTCCTTCTGGGAGAGACAGATAAAGTGGGGAAAGAAACAACTTTACTTAGAGCCCAAATGTCCATTGACTGATAAATAAAGAAGATGTGCTATATATGTACAATGGAATATTACTCAATCATCAAAAGGAATGAAATCTTGAGGGGGGGGGAGAATGAAATCTTGCCATTTGCAATGATGTGGTTGGAGCCAGAGTGTGATATGCCAAGAGAAACAAGCCACTCAGAGAAAGACAAATACCACATGATTTCACTCTTATGTGGAATTTAAGAAACAAATTGGATGAACATAAAGGAAGGGGGGAGAAAAGAGAGGGAAGAAAACCATAAGAGACTCTTAACTACAGAGAATAAACTGAGGGTTGATGGAAGAAAGGTGGGCAGGGGATGGTTGGTAGGTATAAAGTGTAATACCCACTTGCTGGGATGAGCACTGGATATTATACGTAAGTGATGAATCACTAAATTCTATTCCTGAAACCAATATTACACTACATATTGACTGACTAGAATATAAATGAAAACTTGAAACAAAAAAATTATGATTTCCAGGATTAAAGGCCACCTTGGGGAAATTTTTTCCTTTTTTTTTCCTATTTATTTTATTGTATTATGTTAGACAGCATAAAATACATCATTAGTTTTTGATGCAGTGTTCCAAGATTCATTTTTTTATTTATGACACCCAGCGCTCCATGCAAAATGTGTCCTCCTTAGTACCCGCCACCATGCTCACCCATCCCCCTACCCCCCTCCCCTCTAAAACCTTCAGTTTGTTTCTCAGAGTCCACAGTCTCTCACTGTTTGTCTTCCCCTCTGATTTCCCCCAATTCACTTTTCCTTTCCTTCTCCTAATGTCTTCCATGTTATTCCTTATATTCCACAACCAAGTGAAACCATATGATAATTGGCTTTCTCTGCTTGACTTATTTCACTCACCATAATCTCCTCCAGTCCCATCCATGTTGATGCAAAAGTTGGATATTTGTCCTTTCTGATGGCTGAGTAATATTCTATTGTATATATGGACCACATCTTCTTTTTCCATTTGTCTGTTGAAGGACATCTTGGCTCTTTCCACAGTTTGGCTATTATGGGCATTGCTGCTATGAACACTGGGATACATACAGCCCTTCTTTTCAATACATCTGTATCTTTGGGGTAAATGCCCAGTAGTGCAATTGCCTGGTCATAGGGTAGCTCTATTTTTAATTTTTTGAGGACTCTCCACATTGTTTTCCAAAGTGGCTGCACCAACTCCCATTCCCACCAACAGTGTAAGAGGGTTCCCCTTTCTTTTCTTAAGCCCAAGGATCTCCTGCATTAACATTCAATACACCCCCAGGAAGTAAACTCGAACCTACTGCATTTGACACACAATTAAAGAGCCCAGGTCATCCAACCAAGACCTTATGTGGGCCTTTGATGCTTTCCTCCCACCATCTTAAACAAATGTACTCAGAGGAAAACAAAACAATTCATAATGTAGATAAAAAAGTCAGGGAACATTCACCTGAACTTGTGGTCATTGAATCAGTCTACATGTCCCTAAACTCATGCTCTCCAAATTTCCAACAGACATAGACACAGAGAGTTTTAAGGTCAGACTCTCAAATTCTTTAATTCTTAATAAAACGGTTCTGCCTTAAAATAACTTATTGTCTAGATATCAGGTTGGTTTTCTTTTCCTCTTCAGCTCTACCCCGCCAACAAAAAATTATCACAAATCTTATTGTAGTGCATTGTCCTGGGGCCTAAAATTTCCTAGGATGCCAAAGTCGCCATTGTAATCATGGATGAGAGTGAAGAACTCCTAATCGAGTATCCATAAACTCTATCTTTAGCCCAAGATTTTGGAGACAATTTATAGAAAATGCATCAGATAAAAAAATATCAAAAATCAGTGTATTGGGTTAGAGAAGGTGGCTTTAGGTGAAAGAATAGCAAAGAGAATAAATATCATTTGATGAGTTTCATTCAATTTTTAAAATACTCTTTATTAAAATTGAGAAAGGAACTGAATCTAAGGACTGGATACCATATGTTCTTGAAAATAAGATGGTTTCAGATCCTTTGCCTCACCAAAATTGAAAGGAGGAGAGTTATGTTTCCACCAAGATAGAGCAGTTCCATTTCTTCAAGGTTCTCTTATTGGAAACTAAAAAATTCTGGAAATCATGCATCACATAAATAGGAAGACCCTGGAAGGTAGAAAGTAGAGGAGTGCCTAATGTCCTCAGAACCTGAGCTGACACTGGTGAGTCCTTGGGGTTTCCTCATTGCTTTCTCTATATGCTAGACGGGGTACAGCAGAAGCTTCCAGCCTAGCTCTACCACCAAGCCCAGACCAAAACACCTCCAAAGAAAACACGTTCCCCCCGGTCAGAAGAACAGGAAAAGGAGGACCTTACAACAAAACATTTAAAAAACATTTTTTAAGATGTCACTTATTTATTTATTTAAGAGAAAGAGAGAGAGGGAGTGGGTTGGGGGGAGAACAGAAGGAGAGGGACAAGAAGACTCCAGATTTAGCACAGAGCCTGATGTGGGGTTCCATATTACAACCCCGAGATCATGACCTGAACCAAAATCAAGAGTCCAACGTTTACCTGACTGAACCACCCAGGCATCCCACAACAAACCATTTTTAGCAATATACACCTTACCCCAATAATGGAAAAACCTTACCACCATAAACGTGCTTCCAGTTGGATAATGCAGGGAGCTGATTTTCCACCCCTACCTTTGGCTCCTTACCCAATCCTTCCCACTGATGGGCAAAGACAGAGCAAGAAGTTGATCTTCCATCTTCTATCTGGCAGAAACAGGCGGTGCCGAGAGTTTCATCCCAATATCAGTGCCATCCATCAGCAGAAGAAACAGAACTTGCTAAGGTGGTACAAGGTGGGACTGCTAGTCACCAACATGCTTCACCCCATCTGCAGCATCAGCAGGTCCTGGCGAGCCTCCAATTCACCAGGTGTTACTGAGACTGAGCAAGGTGCTGCAGACTGGGGCTAGTAGGCACTCCTTGTCCCACCACCCCGACATCAGTGAAGGCCAGTGGGGCAATGGACCTCCACATATCCCTAGCATCACCCAGGTGGAGGAGGGGGAAGGTAAGACTGGGTGGCACTGTGCTTCTCCCCCTTCCCTCAGCTGGTGTCAGGACAGCCATCTCTTCCTACTCACCCTGTAGCAGCAAAGCAATAAGAGTATCCTGTTTGCTTACCTTTGTTTGTCACATCAAGGCTCAACAAGGACCTGATCTTAAGCCACCCCTGGTCCTCAATCCCAAGAAACAATGATATGGTACAGGTCAGAGACAGGAGCTGAATTTCCAAGCCTTCTGCAACAAGGCAGCATGAGTCAGCAAGCTGAACTTCCATGTCCACCTATGCTCCTATGCCGCAAAGTAGGACCACTTGCTAAAGAAAAAAAAAAAATTGAATAGAACCTAGCCTCAGAATGTAATGTCCAAAACACCCAGAAAACAATGGAAAAATCACTCTTCATACCAAGGACCAGGAAAGTCGCAACACAAATGAGAAGACAGTCAACAGAGGCCAGCACTAAGATGAATCAGAGTTGAAACTAAAGACAAGGATTTTAAAGCACTCATCATAAAAATGGTTCAACAAGCAATTAAGAATTCTCTGGAAACAAAGATATTGAAGAAAAATCTAATCTAGCTGTCAGCTGATAAATTAGTAAAAGTAATTTTTGATGATAGATCATTATATGATTTTTGGCATATAGATCATTATGTGATTTTTGGATGGAGTTCAAATAATTAAGTTACAGTTCTATAATAAAATTTCTTCCATTCCCATCTATTTGTTTATGTGAACAGATTTTCTCAGAGCTTACACATTTGGGAAAATGGAATAGAATAGTTGCTAAACCATTTCTCATTTGTGCATTGAAAAAGGTTCATTCTCACATAATTAAGTTAATTAGGAGAAAAAGCCTCTCACATCTTACTAGAAGGTTCAATTACAGAATTATTTATTGCTTATGTTTAGTAATCATTTGTCAAACTTTACAATGTATTGTTTTGATCAGTTGTATACTAATATATTTTGTAATGAAAACTCAAACCAAAATAACTTTCAGCATATAGGTAAAGAGATCATTTCAATGCATCAGCATACTGTTACAAAGAAGTATGATAGAGTTAATAAATAAACCATTTCAAGCTTATTAATATACTTCTATATATAACTTTGGAAATCAAGTTCAAAAAATACGAGGAAATGGTAACTTTTCAAAAATCTTAGAAGAACGTGAGAATAAGCTTCATGAGCACTGGCCTTTACCTCATAAGTAAAAAGAAAAGGCTTAGAAACTAAAAACATCGTGTGTAAACTTACTTTGTGGAAGGAAGGAAGGAAGAGAGGGAGAGAGGGAGGAAGGAAGTCGGGAAGGAAGGAAGGAAGGGAGAAATACACAAGGGAAGAAGGAAGGAAAGTAACTTCAAACCATGTATTAAGTGTGAAACAGGTGCCAAGTGTTTCATCACCTAAGCCTATTAGATAGGTTCCATCGTAATCATCATTTTAAATATTAGAAAACGGGGGGACAGCCTTAATTTGTATGATGTTTAGTAGTGGAGCTGGTTTCAAACTTAGGCTATTTGCCTCTAAAACCTGTGCTCTGAATCACTGGTGTATGCGCAGGGATTCAGAACAAGAAAAACAACTGAGATTGCATACTAGTGGAGAATACATAATAAATAGATAAATGTAGTATATGATGGTAGGTAGTGATAAGTGCTAGAAAGTAAAATAAAGTAGAAGTTTGTGTTAGAGAATAAGTAGCTGGAAGAAAGTGATATTTTTGATGGTGAATCAGAAAAAAACTTTTTTATTTTAAACCAGAAGGAAGTGATATCTTAAGCAAGCCTCACAAAGATCTATAGAGAAAACTAATTTTAAATGTTTGCAATCCTTTGAAAAACATTAAGATACAGTGCAGGAAAAGTAAATTATATCACAGGTGTTCCATTTGGGGCTTCTGTTCTGGGAATCTCACTTCCATTTCAAGCCTTTAATCAAGCTACTGTTTTTGAAACAATTCATTGACAGCCCAAACATTTGGTGCACTCGATAGCCTTCATCTTATTATGTTTATGTATCAGAAACATAGAAACATATTTTCATATCTCTCATTCAATAGAAAAAGAAGGCAGAAAGAAGAGAAACAGCTTTGATAGTCATTTGGAAAGGTGACATAGGATTCAAACCTAAATTCAGAATTTCCAGTTTTGTCTTAATTATTTTACAATTAAATTCTGAAAATGATCTGCATAAAATATCTGAAAGATAAGTGTATTATGAGTCATAATTTTTGTGCCTATGTGTTGTTCATTTTCTCGGGATGTTTTGCTGTTCCCGAGTTTCTATAATATTAAACTAGTTTTAAAAAATATTGTGTAATTTTTGTATGTTTTGTAAGTTTGTAAGTTTTGAACTCCTGGACTCTTAAAAATACATTCACCAATATTATTCATAATAAAAACAGGATAATAAGTCAAAAAGCTTTTAGAGAGATAGTATTTTTTCTGTGAATATATTCCATAATTAATAAAGTGATTATATACAATTCATTCTTGTTAGTTGTTACTGAACTATAAATAACATAGCTTCATCTATAATTAACTTTATTTATGCTTTACTATAAAGCCTTGAAGGGCTGCGATATGAAACACAAAAGTTGGGGCGCCTGGGTGGCTGAGTGGGTTAAAGCCTCTGCCTTCAACTCAGGTCATGATCTCAGGGTCCTGGGATCGAGCCAGGGTCCTGGGATCGAGCCCGGGTCCTGGGATCGAGCCCGGGTCCTGGGATCGAGCCCGGGTCCTGGGATCGAGCCCCGTATCAGGCTCTCTGCTCAGAGGGGAGCCTGCTTCCCCCTCTCTGCCTGCCTCTCTGCCTACTTGTGATCTCTTTCTCTCTGTCAAATAAATAAATAAAATCTTTAAAAATAAAAAAAAAGAAACACAAAAGTTGAGGACTTCTAAAACAATTAAGAGATTCATAGCTGCAAAACGATTTTCTTTTATTTATTTTGGTTATTTTAGATGTCCTTCTTTCCCCCATTCATTTAAAAACTTTAAAAACTACAACAGGAGTATTAGCAGCTAATGACAGTCTAAGAACTTATTACCTGTTAATTTATTTAACCCCTACATATGCTTTGTTTTACACACAAAGTTTTGACCGGAAACGAATCAAGAGTGAATATTTTCTACCCACATTTGGAGTGTTGTAAATGCTAGACATCTTAGCTTTAAGGCTCTCTGGGGGACAGTGAATGGGTCATTGTTTTAAAAGATCTGAGCTTCCTGAGGGCAATAAATCAAGCTTTCTCAAAGGAGGGACAGAAGCATATAATTAACATAAAAGAGGAGTGTGACCTTTAAGGGCAATTCATCAGAGATGGAGAAGGACAGGGGCATAGGTCTCCTAGGTGACAAAACTTGGGCACTCTTGGATAATTCACAATGGAAATGGCAAACCCTGTTAGTGGAGTCTGCTTGTGCACCTAGCCGACCACCATTCCTCAAAGGCCCACATGGCTAAGCACATTTGTCCTTGTGAGTAATTTTAGAATTATTTAAATTTTTTTTAAAGGTTTTATTTATTTATTTGTCAGAGAGAGAGAGAGAGAGAGAGAGAACAAGCAGGGAAGAGGCAGGCAGAGGTAGAGGAAGAAGCAGGCTCCCCACTGAGCAAGGAGCCTGATTTGGGACTGGATCCCAGGACTCTGGAATCATGACATGAACTGAAGGCAGCCGCTTAACCGACTGAGCCACTCAGGCATCCCATTTTTAGAATTATTTTTGTGGGAATAGACAGTCAATATTTCTTTTCAGTGAATTTGGTGATTTTCAAATAACCATTCTTTAGATGTCACTTCTTTTAATTGAATATTAGTTTCTTCTTTCATCTCCTTATTTTTAAATGTATCTTTTAAACATATCCTAGGGCAAATTTTAACGTCTTGACCGCATGATGTGAGATGACTCTTGAATTTTTTTTGTCCTATTGATTTACATTTTGATTTTATCTTCATTTATAATGCTGCGTGTCGAAGAATTTTGATTTTTTCCTTTTTTTAAAATGAATTCTGAAGTCATCAAAGTAACAATTTATTTGGGGTCTTAGATTTCTACTTTAAAGAACGTCCTCAGAGTTACAAAGTTAATGCTGACTCAACTCTTTAGTTTGTAAAGATGTGTAATTTCCTGTAAAGTTTGTAAAGACATGTCATTGGAGATGCTGGATTACCCCCAGTCTTGAATTTGTTTCTTTAAAAAGATCTTAATTTTTACTTCTTTAAGGACCCTTTTGGACTTTATCCAAATTCATGTCGGTAAAGAGATTATCAGAGGATAACTGCTATAAAGGAGGCAGAGTAGAGGTTTGCATTGACAGCTTACCAATGGATATATGATAGCAAAATAGCCTAATAATTTGTGTAACTGGGATTTATTTCCAAGTGCATTATCTTAAAATTTATTTCGTTTGTATTGAGACTAAAAAACAAATCTACAGAGCAAGTTCACAGTTTTCTTGTGATAAAAGTATCCAAAAATGAAAAAACCAGGACATAATCTAATAAAGTAACTAGCTAAAGTCTCAAAGAGTTAATTAAGTACAGCAAATACCACTTCAGACCCTCATCTTCTCATTTTCCGTACAGAATGATTCATTTGCCTACTCACCAACGCTTCAACATAATTATGGAAGTATGACGGTGAACATTTGCTTCAGCATAGAGATGGCAAAATATACTTGTTCCATACTGATCCCTGGATTTATTTTGTGGTTTTCACATGTAAGTCACTGTTACCCAAGGATTAAAAAATAAACCAAAGCAAAACTGGAAGTTCAGTTTCTATCTCCCAGGCATATTTTAACAATGATTGAAAAAACACATTAAAGGGGCACCTGGGTGGCTTAGAGGGTTAAGCCTCTGCCTTCTGCTCAGGTTATGATCTCAGGGTCCTGGGATGGAGCCCTGCATCAGGCTTTCTGCTCAGCAGGGAGCCTGCTTCCCCCTCTCTCTCTGCCTGCCTCTCTACCTACTTGTGATCTCTCTCCCTGTGTCAAATAAGTAAATAAAATCTTTAAAAAAAAAAAAGAAAAAACATCTTAAAAACATTATAAAAATGGAATTGGTTATATATGTGGTAGTTTGAGTAAATGACCTTCCAAATGTGCCAGCATTTTAATCCTTGGATCTTGTGACTATCCTCATCTATATGGCAAAGGGACTTTGTTGAACTGATTGTGTTAAAAGATTTTGAGATGGAAAGATTATACTGGGTTATCTATGGGAATCACGGGGTCCTGTTAATACGATTCCTCATACAGAAGAGGCAACGATGATATAATGATGGAAGGAGAGGCTGGACTGATGTGCTTTGAATCTGGAGGAAGAGGTCTTAAGACAAGGACTATAGGTAGCCAGTGGAAGCTGAACAAAACAAGGAAAGAGATTTCTTTCATTAAAGCCTCTATGAAGGAAACAGCCATGACAAACCCTTGATATTAGCCTCCTGAAAATGATTTCAGAACTCTTAACTTCATGACAGTGAAAGAGTACATTTATGTTGATTTAATCTATTTAGTTTGTGGTAATTTGTTACAGCAGTAATACAAAACGAACAATTTCAAAAGTAAAATATCTTTTGATAATGGTGAAGGCAGAGATTGGTTCATTTGAGAAGGTCCTAAGATTACAAATTGGAGGATACAGAGAATTCTGGCTAACATGGGGAATACATCATGTGAACTTATCTTTAAATTCTTAAACCTAAATAAAATGATAGTAAAGGAATTAAAAAAAAAAAGGATAAGTATAAAACCAAAGGGACAAAATGAATAAGAGAACAGATGGAAGATCAGAAATATAATGTGGCAAATGAAAAACCAAAGATGAGTAATAATCAGCTTATCAACCTGTGAAAGTTAAAATGCAAGAGAGGTATCCATTCCCAGGCACAGAGTAGTATCAGGGTCTGGGAATGCCTTCCCATCGTAAAGAACTAAAAAACCCTACAATATAGGCACAACAGGCAGCACAGGATGGCAGAAGTTCTGTTCTGGAGATAATGCTTTGAGGTCATGCCATATTCGAAAACTTCTAGAAGTACTTCTGTACTTCCTCACTCCAACACCTTGCTCTATAGTGTGTCCTCCATTAGACAGTAAAAATTGGAGGGCTTTTTGTTGTCTATCTTTGTAAGCCCACTACTATACCTACATAACATAGGTACTAAATGCATTTTTTCAATTTTTAAATGAGGGTAAAATATACACAACAGAAAATTTTACCACCTTGACCATTTTTAAGTATATGGTTCAGTAGCATAAAATACAATAATGTTGTGTAAGCATCTCTACCATTCATCTACAGAATTTTTCAGGTCTTGTAAAACTGAAACTATGTTCATTAAACAGTAACTCCCCCTTTACTACTTTCTCCCAGCCCCTGAAAACCACAGTTCTATCTTCTATCTACATGATTTTGGCTACTCTGTGTATTTCATATAAAATAGAGTAATAGAATATTTGCCTTTTTGTGAACATTGGTGAACAGATAGCTCTTCCTGACTCTGTTTTCAATTCTTTTGAGTGTATATCCAGAGGTAGAATTGCTGGATAAACCGGAATCTTATTTTTAATTTGTGCAGGAACTGCAATATTGTTTTCCACGGTAGCTGTGCCATTTCACATTCCCACCAACAGTGTCCAAGGGTTCTCATCAACCCTTGATATTTTCTGAGTTTTGATAGTGTAAAAAAAAAAAAAAAAGCAGACCAATTTTGAAAATCTTCCAAGCAGACTAGGGATGCCTGGGTAGCTCAGTAAGTTAAGCGTTTGCTTTCAGCTCAGGTCATGATCCCAGGGTCCTGGGATAGAGTCCCATATCAGGCTCTTTGCTCAGTGAGGAGCCTGTTTCTCCCTCCACCTGCCACTCCCCCTGCTTGTGCTCTCTCTCTCTCTCTCTGACCAATAAATAAAATCTAAAAAAAAAAAAATTCATTAAAAAAAGGAAATTTTCCCCAAGCAGACAAAACTAGTTTAGTCATACAAACAAAGTTTTATTTAGTTTACCTTGCAAGGTTAACTTGACCTGGCTCATTTCTTCCTTAGGCCTCCAAAAACCATAAGCAGAAATTAAGCTGTTTTCCAATATTGATATGAAGTAACCTTTAACCAATTCCCTACCATTCAAGAAAATTCTCATATTATAATGAATCACTGTCAAGAGTAAGCAGTCCCTACTTTCTCACTGGGTAGATGGCTTTGTATCAATATTCCCCTGAGCCTTATTCCAAGTTTTGTTTGAGTGCTGCCACTATGCAAACTGTCTTTTTGGTGTGTTCCCAACAAACTTTTACTAATTACTACTTTGGTAATTTATTGGTTTTACTTCTGTTATTTATGAACTTTGGAAAATAGTAGCCTTGCTAATGTGTGTGAAGTAGTATCTCATTATAATTTTGATTTGCATTTCCCTAATGATTAGTGTTGTTGAACATCTTTTAATGTGTCTAGCAATTTTTTATATTTTCTTTGGAGAAATATTATTCAAGCCCTTTGCCCAATTCTTGAATCATGTTTTGTTTGTTTATTATTGAGTTAGTCAATATATTTTAAACAAATAAATAAAGGTAGGAGAGAATCTCCCCAAAATTTCAAAGTGTGCTAGGAAGCCTGGTTAAAATTTAAAAATTTTTCATTGACATTTGGTTTGAAGTCTTAAATGCTGAGTAATAGTTTTCCTGGAAGAGAAGGAGAAATTTAGAAAGAAGAGAGAAGAGAAGTATTCTAGAAGAATAGCAAGTTTTAAGGAAACTTCAAAATTTCCTAGGCTAAAATCAGGGCAAGAGACCTCTAGATATCTGCTTATTCTACAAGTTCTGTAAGTACTTTTAGTACAACTAACAGTTTACAATTTGTCTATGAATGATCCAACTGGATGTGTCTGTTTTACTACTAAGGAAATTGCATATGTTTTCATTTACAATATCCAATTCACTGACTATATTATGTGTAGGTATTATGAATGGTTTCATATGTAAATAGGATGAGGTGATTCCTTCTGTTAGCCTTGGATATAATTTGCATTGACAATTATCTTTTTTCTGATTAAAAAATACATAATTTTACATGAGTTGAATAAATGGGAAAAAAGGAAGGTTTATTTTTAGAGAGGGTTTACAGCTAAAAATTAAAGAAATGTACCTTATCATCTTCTTTGTTTTGTATAATAAAGTACTCCATTTCAGTTGGATGAATGGTTAAGATTATTTTCTTTTTTTTTTCTTAAATTAAATTAAATCTGAATTAGTCCCCATTTGCCTAGGTAAGTGAATATCTAACTGTAGTCATTTTAGAATGTTATCTGTTTATTCTAGGATAGAGGTGTGACAAAGGATGTAAGGACAGTACTTGGGCATATTTTGTGGATCTGTCAATTATAATTTCCATTAGGATGCTCTTTTTGCTCCATCATTAGAAACATGGTGATGGCATGTTTACTCTTGTCCCCAAACTAGGTTACCAGAACTTGACTCTCATTTTTAAGGAAGTGTTATTTAAATGATCAGTTATGGGCATCAGTGCAATCACCATCTTCAGTGTCTGAGCTATCTCTGGGGAGCTACATATAAATAAGATACCAATATCCATCCTTTTTCAACCTTCCAATATCGGAGTCATATTCCTTAGCCATGAAACATAGCCATCTTCCTGTTTCTCTTATGTATTATGTAATATGTATTATATATTAGTTCTCCAGAGTAAGAGACCCAATAGGAGATGATAGATAATAGATGGGAGAGAGAGAGAAACAGAGAGAGAGGAAATAGCTAGGTAGGTAGGTAGGTAGGTAGATAGATATTATAAGGAATTGGCTCACACAATTATGGGGACTGGTAAATCTCCAGAGTGGGCTGGTGATGAGGGATACTCATGGAGAGCCAATGTTCCAGGTCAAAGGCCATCAGACATCAACAGCCAGTGTTGCAGATATAATCTGAAGGCAATAGGCTGGAAAATTCTCTCTTATCCAGACAAGAGTTGGTCTTTATATTGAAGCAGGCCTTCAATTGGTTGAATAAAGTCCAACCATATTATGGAGGGCAATCTGCTTTACTGATTAAAATGTTAATTTGATCTAATGGTAAGCTCTGCCAATTTAAATGTTAACCCCATCTAAAAACACCCTAGCAGAAAAACCCGGAGGAATGTTTGACCAAATATCTAGACACCCCTGGCCCAGTAATGCTAATACATAAAATTAATTGTCACATCTTATGAACACAAAAACTATTTCTTCACCCAATAACCACTCTGTAGGTATCTTGATGACCCAATTTTTGAGCAGTATAACCCAAAAAGTGTTGTCTACTCTCCTGTGGCAAGGACTCTTAGAGCTCACAATTTGAAGTCTTGACTTTCTTTTCCTGAAGAGACAAAAAGGGAGACAAAAAATGGTTATGAATACAAAAGACACAAAGATAATCATAATTCTAACATTCATAATAACAATTTCCTTTCTTTTCTTTATTCTTTACTAAATGGGCATTCATCCATCTATAAGTTAGTTTAATTAACTTTATATAAAATGAATTACATTTGATATAATTTTTTTCTTGCTTTTTTCATTTATTTATTATTTTTTAAAAAGATTTTATTTATTTATTTTCCAGAGAGAGAGATAGAGCAAGAAGGGGGATGAGCAGAGGGAGAGGGACAAACAGACTCCGTGCTAAGCATGAAGCTCAACATGGGGCTCAATCCCACGTCCCTGAGATGATGACCTGAGCTGAAATCAAGAGTTGAAAAGTTAACCAACTAAGCCACCCAGTCACCCTTAAATCATCTATTCTTATTTTATTTAGCTATAGTGCATTTATTTTTATAGTATTCTTAATTTTCCATTATACAAATGTACTATAGTTCATTATCTCTTTTACAGTTGATGGACATTTGAATGGCATCTGGTTTTGAGTATGGAAAACAATGTTGCTATGAACATTCTTGTATATCTATCCTGGTTTTCTTATGCACATATCTTGATGGTATATATTTAAGATTGAAATTGATGAGCCTATGGTATCTGTATATCTAATTTGACTAGGTAAGGCCAAACTATTTATAATAATATTATATCAGGGCACCTGGGTGGCTCAGCTGGTTAAGCAACTGCCTTTGGCTCAGGTCATAATCCTAGAATCCCAAGATCGAGTCCCTCATTGGGCTTCCTTCTCAGTGGGGAGTCTGCTTCTCCCTCTGACCCTCCTCACTTTCCTACTCTCTCTCTCTCTCTCTCAATCTTTCTCTCTCTCAAATAAATGGATTAAATCTTTTTAAAAACCTAAAAAAAATTGTATTAATTTATATTCTTACCAGTCCTGAGACTTCCTGTTGCAATGTTCCTTTCCAACAGTAGTTAATGTAAACATTTTAATTTTGTCCACATTGTATAGTCTCATTAAAACTTTAATTTTTCTCCCTTATTTCCAATGTGGTTGAAGATGGAGATTTTCTTATTAGTGGCATGCCTATGCAAGTCTTTTCACCATTTCTTCTTTCTTTCTCCAGTTTTATTGAGATATAATTGACATTGACCATTTCTCTATTAGTTTATTTTATTATTACGTTTTAGAAATTCTTTACATGTTAAGATTTAGTCCTTTGTCTTTTCTTTCTTTTTTTAAATATCTTTGTTTTCTTCAGTTTCACTACTTATATCTAAAGTTTAATTTTATTTATTCCTGTAAACCGTTGAAATAAGCTTCTTAGAATAGCATTTCTCATGTTTTTTTTTATTGAAGGATTAGTTTATTTGAAGATATTAAAGTCAAAAACATTTATACAACAAAGATATCATAGACAATACAGATATTAGATGATATTAGAGAACTATGGTTAATTTTCTTGGAGGTAATAATGGTATACTTGTGTAAGAAAATGTTCCTCTTTTAAGAGGTGCTTGCTGAAGGACTTGGGTTTAAAGATACCTGCTGTATGCACCTTATGTTTACATGCACAAGCTCACACATTTGTACGCTCATGTCAAATGTGCCCCCGGACATGCATTCACACAGGCACATGTTCACATACACAGTAAGGCAAAGGTGGTAACTGCTACCAATTGTTGAATTTAGAGGTTAGATATACAGGTGATTGTTACACTATTCTTTTGACGGTTTATTTATTCATAAGAGACAGTTGAAAAACATACATCATAAAGTCAAAA